>JAYESA010000004.1:116179905-116517405 GCA_036927795.1 Iris macrosiphon
TTGTACTACATCTTTGTCATGACAGGACTTCAACATTTAGTTATTTTGGTTGCCTTATTGTGATTTTAGTTTTGTTGCTATCATATATTATTTACTATTTATTGTCTTATAACTTCTACCATGTGTTGGAACTATTTTTACTGTAATGTACTCGTTCCTTTCTTGACTGGATAGCCATATTTTAGGTGACTACGATAAGGATGCGACCCCTACACATTATGGACCGTATGTTAGTGACATAATTGAGCCTGATCTTGCCATTCAGGAGGATCGGGGAGAGTTAGCAGCTTAAATACCGTCTGTAATGGAGTACTTTAGTAGAGTAGTTGGTTTTGTTAGTTATTTTGGACCATATTGTTCTCCAGCAATTTTTTAGAGTATTTTGAATATTGTTCTTTGGATATTTAGTCTTTTTGGGAGACTTCTTGGACCCGCATCGAGACTATTATTTTATTATTATCTATGGTGCATTCATTTAAATTAGTGCCTATGTTTGAGTATAGTGTGGAGATGTATAAATGTTGAGAGTTATAAATTATACTTGTAGCTTATTGTACAGTGTTCTACCGCCGACACAAGTCAAGTCCAGTCAATCTTGTCATCACATGTAGCCGGGCAAAGCCGAGTAAAATCGAGTAAAGCGAAGTCAAGTCAAGTCATGTCATTTGAAGCCATGTAAATTCATGTCCAAAATTAAGTCAAGTCATCATGTTTCCAAGCAAAAGCCAAAAGCTTCAACATGAAATCACGAAAAACCAAAAATTCCTAAAGAAAGTGAAGATCGGTATATCGTTGGTACAATCCAGTAAACCGTCGGTACAAGGGTCCAGAGATAGGAAAAATATAGCAAGTTCTGGATTCCAACCAATCGGTATAATGTCGATATACTGTAGTATACTGTCGGTATGTCATTCCAACTAGGCAAAAGTTATTGAAAAACAAAGTTCCAAAAAATGGTATACCATCTGCACAGCCCAGTACACCGTCAGTATGCCGGCCAAGACAAATATCTAACAATGTCGGCGAGAGCGGTGTACCGTTGGCACATCCCAGTACACCGTCGGTATGCCGATAGGGTTCACACAAAATATCTAAAAATTAAGTCGATTGAAATCGGTATACCGTCGGTATACTGTAGTATATCGTCGGTATGCCGGTTTCCAAGAATAGTCATGGTTAAAGTCAAGTCAAGTCTGATTTCCGGAATCCAAATCAAATTCCAAAAATTACCAGAACCAAGTCTAACAAGAAGTCAAGTCTAGGGTAAGTCTCATATCACAATATAGACTAAATCTCACGGTCACAACTCCGGTACCATTTTTATTACCGAGTTACCAAAAAGGGACGGAACAAGATTCTACAAGAAATCAAAACCGAGATGGTCACTAGGCTAGAAATCACGATATGAACAACTATGGAGAAGCAAGTCTAAGTTAAAATTAATAAACAAGCTCCAGGAAAGTAAAAAGATTGAAAGTAAAAAAAGAAGTTCACAAAATCGACAAGGTGTACTTGCCTAACACGAGTTTCCAACCTAAATCTTCTAGTCCACAACCATGAAGGGGTTCAGAAACCATACTCCAGGTCTCAAGACCACGCTTCTAAACTCGAGGGAAAAACGAAGAAGAGATGAGAGAGAAAGAGAAAAAATAAAATAAAATATCTTGAGTACTATTTATAGAGAAAATATCTCAAAAATATCTCGAAAGTGAGACAAATATCTGTCAGGCATATACCGTCGGTATACTGTAGTATACCGTCGGTATATCGGTCAAGTAGTAAAGTTTCAATTTTAAGTTTTTTTGGGCTTCCTCGAGATCCATTAAAATGCAATAACCAGCACAAAATACGTATCCGCATAAAATACGAATACTGTGAGACGAGTCTCACAACTCTCCCCTCCTTAGAAAAATTTTGTTCTCGGAATTTCCATAAGGATACAAAAATCACTAAGAAAAAAAATCCAAGAAAACCAGCTCAAAATCAAAAATAAAAAAGAAACTTATGTGCGCATAAAATTTTTTGGGCAATAACAAGAAATCAGAAAGTAAAAATAACAAACATAACAGATAAACTAACAATCAATCACATGCACAAGCTAAGATAGGACACATGTATACGAATAAGTAAACCTCCCAAGTCAAAGAGAAATGGATAACGAGTACGCATATCGTCCTCACGCTCCCACGTTGACTCGTCCAGTGAGTGATGCCCCCAAGCAACATGAACTAATATGATAGTCCAGTTCTTGAGAACCTTCTCCCTCTGGTCCAAAATAGACACAGACCTCTCCTTATATGATAGGTTGGTACCAATGACCAACTCAGAATGATCCAGGATATGGCTCAGGTCTGGAATATACTGGTACAACTGAGATACGTGAAAGACATCATGTACCTCATGAAGCGAAGGTGGAAGAGCTAGACGATAATATACGTTTCCAACTCGCTCGAAAATATCGAACGAGCCTATATATCTGGGACTATGCTTTCCCCGTACTCCAAATCTAATAAGACAACGGGTAGACGAAATCCTCAGAAATACATGGTTGCCAAAAGAGAACTCAAGATGACGACGGTGTTGATCTGACCAATGACGTTGGCGATCCTGAGCCACACTAAGATGCTCTCTGATCTACCTGATCACTCTAACCGACTGGGCAATTATTTTTAGACCAAGCATCTGCCTCTCGCCAATGTCATCCTAAGTTAACGGTGATCTGCATCTCCTACCATATAAAGCCTTGAAGGGTGCCATCTGAATGATTGCTTGGAAGCTATTGTTATAGGAGAACTCTACTAGGTGTAAGTGATCCTTCCAAGATCCACCGAAGTCAAGTATACAATCTTGAAGCATATCCTCCAAAGTCTGAATAGTATGCTCCGACTGTCCGTCTGTCTGCGGATGGTAGGCTAAACTGAACTTTAACCTAGTACCCAGACTCTGTTGTAGGCTCTGCCAGAAATAAGATATGAACCATAAATCTCTATCAAAAACTATACTAACTGGTATGCCATGCAATCTGACTATCTGTCTTATGTACATCTCAGCTAGCTGCTCTGTAGACTGGCCTACTCTAAAAGAAAGAAAGTGAGTAACCTTCGTGAGTCGATCCACTATAACCCATATAGCATCTCTGCTAGACGGGGATCTAGGAAGACCGGTCACAAAGTCCATAGTAATATGGTCCCACTTCCACTCCAGAATTGGTAAAGGCTGAAGTAGTCCGGCCAGTCTCTGATGCTCAGCCTTGACCTGCTGACAGACTAAACACTGAGAAACAAACTGAGTTATCTCCCTCTTTATTCTATTCCACCAAAAGTGCTGACGAATATCCTGATACATCTTCGTTCCTCCTGGATGCACTGAGTACTGAGAATTGTGGGCCTCTGATATAATCTCCTGCCGGATATCTCCTCTCCGCACACAAAGTCGACTCCCAAACCTGAAAGTCACATCCTCGTGAATGCTCATCTCTGGTCCGCGTCCTGAATCATACTCTGCTCTGAGCCGCTGAAGTCTAAAATCACTAGTCTGTTCCGCTTTGATCCTCTCAACTATAGAAGACTGAACCTGTAGACTCGCCATAAAACCGATATTGCTAGGTAATACTACCTCGATACCCATCTCCTGTAAATCCTCCAAAATATGGTATTAATATGTCAAGACATAAGCTCCTCCTCTCCTGCTCAATGCGTCTGCTATGACATTGACCTTTCCTGGATGATACTAAAGGTCAAGATCGTAGTTCGATAATAACTCGAGCCACCTCCTTTGACCCATGTTGAGTTCCTTCTGTGTGAACACATACCTCAAGCTCTTGTGGTCTGTGAAGATCTCCACTCGATCACCATATAGGTAATGCCTCCAGAGCTCAAGTGAGAGTAGGATTGGAGGATAATTTCACCATTGCTGAGGATGAATCTTTGCGGCATAGAGTTAGATTGTGTGTGCCTAGTGGGGACCTGCATGAGAAGGTATTGCAGGAAGCACATCACTCTTAGTATTCCATATATCCAGGTGCCAACAAGTTATATCGGGATATACGAGAGAGTGTGTGGTGGTATGACATGAAGAGAGAAGTGGAACAGTTTGTATCTAGATACTTAGTGTGCTAACAGGTGAAAGCCGAGTGGCAGAGGCTAGGAGGTTTACTTCAACCATTACCCATTCCAAAGTAGAAGTGGAAGCACATTACTATGGATTTTGTGTCCGGACTTCTACGATCTCCACGGGGGAAAGACGCGATTTGGGTCATCGTTGATAGGTTGACCAAGTCAGCCCACTTGATGCCTTTCAAGGTGGGTTTGTTTACAGAGAAGCTGGCAGAGATATATGTGAGGTAAATCATCAGGATACATAGAGTTTTCATCGGCATAGTCTCGGATCGGGATAGTCATTTCACTTCTTTTTTCTGGAGGAGTTTGCAGGCGAGTTTGGGCACCCAGCTCAAGTTAAGTACTACATATCATCCCCAGACAGATGGACAGTCAGAGAGGACTATTCAGACTCTTGAGGATATGCTGCGCACTTGTGTACTAGATTTTGGGAGTTCTTGGGAGGACCATCTCTATTTTGTAGAGTTTACTTACAACAACAGTTACCAGGCTAGTATAAAGATGTCACCTTTTGAGGCTCTGTACGGTCGGAGATGTCGTACTCCCTTGTCATGGGACGATATTGGAGAGAGAATTTTGTTGGGGCCAGAGATGGTTGTGGATGCAGCGGAGAAGGTTAAGCTGATCAGAGACAGACTTCGAGTGGCGCAGGACAGACAGCGGCATTGGGCCGATAGCCACCGGAGACCTTTGGAGTTTGAGGTATAGTTTTAGATTTTTGTTTTATGCTTGATATTGGTTGTTTGTTATAGATTAAGTTCTTAAGGTTGTGTTTTGTTCTAGGTGGGTGGTTTAGTGTTTTTGAGTATTTCTTCGACACGAGACACGATTCGCTTTGGTGGAGGCGAGAAGTTTAGTCCGCGATTCATCGGACCTTTCACTATTCTAGAGAGGGTCGATACAGTTGCTTATAGACTAGACTTGCCACCTGTACTAGAGGGAGTGCACAACGTGTTTCATGTGTCATAGTTGAGACGGTACGTGGCGGATCCTAGTCACGTATTGGATTACTCGAAGATAGAGATGGGCCCTACTCTTAGATATCCAGAGCAGCCAGTTAGGATTCTGGATCAGAGAGAGAAGGTACTGAGGAACCAGACTATTACTTTGGTACGTGTCGCGTGGAGGCATCACTCTTCGGGGGAGTCTACCTGGGAGAGAGAGGATGAAATACGAGAGCGTTACCCATATTTATTTGTGCCTTGAGATATGTTCTTACCTAGTTATGTTCTATTCTTTTGTTCTGTTCTGTTATTTCTGGGGGGGTAATTTTCGTCTTTGAATTTTGAGGACAAAATTATTTTAAGGGGGGTAGACTTGTCACTACCATATTTTCTAGGAAAGGGTATTTTAGTTATTTCATATTTAATTAAATATTGTGCATATTGTATAATTATTTATTATATTATTTAATTATTCATAGATGTTAGATTATTGTCTTGGACTTTTGTTAGTAGACCTAACTAATTAGTTTAGATCATGGACCAACATGTATTAATTGTTAGAATTGAGCCCAATTAGAAGCCCATTGATTAGGAGGATGATTAGTTTAATTAAACCATTAGACTAGAACCTTCCCTCCTTAATTATTTCTTCATGAGAGGCCCCAAGAGGTATAATGGAAATTACATATTAGCTTGAGGAAAGGACAAGGGTGGCCGGCCTATATAAAGATCGGGGAAAAGTTTTTCTCTCCTCTTTTTATTTCAAATCTAGATCTAGAATTTCTCTCAACTAAATTTCCTCATTTCTATATCATTTTCCTACCAAATTTTATTCCAATTCCTTCTTAAATCACCATTAGAGGCTAGTGGAGCAAGGATCTAGAGGGAGGAAGCAAGGATCTACAAAGAGGAACAAGGATCTACAAGTTGGAGGCCAATTTTATCCCATTTGGAGGTTGTATTAGGAATCCATCTTCCAATACGTACAATTCAGTTTTTTCCCTTCAATTAGGTTCTAAATCTAAGATTTAACCATAAGAAATCAACCCATATGCATAGGCTACCCATAGGATTTGGAATTGAGTTCACAGGAGGCCTATTGAGAAAGTTATGGTACTTTTTATGTCAATTTTGGTGGAATTCCGAGATTGACACTTGTTGTGTTTGTCCATCGGTCCTATAGATCAATTTAACATGTGTTTGTGTGTTTGTGGGTAGTGTCGTGTCCACAATTGGGTACATGTAGGTCGTATCCCAAAAATTTTGTGATACGTGTTGTTTTGGAGATTTTTCCTCCGACACAAAACTTTGTGCATGTCATATTTTGACACGGACACATAGATATGTGTTTAACTCTTCGTATTATTCATATATAGAATATTAGACTTGCTCGTATCCTTCGGGGTATGTTTGGTTGTGTGGTGGATTCGTGTCGCAAGCGGATCAAAGATTTAGTACCATACGGGTGCGATGCACTCCACATGTTTGTTGCATTTAATTTCTAGATTCAATTCTCATTGTTCTTAGACATTTATATTATATGAATTCGTATATATATGTAATTATATGATACCATATAGTTATGTATGTACATAGCTATGTGATAGTGTATTTATATATATATATATATATATATATATATATATATATATATATATATATATATATATATATATATATATATATATATATATACATATATATATATATATATATATGAGGGAGAGTTATATATTTACCTATGTGTATGTTTGTATCTAAATGTATTATGTAAGTGTATTGATACCCCTATGTATATGTATATATCTTAAGTCTATATATATATATATATATATATATATATATATATATATATATATATATATATATATATATATATATATATATATATATATATGTGTGTGTGTGTGTGTGTGTGTGTGTGTGTGTGTGTGTACGAGTGTATGTTACTTATGAGTGTCTATAGTTATATTGATAAGTATATATATCTATATCTATATCTATATCTATATGGATGTATCTATATATAGGTGTGTAGTCATATGTATATATATATATATGTATATAGTTGTGTGTGCAAGAGGGGGAGGGGCTCGACAGGGAGCAACAACAGCAAAAAAGAAGGAGCAGCAGTAGCTATGCAAAGCATAGCAGTAGCAACATCAGCTATAACAGCAACAACAGTTGCCGCAGTCTAGTATTAGCACTACAGTAAAACTGTAGTACAGCAGCAGCAGTAGCAGCAAGTGACTGCAAACCCGAGCAGTAGCAACAACAGATTCATTAGCAGCAGCATAAGCAAGTGACTGCAAACCCGAGCAGCAGCAGCAGCAAATTCACTAGCAGCAGAAGCAGCAGATACGAGCAGCAGCAGCAGATACGAGCAGCAACGTGTATCAAGGTGTAGGCAACAAGTTTAGGCATTGGTTTAGGTGTATCAGTTAGTGTTAGCTAGTTAGATGTGCAGTTAGTTAGTTTAGCCAGTTAACTAATAGTACTTTGATAGCTAGCTAGTTATTAAATTGTTAGTTAACTAGTAGTTAATAGTATCTAGTTAGTTAGTAGTATCTAGCTAATTAGTATTTATTTATTTGTACCTCGTATGTATCTTAAGTTATCTATATATGTAGGTATGTATGTGTATATGTATTAGGTGTTAGTGATTAGTTTGGTAGTGAGTAGTTAATATTCATGTCAGTATATACTAGAAACTATATTGGATTGATATATACATGTATTAGTATATATAGTTGAAGGGTAGTTAGATATATACTAGATATCACATTTACCTTGAGATACCAAGGTAAGTGTCAAGGTATTGAGGGTTACTCAAGGTATTCGGGGTTTGGGTATCAAGATGAGTGTTTAGTGGTGCGATACTGAGTTGGTTCAAAGCCATGGTATCCACTTAGCATTTGGTAAGTTAGGATTTATATATGTAATATTGTTTGAATATGCATATATGACTATTTTATATTTCTTGTTTGCGTATCCTGAGATACGGTATCTTAGTATCCTAGATTTAGCTTGTATGACTTAGTTTCATAGTTTATGAACCCAACATCATTGAGATACTCATGCAACCTAGAAATAGGTAGTTTGACCAAGTTTGACTTAGAGTTGACCTAGTTTGACTGTTTTGACTTAGAAATGGCTCTTTGACCTAAAAGTTGACTAGTTTAACTTATTTTTATTCCGAAACCTTATATTGATATTATATTCCATATCTAAGTCTTCGAGGCACCGTATCAGATATCTGTGAGACTATTTACCGGACTTCAGGCGAGTATTCTCTGATAGTTTCTTATTTATGATATCCTCTATTTTTATCGTATCTAGTGTAGATATACTTGATTTCTTGACACGATGGTTACACGGATTGGTATATCCGAATCTCGTCATGAGATATTATTCCTTGGTATATATGGTGTATCTTATGCAAGCCTTGTTTCATTGTTCCTCTTGTACATGTACATACACTGATTCTCGGGAAGACTAGCTATCTTCTTAGAGAATCTCGTGCCATAGCGTACCATGGTTGGATCTACTATACTAGTCGGGGTTAGAGAGTATGTAGTGTAGATATGTTATCATACCCTCCTTGTATCAAGTCTTGTTCTTCAATAGTATCAATCATACATCGCACGTATGATTAGCCAGGCCATAAATCTTGTATCAAGTTCCCAAGCCGATTACATGTTAAAGCTAGTACTCACACACTTAGTCATTAGTATTCTTGATCATTGTCATATTATTCATTCTTGTATTTACTTCCAGTATTTTCTTATTTTATATCTCTCTTGTATCTATTGTTGCATCTTGTATATTCACATCTATTTACTATTACATAGTTTATATCATTAGTTTATATCATTGCTTGGAACTACTGTTAGAGATGTACTCTGCTCCTTTCCTGACTGGATATTTTTTTCCAGATGACACTGAGGAGTGGTACCCTACACATTACGGGCCTCGAGATATTGTGGGCTTAGAGTCAGAGACCCTGGCTCAAGAGGAACTCATCCCGACTGAGACAGATGACCCGAGACTTATAGCTTCTTAGTATTCTTTTGTATTGGATTTGTCTCCAGCTTATTGTTTAGTATTTCTTCAAACTCGTTGATGTTATTATTTTAGACTCATGAGTGTATTGTGACTATTATATTCTTTATCATATTCGGGCTCATTTCTATCTTAGATCCGTGATTGAGTATATTGATATTATTGGTGGCTCATTATATAGCTAGATAGATTACCCGAACATCATTCTACCGTCGATTCTACGACATAGGCTGGGCATTGTTCTCGACTTATACCCATACATCGGGTGTGGGTCATGACACATTTTTAGTGGTGGCCCATGCAGGTCTTCGATGTCGCAATTAGTGTAATTCGTAGTGGTGCTCTGAATTGAGTGCTATTACGAGCCTGTTTCGGGATATAAGATATAGGCTATAGGCTGAGAATACTCAATCACACTTAGAAAAATTCTTTTGATTCATTCAACTATTCTTCCTTGATATTGATACTTGATCTTTTAATCCGTCCTTCCTTGAGTGTCTTACATCATGTGCCATATTGATGCTTTCTTTCGCTTTGTCTTAGGATATCGCCTAAGACTAGATCGCAGCAGGGGAAAGCAGCTTCTGAGAGGTCTGCGACATCCCGAGGGCCTGCACCAGTTACTTCTCCGGTAATTGGAGTGTCAGTTGCTTTCGGAGGTCCACCACCTACTTAGAAGACTGTGCCAGCTGTATCTGAGGGACTTCCACCTCTATCTCCTATGCCAGCTGATGCGACGCAGATGTTTACATTGTTTCGTGAGATGCTGGAGGCACAGAGGGCTCAGTTTGAGGCACATTAGAGGCATACCGACGTATTATAGCAGGACATCAAGAGTGCTCATCAGCTTACTCGTGCCATAGTAGAGAGGAGTTCCTGTCCAGCAGCAGGTTGCTCCTCAGGTTGCTCAGCTTCGGCCAGGCAATATTCAGGACTTCAAGAAGTTGAAGCCTAGGGTCTTCAAGGGGACAGAGGGCATCATCTATGCTGATGATTGGCTCAAGGACATTGAGCATCTTATGAGGGTGTCCCATATTTCTGAGGATCTGAAGATTGAGGCGGTAGGACTTCAACTGTTCGATGTCGCCCGTACTTGGTTCAGGAATGAGCCAATTCTTGTTGACGCAGGACAGTCTTAGGAGGTATTCAAGGACCTCTTCAAGAAGAAGTTCTTCGCTCGAGTAGACAGTTTGGACTTGGGGAGGCAATTTGAGAGCCTTATTCAGGAGAGCATGTCTGTGGAGGAGTACACTGTGAAGTTCGGCAAGTAGAGCCAATTTATAGAGTATTTGGTGAGAGAGCCGGAGGTTCAGGCTATTCATTTTTGTGAGGCTCTAAACTGGGAAGTGAAGATCCTTATTCCATTTTTTTATGAGACTTACTCGGAGATACTTGCGGAGGCACGCAAGGTTGGGCAGGAGTTGGGTTTAAAGCCCAAGAGAGATCGCGATTCTTTTCTGGGGGCCAACAGCAGTACAGTATCTACAAAAAGTCCTCATTTCCAGTCTAGGCCTTTTCAGCAGCCACAGCAGCACCAGACTCCAGCTAGGGCGTCATTTCACCAGGCACCACAGCAGCAGAGACAGTTGCATTAAGCTCCTTACCACTACTGTAAAAAGCCCGGCCATATCTGGGAGGATTGCAGGAGGAGGTTGGGAGTTTGTTTGTATTATAGTACCGAAGGGCATCAGATGAGAGAGTGTCCTCGTCGTACAGTTCAGGGAGCAGCTCCAGCTCCGAGGGCACAGGCGAGACCACCTGCAGTATAACTGAGGGGAGCGCTTCCGACCCAGCAGTAGCATTATGTCCAGCATTAGCATCAGGGAGGTGCACGTCAGGGACGAGCGTTTGCTATGACTGTCGAGGAGGACGAGCCTATCGGAGAGATTATCGCAAGTTCTGTTCTTCTTGATTCCTTTCCAACTTTAGCTTTGTTTGATAGTGGTGCTTCCCATAGTTTTGTATCTGTTTCTTTTGCTCTGAAGCATGGTTTGGTAGCTGAGTCTTTCCTTAGGACTTGCAAGATCATGACCGGGGGAGGCATTATCCTGGTTATGATATTTGTAAAGATCGGAGAGTTACTCTGGGAGGCCGGGAGTTGAGTGCGTGTCTACTTATAATGCCACTTCCGAGCTACGATATTGTACTCGGGATGGATTGGTTGAGTAGGCACCATGCTAGTATAGATTGTAGAGGAGGTAAAATTTTGTTTGGTCTGCCAGGAGAGCCAGAGTTCGAGTTTACTAGAGGAGCTGCAGATCAGGGAGAAGGCATTATTTGTGGAGCTATAGTGGAAGACAAGGAGTTGCCGCATCCGTTGATAGCCAGAGTTCGAGTTTACTAGAGGAGCTGCAGACCTCTCAGAAGCTGCTTTCCCCTGCTGATCACTTTGGACATCGATCCTCACACCTTGCTCAGGACCACAGGCGAGTACATTCTCTGACAGTTTTCATTGTTGATTATTTCTATAACTCAGTTGTATTACATACTTGATTCCGACACTATGGATACACGGGTTAGCACCCTAGATCCCCATCATGAGGAGTCGTGATTGGAATCCATCGTGCTAGCTGGGGGATGGGGAACTATTAGTAGATTATGTGATCATATCCAAATATTTACATGCATCATAGCTCACCCCACTTCTCACGTCGGGTGCGGCCTGACCATTTACATGCTTCATAGCTGTTATATATGATTTGCCTGACTACTACATGCATCATAGTTAACCATATGGTTAGCCTGACCTACAAGAATCATAGCTAATCATATATAACCAGCCTGATCTAGTCCCAAGCCGATCACATAATAAACTGATAATTCAAACACTTAGCTAGATGTCTATTCTTTATTTCAGATTCACTTGTTCTAGCATTCACTGTTTACTATTCATTGCTAGATGCTCTATTGCCTATTTCTTTTCTCCAGTACTTTACACTTCCAGTATTTATTCTCATCATGTATTTCTTACACTGTTTATAGTTTTTGTCAATTTAATAAAACTGCTGTTAGTGCTTGTGCTTCGCTCCAATCCTGACTGGATAACATTTTTCAGAGGACCTGGAGAACTATTGCCCCACTCATTACGGCCCAGGTTCAGAGGGAGATTTCACTCCGGAAATCCCAGAAGAGTTGCCTATCCTAGAGGAGATCCTACCTGGCTGTTCTTAGATTATTTTTCTGCATTTGTTGTTTTAGACTGAGACTGAGTTGTATTTATTATTTTGTGACTTTTTGAGGTCATCTAGACCCAGGATTTGAGTTGGACTTATTGTGGTTGGTTTATATCAGAACTCTTTTCTATTCTCATCATGCCATTATTTCTTATAGCTTATGATTGAGTATACTATAGAACTGTAGATTTTTTATTGTCCTCCGTTCGGAGTTGAGACTATTGACAGGATATATTATGTTGAGACCTAGACAGCGTTCTACCGCCGATGCTGCGGCATAGGCTGGACGTACCCACGACTCATGCCCAAATTCTGGGTGTGGGTCGTGACACATTTTTAGTGGTGGCCCATGCAGGTCGAGTCCTAGATTCGTATTAGAGCGATATCGTAGTGGTGCTCGCTTATAGTATTACTACGAGCCTGTTTTAGGAAATAGGAATTAGGCCGAGGTTATGCTTAATCACAATTAGGAATTTCTGATTCTTATAATACTACTCTTAATGATTTTTCCTTTAGAAATTACTGTCCTTCCTTGATGATATCGTATCTATTACCTTAATCGATTCCTTTCGCGCTGTCCTCAGGATGCCGTCGAGGACCAGATCGCAGGATCAGCAACAGCCTCCGAGGAAGATCCAGCAGGCTTGTCACTTCTGTAAGAAGCCAGGTCACCTTTGGAAGAGCTGTAGGATGAGACGAGGACTTTGTTTATACTGTGGCACTGCGGGATATCAAGTAAGGGGTTGTCTTCGAGCTCCTTATCTTCCCAACCAGTGCGCAGATCCAAATTAAAGAAGTCCAGTTAAGCCACATGTGGGATCGCAGATGGCTCATCATCAGCAGCACCAGACACCAGTTCGAGGACACATCCAGCAGCAACAGCCACAGAGACAGACTCGGCCCACTATCCAGTATGTGTATTGCAGAAAGATGGGACATACCAGAGACATCTGCAGGAAGAGGTTGGGCACATGTCTCTCCTGGGATCGATGACACATCAGCTGAGGGATTGCCCTACCATTCGCCCAGGTCAGGGTGGAGCAGCCGTCCAGAGAGGACCAGACAGGGTACCTGCCGTACCAAGAGGCCAACAACAGAGAGGACCTCCACTTCCACCGCAGCAGCAGATGTTTGCTCAGCACCGACAGCAAAGAGGTGCACCCCAGGGGCGAGCATACGCTATAGCAGTCGAGGAGGTCAAACCAGCAGGAGACTTGATCACAGGTTCAGTTCTTCTCGATTGTATTTTCGCATTTACCTTATTCGACTCTGGCGCTTCCCATAGTCTTGTGTCTGTATCTTGCACTTCGACATCATTTAGAGACAGAACCATTAGCTAGGACTTGCAAGATCATGACTGGTGGAGGTATTATCCTAGTCCGTGATCACTGCAATGACCAAAGGGTGTCGGTAGGAGGCCGAGAGTTGAGCGTGAGCTTACTCGTTGTGCCACTTTTGGGATACGATATTATACTCGGAATGGACTGGTTGAGTAGGCATCATGCTACTATAGATTGTTATAGAGGCAGAGTATTATTTTGACCACCAGGAGAGCCGGAATTCGAGGTCGCCAGAGGAGCAGCGGAGGAGAGCTGGATGCTCAATCACAATTATTGAGAGATTCCTGGGACGACCCTTGAGAATCTCATCATGAATTCTAATTTAATTCCTTTCCCCTTGTTTTCGTCTGTTCTCGCTTGTTGATATTGAGTTTGATCCTTGTTGATCAGTTGTTAAATTTAATTCTTGGTATCGTTGTTTAGTGGATTTTTATATCAAGATGAATTTTTACGGGCTAAATTTACGGTGTCATCTGATGACATATATTGATGAGGACAGTGAGAAAGGTAAAACGTCTACTTTGGTTATGGAACCTAGAGTTTATCGCAGCCATACTAGTTGTTGTGACGAGAACGTAGGAACCTGACTAGGATGTACATACTGTAGTTATGAAACTTAGAATCTCTCGCAGCCATATCGGTTGGCGTGGCGAGAATTCTAGATGACATGATTATAGGGTTGCATACCTTAGTTACGGAACCTGTCGTTTATCGCACCTATGCTTACTGACGTGGCGAGGATTCTGAGTGTCATGATTTCTGACAGACGTGTATGATTATCAGGTTATATCTTAAATTGGTTCTTAAAGTATCATCTCGGTTAACCCACAGAAGATCGAGGCAATGGAGTCGTGGGCTACCCCCAGTTCGGTAGCTGAGATCAGGAGTTTTCTCGGGCTAGCAGGATACTACAGGAGGTTTGTACAAGATTTCTCCAGGATTGTAGCGCCGATAACCAGACTGACTAGGAAGGATGTAGATTTTGTCTGGACGAAGGATTGCCAGGCCGTATTTGATGAGCTGAATAAGAGGTTGACGACAGCTCCCATTTTGACGTTGCCAGCAGGGACATGTAGGTTTCACCATCTACAGTGATGCTTCAGGTAAGGGTCTGGGATGTGTTCTTCAGCAGCACGGAAAGGTAATTGCCTATGCTTCCAGGCAGTTACGCCCTCATGAAGAGAACTACCCCACCCACGATTTGGAGTTGGCACTTCGCTCTAAAGCTGTGGAAACATTACCTGTACGGAGAGCATGTAGAGATCTTCACAGACCACAAGAGCTTGAAGTACGTATTCACACAGAAGGAGCTGAACATGAGGCAGAGGAGGTGGTTAGAGTTGATGAAGGACTTTGATATCTCATTGCAGTACCACCTAGGGAAGGCCAACATAGTCGCCGATGCCCTGAGCAGGTATCCGATGGCTATGTACTTGACGACAGATAGACATTTGCTGGCAGATTTGGAAAGCTTGGAGATTGAGGTGTTAGTTCCCGGTACTGAGATTCAGATATGGGGATTGCAGATACAGTCCGAGCTGATGGACAGGATCATAGCTGCGCAGTATGATGATGAGGCTCTGAGGAGTATCAGAGCACAGGTTCAGACAGGATTGTCGAACGACTTTACTATCGCAGAGGATGGTTCCTTACGACACGACACGAGAATATGTGTGCCGAGCGGGGAGTTGCGCGAGGAGGTTTTGCAGGAGGCACATCGCTCTCAGTACTCGATGCATCCCGGTGCCAACAAGATGTATCGAGACTTGAGGGAGTACGTATGGTGGTATGGAATGAAGCGCGAGGTAGCACGCTTCGTATCCCGGTGTCTAGTGTGCCAGCAGGTAAAGGCAGACCAGCAGAGGCCAGGTGGTTTGCTTCAACCTTTACCGATCCCAGAGTAGAAGTGGGAGCACGTGACCATGGATTTCGTTTCAGGGCTTCCACGTTCTCCAGGAGGGAAGGACGCGATTTGGGTCATCGTGGACAGGTTGACCAAATCAGCCCATTTCTTACCTTTCAAGGTGGGCACGTCGACAGAGAGGCTAGCGGAGATGTACGTACGTCAGATCGTTAGACTTCATGGAGTTCCTGTAAGCATCGTCTCGGATCGGGATAGCCATTTCACTTCCCACTTCTGGAGGAGTTTGCAGGCTAACTTGGGCACTCAGCTCAAGTTCAGTACCGTATATCACCCCAGACAGACGGGCAGTCTGAACGGACTATTCAGACTCTCGAGGATATGCTACGCACTTGTGTTCTAGATCTAGGAGGTTCTTGGGAGGATTATCTGCACCTGGTAGAATTTGCTTACAATAACAGCTACCAGGCCAGCATCGAGATGTCACCATTTGAGGCTCTTTATGGAAGGAGGTGTCGTACACCGTTATCTTGGGACGACGTTGGAGAGAGAGCCTTGTTAGGACCAGAAATGGTCGTGGATGCAGCAGAAAAGGTAAAACTCATCAGAGACAGACTGCGAGTGGTGCAGGACAGACAGCGGCATTGGGCCGACAGCCACCGTAGACCCCTTGAGTTTCAGGTATAGATCGTTATTTCTGGCTTATGTTTGTTTGTTTAGATTGCGTGTTGAGACTGTTTTGTTTTAGGTTGGCGATCTGGTATTCCTACGGATTTCTCCGACGCGTGGCACGATTCATTTTGGTCGAGGCGGGAAGCTTAGCCCACGCTACATCGGACCCTTTGGTATTCTTGCGAGGGTAGGTGCAGTGGCGTATAGACTGGACTTGCCGCCTGCATTAGAGGGAGTGCATAATGTGTTCCACGTGTTACAGCTGAGACGGTACGTGGCAGACCCTAGTCACGTACTTGACCACTCGGAGATTGAGGTTGGTCCGACGCTCAGCTACCCCGAGCAGCCCGTAGAGATCTTGGACCACAGAGAGAAGGTGTTGCGAAACCAAACTATTCCTTTGGTTCGTGTTGCATGGGGACATCACTCTCCAGGAGAGTCGATCTGGGAGAGAGAGGACGAAATGCGCGAGCAATACCCGTACCTCTTCTAGACTTGAGGTATTTCCTTTTCTAATTTCATTCTTGTTCTATTTAAGTCCAATTTCGAGGACGAAATTTCTTTTAGGAGGGTAGACTTGTCACTACCACATTTCCAGATAAGGGCATTTGTGTAAATTCACTATTTTGAATAATTATGTGTTTAATTAATCTGCTGAGTTTTTTAAAACTATTTATATGTTGTTGGTTGTGTTGGTTTAGGTCAAACCCTAGAAGTCAGTATGGCTAACCCTAGTTGAAAACCCAATTCTAGTGAAACCCTAGAATTCTAATTTTAGGGTGGAACCTCAAACCCTAGACTGACTAAACCTTAGTTAATTAGGTTCTACATGACCTAACATAGGGGTTTAACCTAAACTATGCATTAGAAACCCTAACTTGGTTTTAATATAAAAGGGAGCCACTCTTTTCCTTCATGAAGAAAGAAACCCTAGCCTCCATAAGAAAAACCACTTGTTCTCCACCCCAAATTCGAGATCAAACCCTAGTATTCCATCCTCCTCCTCCAAAGCCAAGGGAAGCAAGGAGCTTGGGTCAAGGAACCTTGGGGGAAGAAGAGCTTTCATAGGGAAACCATCTCCCTATAGGTAAAATCCGATTTTTAATCTCTTTAATTCCTGTTTTTCTTGTTTTGGCCATTAGAAAACCTACATTGTGGTATGGATCTCGATTTCGAGGGATCCTACATGAAGACCTAGGAGGAATTAGGGCTTAGGTGTACCTACGGGTGTTTTCCCCAAATTTCAGGAACCCTAAACCTAGGGATTTTGTGTAGACACGATTTTACCTCCAACTTATGAGTATAGATCTTGATTTTTAGGGTTTTCGAATTGAGAATTCATGGGTGCTTGTGTAAAACCATTTTTCTGCACACCAAGTGTTTGGTGATATGGTTCTTAGGGTTTTTGCCTATCCCTGTGTCTTAATTCCTGTATTTTGACATACAACTATATACATACATATATTGGCATAGGTATATCAGTATGTTCGATATTTATATAAATGTACAATCGGGCTTTGGAGTAAACTGTGCAGTAGGGTTTGTGTATCTGGGCATAATGTGTGAGGCATGTGTGTCTGTGAGTAATTCTGTGTGTTAGGGGTATTCAGTGTGAAGTATAGTGTCTCAGTTGAAATATTGTATTTTGGTTTGAGTGTGTGTCAGTGTAGGAGGAGCAAGGTATCAGTGGGATTATGTATTTCCTGTGTGTCCCAGAGTTTATGTGTTACTGTGTCTTGCTGTGTCTTTTGTCTCAGTTGTGTATGTGTATATTGTGTCTGTGTGTCTACTGAGGAATTCTTAGTGTGTCTAGGAATTGTATGTGTCAGTGTCCTATGTGTTTCTCAGTGAGCCTTGTGTAGCAGGGTGTGTGTGAGAGGCATATACCTGTGTCAGTTTGTATCAGTGTAGAGTATCAGAAACTGTGCAGATTGGTCACACTGTGTGTGTGTAGTTGTTTAGGTTCAGTGAGGGGTACTGTGTATCAATGTTAGCTGTGTGTCTCAGTGTTTATGTGCCAGTGTGTGTCTGAGCGTGTGTGCCAATGTGAAACTAGTGTGTGTGTATCAGTTAGACAGGGGTATGTGTTGTGCTGTGTCAGTAACTTGTGTGTGGTAGTGTAGGAATTATGTGGTGTCAGTATTTAGCAGTATAACAGGTACTAGGGGGTTAGTATCTGGAGGATAGTAAGTTTAGAGTATCAGTATTGGGGGTTTCACTACTGTAAAATTGTGTGTGAGACTAATGTGTGTGAATACCTGAGAGAAGTATACCTATATGTTGTGAGTAGCTGTGTATGCCTCAATGAGAAGCCAGTGTACCTGTGAGTGAGTGTAACAGTGTGTGTATCCTAGAACTCACTATGTGTAGAGGTGTGAACCTATGTATCAGTGTGTGACCCATGTGTGTCTCAGTATCAGTGTGAATACCTGTGTATCCCTGAGTTCTAGAGGTAGTATCAGTTAGACAGAAATCAGCATGTACCTGTGTATGTATGTACCTGTGTGTAGATGATACCTGTGAGTGCAGTGAGGTATCAGTGTGCAGGAAGTGAGATCTGTGTGTGAAACTGTGTGGGTGTGAGTTGAGGTGAGTTAAGGATTTGTATGTGGCTGTGTATATGTGCAGTGAGTCACCTGCATGTGTGTGTGAGTTCAGTGAGGAGTTCAGTTGTGTCTGTGTGTTCTCAGTGTTAGTTCTAGGGCTGTGTGTCAGTTATTAACTATAGTGTGTGTGCTTTAGGTTAGTAACTAATAGTGTACAGTGTGTCTCCCTGTGTCAGTGAGCAGTGAGTGTAGGTGTACCAATACCTGAGTGTATACTATGTGAACTATGAGTATCTGTGTACATAAAATCAGTGTGAGAGCCTATGTGCATCAATAACCAGTGAGTGTGAGAATACCTGTATGTGTAATGTTCCTGTGTATTAAATTATGTTAGTGTCAACCTGTGTGTAGCTATGTGTGTCTCTGTGTGTAGCTAGGTGTGTCTGTGTGTGAGCAGTAATTCAGTTCAGTATGTAGTCTTGTGTCTCAGTGTCTATGTATTAGGTATTACTCTTCAGTCAACCAATAGGGTACAGTACAAGGTTGGGAACTCAGGTAGCAGTTAAGGTAGTATATAAGTATGTCTATGACAGTTAAGACATAAGTGTTAGTTATTATAGACCAATGTGTATAGAGTATCATATTACTTATATTATTTTCATTAGTTAGTGACCCTAGAGACTAATTAACTAGTTTTGGACCTAAACCTTAGTGTGGACCTAGTTTATCTAGGATAACTTAGTACTAAACAGTAAACCACAGAATTGACCTAGAGGCCTCGCTTTTTAATTAATTAAGCATGTTAATTCCTTTAAATTCAGTATCTGACATTTATATTCCACAAATAGGTCATTGTGATCTCACTTTGGACATCGATCCTCACACCTTGCTCAGGACCACAGGCGAGTACATTCTCTGACAGTTTTCATTGTTGATTATTTCTATAACTCAGTTGTATTACATACTTGATTCCGACACTATGGATACACGGGTTAGCACCCTAGATCCCCATCATGAGGAGTCGTGATTGGAATCCATCATGCTAGCTGGGGGATGGAGAACTATTAGTAGATTATGTGATCATATCCAAACATTTACATGCATCATAGCTCACCCCACTTCTCACGTCGGGTGCGGCCTGACCATTTACATGCTTCATAGCTGTTATATATGATTAGCCTGACCACTACATGCATCATAGTTAACCATATGGTTAGCCTGACCTACAAGAATCATAGCTAATCATATATAACCAGCCTGATCTAGTCCCAAGCCGATCACATAATAAACTGATAATTCAAACACTTAGCTAGATGTCTATTCTTTATTTCAGATTCACTTGTTCTAGCATTCACTGTTTACTGTTCATTGCTAGATGCTCTATTGCCTATTTCTTTTCTCCAGTACTTTACACTTCCAGTATTTATTCTCATCATGTATTTCTTACACTGTTTATAGTTTTTGTCAATTTAATGAAACTGCTGTTAGTGCTTGTGCTTCGCTCCAATCCTGACTGGATAACATTTTTCAGAGGACCTGGAGAACTATTGCCCCACTTATTACGGCCCAGGTTCAGAGGGAGATTTCACTCCGGAAATCCCAGAAGAGTTGCCTATCCTAGAGGAGATCCTACCTGGCTGTTCTTAGATTATTTTTCTGTATTTGTTGTTTTAGACTGAGACTGAGTTGTATTTATTATTTTGTGACTTTGTGAGGTCATCTAGACCCAGGATTTGAGTTGGACTTATTGTGGTTGGTTTATATCAGAACTCTTTTCTATTCTCATCGTGCCATTATTTCTTATAGCTTGTGATTGAGTATACTATAGAACTGTGGATTTTTTATTGTCCTCCGTTCGGAGTTGAGACTATTGACAGGATATATTATGTTGAGACCTAGACAGCGTTCTACCGTCGATGCTGCGGCGTAGGCTGGACGTACCCACGACTCATGCCCAAATTTCGGGTGCGGGTCGTGACAGATGGGGTCGTAGTGACGTGGGGGTGGTGGTATTGCACAGGAGGTGGTGGTGGCGTGAAGCTGGATAGGTGGTGATGGTGGTGGCAAAAACGGACGAGGAGGAGATGATGAAGATGACCGGACCGTCGCCGGAGTGCGGGGGATCACACGGCCGGCGGAGGAAAGTCAGGTCGGTCGGGAACGCCGGAGTGCGGATGCAGTCGGCCGGAGCACTGCATAGTCGCTCGGCGCTGCAGCTCAGTCTGTGCGGGAAGTGCACTGCCGATCGGCGGAGAGAACACAGCCGCTGGAGGGCTGTCTGGTCGGACCGATGCATAGCGGTCGACGGCTGCTCCGTCTAGTCATCGGAGCACGTACAGTCGGTCGGCGGACCGTAGCCGGAGCGGCCGGTCGGGCGGGGAGCTGAAGCTGGAGTCGGGTGAACACAGTGAGGAGGAGAGGAAATGAAGGAAGAAGAAGAAGAAAAATGCAATTGAGAGTGGAGGAAGAAGTTTGTATGGGGGCTTTAAATGAAGGAGTGAGGATAGAGAGAGAAGTTTTCCCCTTGGGATTAGGGCCGGTTGGAATGTGTGTTGAGGGTGGGGTGAGGAGTTACTTTATAGGGGTTGGTGAAAGGGGATGGATGGTTGTGATCAACCTATTCAAAATGGATGGTTGTGATTGATCATGAAGAGGAGAGGGTTTTCTTCATGAAGGGTGAATGCATGGGTGAGAATGGGACCCCATTTTAGGACCTCTTATTTGTTCATGGCCAATAGGGTGGTGCCACATAATTCAATAATTGCAACTTAGCCCCTTAAATTCGAGAAATTGCATGGACACATAAAATGACACAAAAATTGCGGAGAAAAATATGTTTAGCAATTTTCATGGTGAGAGGGTATTGTGCGTTAAGCACAGATTTAATTAGAAAGGCATTGGGATTAATTTAGTATAAAAATTGGGATTTACAAAGTTGGTATCCCCGATTTAAATAGAAATAAAGTGTCCCGCGAATTTAATTTAATTGGGGCACTTGGGGTCAAAATCCGAAAATGACGCAAAGGCCAAAAATGGTGGAGGCTTGGAGTCAGTCTTGGACCCTTTAGTTGGTCCGACTCAACGGGTTAAGTTGGTATCCCAAAATTTAGGGTAATGACACAGGTGTCCGCCACGGAATTAAATATGTGTTACGATTTTCGGAATGTTGCGCAATCAATTTAGAGCACACAAAAATTAATTTTAAAAGACGGAAAAGTCCAATGCCTAATTTGGCGGATCAGGTCAGAAGTACAATAATTGAACGGAATTTATGGGCGGATATTGGGCTCCGAATAATCAAACAATGATAGGGCACGCCAAGGGTTTTAATTAATTGAATTAAATACCAGATAAGTTATCTCTACTCTAAACCTCGACATCTGCTACCAAAAAAAACCAAAATTTTCTAAATCCACCCTAACTATCTACAGAATAAATCGAGGGGGTTTACAATCATCACACTCGGGCACCACCGTGAGCCTCCCTCCCCCTCTCCCTCTTCCATTAGTATTATACCTATGTATTAGTATACAACTTAGTATATTTGTATTCATATACGTATATGTATGTATTGGTGTGTGTATGTATTAATATATATATATATATATATATATATATATATATATATATATATATATATACAGGAATACAGTATATGTTAGTAAATGTATATTTAATATATATATATATATAAAGGTATTTTGGTATAAATATATATATTATATTGGTATACAATAGTATATACGTATTCATAATGTATGTTAGTATTTATTTTAGTATGTATTTAATGTATATATATTTGGTATATATATAAATGTATTTTGGTATAAATATATATATATATTGTATTGGTATACAATAGTATATACATATTCATAATGTATGTTAGTATTTATTTTAGTATGTATTTAATGTATATATATTTGGTATATATATAAATGTATTTTGGTATAAATATATATTGTATTGGTATACAATAGTATATACATATTCATAATGTATGTTAGTATTTATTTTAGTATGTATTTAATGTATATATATTTGGTATATATATATAAATGTACTTTGGTATAAATATATATATTGTATTGGTATACAATAGTATATACATATTCATAATGTATGTTAGTATTTATTTTAGTATGTATTTAACATATATATAATTGGTATATATATATATATATATATATATATATATATATATATAAGATTTTTCTCAAACTAATAAATATATAATTAAATATATTTGTGGCATACATATGATGTATATATATATATTGTTCAACAATATATATTATGTATGTATTGAGTATTAATATTTATAATTAATAATATGTATAATATGTATATTTATATATGTATCTTTTATAATTGTAATTAATTTAATGTTTATGATATATATATATATATATATATATATATATATATATATATATATTTGGTCTATCTACTAGATGACCCTAGTTGACCAGTATCATACCTAGCGTAGTCCCGAGTTCAGTGTATTTTGATTGTGTGTTAGCGTAGCATCTGATGCAAATGTTGTATTATTTTATGATATGTCTATATGACTATTGGATCATCCAGACGATATTCTGGAACAGGACATTGGTGTTACCAGCTAAGGACCCAAGGCGAGTACATTCTCTGATAATCTTTTCAATTATTTGATAATATCTATAATTCCAGTATCTAGAAATGTTACATTCGATTCTTGACACTGTGCTACACGGACTAGTATATAGATTGGATCTGCAATCATGAGATATTACATTGATTATCATATTGACATTGTACACGACTTTGATATATTGGATATTGCTCGTGTATCGTGACGTATCGTGATTGATCCACTGTACTAGTTGGGGGCGGGGGAAATATTAGTAGATTATGTGATCATACCCAACTCTACATGTGTGTTTGATAATAAACAAAAGAAATGGAAAACAAGGTTTATACGAAACTCGCCCTTCTTGGTTTACAAACAAGATTGTACAATTAATCTTATACGAGGATGTCGAGTACAATTTATTTAATCTGGGTAAATATTGCTATAGGAGTCTGATATGCAGTCGATCACTTTGTCCCTTGGACCACACGATGGTGAAGAAGTGCCGTAGAAGACAGAAAGCAGCTTCAAAGGCTGCAGAAGAGAGTGGATGCTCGATGCCAAAATCGTCGATCACTACTCTTTCCTTGAGCTCTGGATTCTTCTCTCTCAAAGACTCTTTGACTCTCAGTTCCTTGACCTTCTCCTTTGATCTTGGAATCTTTGACCTTGGTTCTCTCCACCCTCGAATTTTTTTACCTTGACCTCTGTTGATAGAGGTCTCTATTTATAGGGTTTTAGTGACAGTGACCACTCAGTCGGCGTAGAAGCCGGGTAGTGGAAAGCATAGCACCTTTTACGCAACGGTTACAATAACCATTATCCACGTATAAATGATCCTTTGAATGAGCGTGTGACGCATATCATTAAGAGATAATGCTTATAACTGCTGCGAAGATCATGGCATAAAAGCCACGTGGGTAGTTATCCCTTGCGTAGAAAATGTTGGCGTAGAAGCCAATAACTGTCACTATGGCGTAGAAGCCAAATAGGCATAGAAGCCGAGTAGGCGTAGAAGCCTAGTAGGCATAGAAGATAGCTGATCCTCCTCCCCTGACTGAGGCCTTGAGCGAATTCTGGACTAAACAGCCTTGATACGCACCAATGCAAATGTGGCCTGAGTTGGCGTATTCCAAGAAGATAGCGTATAGAGCGCTCCCATAGCCTGATGGCGTAATGTGCCAAAGTGATGATGTGGACATCTTAGCCAAAATTATAGCTTTTGGAGATATAATCAGATCTCTTACGAAGCGTAAGAAGCTCTCGTCTGCCTGTGTAAAACTAGGCAGCGTATTACCTTGTATGCGTAAAAGCGGTTTACGCCAAGGAAATGGCACTAAACGACAGTCTGGGTCGCTGTGCCGCACCATCATTATAGCCGTCGTCTTGGTAGTCGTGCAGTACTCTTTGTCAGGAGTCAGACGTCAGGTTCACTGCATGATTTTGACAGGTTCATTTTGGAGAATACAAAGCGTTCCTCGTACACTTCAATGCTGCATTAAAGCGGATGAGTTTTACGCCATAAAGGCGATGTAGCACCCTTTTTACGCTGAAGCAGCCTGGACATACTGCATTACGCGGATAGTCCTTGAGCTTATATTTTACGCTGTGCTCAGCAAAAAAGCTTTATTTGCACGCTGATGGCTTTGAGGTCATCTTTTTACGCTGCCTGACATCAACATGCTGCGTATAGCTATCCAGCATATTTTTTATGCTTCTACAAGACCCCCTTCAAAGCTTTTAAATTCCTTGTAATTTGAAACGCTTTGAATGAAGCATGAAATGTTCCTCGTAATTTGAAACGCTTTGAATGAAGCATAAAACGTTCCTCGTAATTTGAAACGCTTTGAATAAAGCATGAAACGGTCAAGTCTGACACGTTCTTTAAGGCTGACTTCTTGGCAGATTCATTGGGATTCGGCGTGATCTCTTTCGCCTATATAAAGGCTGAGAAGTTAACCTGTTCTTTGCATATTTTCTTCACCATACAGAGATGATGGCACATTTCCTTCACCACACAGAGATGATGGCCAGAGTTCGTCGGGTCGACTTGAGGAAGAAGAAGACCATGTTCTTCCAGCATGTAAGGAGCCAAAAAAGATGGCATCTTCGAGCAAATATCCTCTGCAACGATGGATCATGGAAGGATATTAGCCTTCTTTGCTCAGGATAATCAGCAACTTTGTATGGCTGTTCTTCAGGAGAGAGGAAGGGTCTCATTAGACCACACAGCTTGCAAGCTGTATCTTCTCCTGATACTCGTGAACGAGGGACAAACTAGCCCCATCGTTCATGGACGAGAGCAAACAAACTAGCTCTATCCTCGAGTATTGAGTTGGGTGAAATACCTTAACTCAATCTGTCATGGCGTACGGAAGATGGGATCTGCATAATTTAGGCAGGCCCAGTTTTGTACCCTTCCGCCATTGATCATTTTCTTGTTAGTCGGTTGCGAAAACCGACTAACTGCTGGAGAAGATGGATGAAGAAGTCTACCCATGCGAGAACCTGGCAGAACAGATTCTGGGCGTGCTCTTCAAATGACGATAAGGAAACCCTTTGTAGACGGGATTTCCCTCATATGTAATCATGAAAATAAAGAAAAACCCTTGTAGACTGGATTTCCCTCATATGTAATCATGATTTTAATAAGATCATCTTCTTCTGTGCATATGATCATTTTGCCATATATTTTGCTATGATAAAGTCTGAATATGTGTAGCTTCGACACGTCTGGTAATTTTATGCCGACTCTTTTAGAAAGAGTATTAGGTCCCGTCCTGTCTTCTACGCATAACTGACAATGCGTAAAAAGCCGCTTTAGCATTTAAGTCGAGTGTTCAAACTGTCCTGCTATTAGGAATGGGGAGCTGCGTAGAATTCTGAACTGTCAGTTCTGATAAACAGAATTTTTGTTCAGACTTATCATCTTCAAGAATGATTCCTCAAAAATCCCTTGGAATAGGGCGAGAAATGGCTGTCAAAAACTGAGTTGCCATCTTGAACTGTAGATGAGATATTCAGACTGGATTCTGGATGAACCTCCAATCGACCCAAGAAGAAGAGCCATTTTTTAATGTTGAACTCTGTATGCTTCGGGTACTTGGGATATTTTGCGGCCAAGAAGGAGTATCTTCTGTGTGAACTCTTGTAATTGATCGCCTTGAGAATGGTTCAGTTGTACGCATACTCTCGCCTGCGTATTCTCAGATATTCGGAAAGTCATAGGTCTGTAACGTAGATGAGCATAAAATTATAAGTTCGTAGCCTCTCGAGCGTAAAAGCTGCTGAGCATGAGAGCATCCGGGCATAAAACTGTAGATTTGTAGCCTCTGTAAAGAAACTCTTCCGAGCGTGAAGTTGTGGATTTGTTGCCTCTGAACGTAAAAGCCACCGAGCCTGAAATTATAGATTTGTAGCTTCTGAGCGTGAAGTCGTAGGTTTGTAGCCTCTCGAGCGTAAAAGCTACCGAGCATAAAAGTATCTGGGCGTAAAACCATAGACTTGTAGCCTGTGAGCGTAAAACCGTAGATCTGTAGCTGTCGAGCGTAGAAAGCTCCTTAGCGTAAAACCACGAATCTGCTTTGCACGAAAACTTTTTGAATTTGCTGACTGTCCGCCTTCTCTGAGTAATAGGCTGACGTAATCCCCAATCATAACCGAATATTAAATATGGGATTTGGTTAGGGATTCGAGGAGTCCATCCGAACTCTATATATACCCCACGGTTTTCAAAGAAAAACTTTTTATCTGTCTTTTGCAAAAGAAAGCCTTCGACTGTTTGAGTTCTCTCCTTCGTCTCCTCTCCGAGCATTCAGAGTCTTCAGCAATGCCCTCGTCTAAGCCTGGGGGAAGAGTTGAAATCCCCTCAGTCTCCTCCGATGAGGGTGAAGATGCCGTCAATCCAGATGAGCCTCTGTTGGCGGTACCGAGGGGTGAAGTACCTCCGCCTGTAGGGCCTCTGGTAATCTCTGGTAAGCGAAGGGCTCCTGCTCCGAAGGAGACTTCCCCTCACAAGAGAAAGAAGAAGACGGTTACTCGTCCTCTCAGGATTCCCGAAAATGAGGCTCCTAAAAGTGAGCCTACATCTCCCCCTGTTGGGAATGATTCTTTGATTGGAGGTTCCTCGCCTTTTAGAGAGGGAACCTTTACAGTTCCGGCTGGCGGTACGGAGAATTCCTGCTTGAGGCTGCTGTCGCTGCTACCGCTTCAGGTAGTGGTACGAGATCGCCTTCGGGGTCGAACTGAATAAGGATAGCTTTATCTAGATCAGCATCGGGAGAGATCCCTACCGTGTCTGTCAGTGCACCCAGCGGGACAGACCCCTGCGAGATTCCAGTCGATGAACCTCAGTTGGAATTTGACGAGGACTAGGAAGAATATTTGCCAGTGTCGGTTGACACACCACCTTCTCCAGGTATGACAACTTGCTTAGCATCATTAAGAAATAATTTAGCTATACTGGTTGCAGATGCGACATATATGCCATCGGCCATGGGTAAATATCGTCTTTACGCCTCTTTTTAGAAAGATTAACACCATTTTGATATTAACTTTCTTTTGTCTTCTTTTCAGGGGAAGACATCCACGGGGAGGGCAGTGTTGACGCACCTTTTGGTACTGTTTCAGGTCCTGGTGATGACATGGAGGTGCCCGACTTCGAAGAGGAGACACTTTCGAGGGCCGGCTCGCCCGAGACGGTTCCGATATCTCAAGAGGAGGATGAGCCTGTCATTGCGACAATGCCTTCTTTGAGTACGCTGGTTGCTTCGTTCGGTATTGGCGCATCTTCTTTTGTCGCGCCACCTGTTGAGACGATGACTGTGGCAACGTCGTTGGTAGTCATTCCTGGAGGGGGATTCTCTGATATTGCAGCCACCCCTAGCACCCACTTAAATCTCACCATGTTGGTTGAGCAGTTTTCTACCATTTTCTACGCCACTTTGAAGACGCTGATATCAATGATGATGGAGAAGAACTTAGGTTTTGAGGCTCTGAGGACATCCTGCAACCTTACTATAGTGCAGATTAGATATTTCAGTGACACTGGAAGAGCTGATGCGCTAGAGCAGATAGTTAATGGTTTGGAACAACCCATTAACGAATATCTGCAGTTATCTCGAGGCAGCATCGACGGTTTCGTCCAAGCTAGGTTCGACTACTTGACTGCAGAGCTTGCTGGGCAACTGGAATCTGGACAAATCCGTCCAGGAACAGCAGCAGGAGATGGATCATGAGCGTGCCCAACTGGAGTACGTTATTCCTCAGCTGACTCAGTGCAAAGTCGAATATGAGGAAGTCTGTCTTTTTGTCGGCAACTCGAGATGTGCTGAAGAATCGGAGGGAGACCGCCCAGCAGAATCTGACGGAAGCGGGTATTGCCCACGCGGGTTTCATACATACTCGGTCCGAGCTGGCTGCTTTGAACAATGATGCAGCAAGGTTGGAGCGGGCTCGCACCGATGTCTTGAACTCCCGGGATGAGAGAATGGCTGCTCTGGTACGACAGATTCGCGACCTAACCGCTCCCCCCGAGTGATATACTTTTTTGCTTTTTAATGTAATTTTGCTCTTTCTGGGAATAATAAAGAGGCTTTCATCTGACTTTGTGGACCCATCATTTTGGAATATAAACAACATTTTTGGGTGAAAGTGATATCAGAGGTAATATGGACGTGATATACTCTCCGCAAGTTTTAGCAGGATATATCTATTCAGAGGTTATATGGACATGATAGAATATGCTTTTAGCTAAAATTTGTACGCAAAACACTATCAGAGGTAATATGGACGTGATAGGTCTTGAAGTTCCAAATTAGTTAAACATATCCATATGGACATGATAGAATACGATCAAACTAGTTTCATTTTGGAAGTAGTTTTGTCAGAATAAGATTTTCGCCATATTCCACTTGAGCAAAGGAGGTTAAGCATAGTACCTCTTCAGGAATTTGCCATTGATAGGAGCCATCAACAAGTCTCCATTAGGCTTGGCTAACCTGTAAGCGCCGTTTGAGAACGTCGTCTCGATCACATAAGGGCCTTCCCATTTGGGCTGGAATTTATCCTTACTTCTGTGAGTAAGAATCATCGACCTTCTCACAGCTAAAACTAGCTCGACCACTTTGAACACTCTTTCCTTTACTTTTTGATTAAAAGATCTGGAAATGCGTACCTGGTAGAACGCGATGCGCTGTTGAGCTTGGAGGCGTTTCTCGTCTAATCCTTCTAGCTCTTGAAGCCTTAACAGGTCATTCTTTTCTTGAGTCAGCTCATTAGCCACTGCTATCCTGAGTGACGGAATCTGGATTTCGATAGGGAGAACTGCTTCGCTCCCGTAAACCAATGAGAATGGGGTACAACCTGTCGGTACTCGTACCGTTGTGCGGTATGCCCAGAGACATTCTCCTAGCTTCTCGTTCCAATCCCTCTTGTTTGTCGAGACAAACTTTTTCAAGAGTTTGATAATGGTTTTGTTGAAAGCTTCCGCCAAACCATTAGCAGCAGGATTATATGCCGTAGAGGCCATATTTTGTATCCGAATTTTATCACAAAATCGATGAAACGCTTGGTTGATGAACTGAGGTCCATTGTCATGAATTATCCTTTGGGGTATCCCAAAGCGATAAATGACATGATGCTTGATGAAGCTGATCACATTGGATGCCTTCACCTCAGCGAGAGGGATCGCCTCTGCCCATTTGGAGAAATAATCCATGATGGCCAGTATGAACCGGTGACCTCTGGAAGAAGACGGGTGAATAGGACCAATGATATCCATACCCCATGCTTCGAAAGGCCAGGATGCAACCGTAGGATGCAGATGTTCAGGAGGTTGATGGATAAAGTCTGCGTGGACCTGGCAGGCTCTGCACTGTCTTGCATACTTTATTGCATCTGTGATCATAGTAGGCCAGTAATAGCCCATTCTCCTGATATGATCCTGTAGCTTAGGACCGGGTTGATGCGCTCCGCATACGCCGTCATGAGCTTCACGGATGATCCGTTGTGCCTCATCATCGGAGAGACATCTCAATAGCAGTCCGTCGTAGGTATGGCGATATAGACATTGTGAAGAAGCATCATGATAGAAGCGTAATGATCGTCTTTTGACGGATACTGCTTCTTTAGGGTCTTCCGGCAAGATTCTGTATGCCACAAAATCTATAAAGGGGCTTCTCCAGTCCCTCCTGGGAGGATCTGTGTTTACAGCATAGCTGCTTTCTATATGAAAGTTATTTTTCATACAGAGTAAATATCTGTTAAGAAGGATCACCGAATTCTGCCTTCTTATAGGAATAGCTAAATCTGCTGCTAGACTGGTTAGGGCATCAGATTCTGAGATCGAGGCACATGTTCTAGGAAGAATCCTTTGAATGTCATGGCTATCTCGGCCGTTGCTTGGTGATAAGGGATGAGGTCTGGATTTCGGACTTCATATATTCCTCTGACTTGATTGATGATCAGCAGAGAGTCACCGAAAGCTTCCAGAGATTCGACGCCCAATTCTTTAGCGACTTGGAGCCCAATTAGTAGAGCATTATACTCCACCACATTATTGGAACAGGGCTCGCTAAGAGAATATGCTCGGTAGATAACGAGTTTATCAGGAGTAACCAGGACAATCCCTACTCTGAAACCACGTTTCCCCTAGGACCAGTCCTGGAGGCACCATCGAAGATTAGTTGCCATGCATCGCCTTCCGTTGTGGAATTATATTCTACAACTTCGTCAGAAATGTCCTCGTATAGTTTGGAAGCCTCCGGGATCGGATGAGCGGCTAGGAAATCAGCCAACGCTTGGTCTTTGATGGACTTCTGAGGGACGTACACCATGTTATACGGTGTTAATAACATCACCCAAGTCGCAAGTCGGGAATTAAGAACATTTGGCTTGTTCATCAGTACCCGAAGAGGATTGATCCTGGAGATGATATGAATAGTCTGGCCCGTGACATAGTGTCGCATTTTCTGGATAGCGAACAGCTGAGCCAAGCATTCTTTTTCCATTGGATTGTACCGGTGTTCGGCTCCGACCATCATCCTGCTGAGGTAGCAGATAGCCTGTTCATGTCCTATATCGTTCTTCTGTGCGAGAAGAGCTCCCAGAGAATGATCCATCGCTCGGACGTACAGCAAAAATGGTCTTCCTATTACGGAAGGCACCAGAACTGGCGGACTAGTGAGGTAGCATTTAATATCATTAAACGCTTGCTGACAGGCTTCGTCCCATACGAAGGATACACCTTTCTTCATGAGACTTGAAAAAGGCTGACATCTCCCAGAGAGGTTGGATATGAATCTCCGGATATAAGCCAAACGATCTTAAAATCTCCTGAGTTCCCTCAGATTATGGGGCGGTCGCATTTCTAAGATGGCCTTGACTTTATCAGGGTCCACTTGAATGCCTTTGGCGGTAATGACAAATCCCAAGAATTTGCCACTGGATACACCAAGAAAGGACTTTGTAGGATTCATTTTAAGTTGATGTTGGCGCATCAACTCAAATACTGTCTTCAAGTCTCGGATATGATTATCCTGGAGACGGCTTTTGACAGCTACATCGTCCACGTAATATTCTACTGTCTTGCATAAATGCTCATGGAATATGTTACTCATAGTCCGTTGGTACGTAGCCCCGGCATTCTACAATCCGAATGGCATGACCGTATAGCAATATACCCCCAATGGTGTCCGGAAGGCAGTATGCTTCTCGTTTTCATGATGCATCTTGATTTGATTGTATCTCAAAAATTCGTCCATGAAAGACATGCGTTCAAAACTGTATGTATTGTCAATCATGACGTCTGTGATGGGAAGAGGAAACTCATCCTTGGGGCAGACTGCGTTCAGATCTCGATAATCGATGCAAACACGTACTTTCCCATTCTTCTTCATGACTGGGACAACATTGGCGACCCAGTCGGGATGTTGTTCTTTCCGGATGAAACCGCAGGCTATCAACTTCTTGATTTCAGCTTCAATAGCGTCCATCATATCCGGGCAGAACCGGCTTTGGTGCTGCTTCACAGGCTTCGAATCGGGCAATATATTGAGTTTATGAGTAGCCACCTTTGGATCAAGACCTGGCATATCCTCATAATTCCACGCAAAGATATTGATATATTCTTTTATCAGCTAGATAATTTCTTTCCTTTCTTCTTCGAAAAGATTATTACTGATAAATATCGGCTTTGGCAAAAGTTCATCCCCAACATCGATCCGGATAACTTCATCTTCAGTGGAAGGTTCTCTCTGCTCGAACCAGAATTCCCATTGTGTATCTATTTGTTGAGCCCAAGAGTCAATCTCAAATGGTTCAGATTCTTGTTCATCTGCTTCGAAGGAATCTGTCAATACCGTATTTACTGATAATGTTCGCTCGAGAGCACGAGATGAGCTGGAGGGCGGCGAGTCATTTTGAGAAGAGGAAAAGACATCCTTGTTTTGACTCAGAAGTTGCAAGAAAGGTGGCATACCCTAATCCAAAACAAGTTCGTTGATAGTAGGGATCACCGTGCAGCGATATTCATCTGCCTTTCCCATAGTTGAGGCCTGGTTCCAACTTCAAGTCATAACCCATACTTTACATAATTTTCAAAGCTTGCGGGCTGTATCTGTGAACTTGCATTTTACCAACATCGTCATCAGGAGAATCCTCTTGTGCAGTCGGTCCATTGCGCATACGGCCGAAGACTATTGAACGCTGACTGCTGCAAGTAGGCGGGACAATGAAGATAGAGTCCTCATGTGGTCCATATGTCGTGGTGACATTGGATGATGATGCTACTTCCCACATATACGGATGATAGGAATCTATAGCCTCCAAGAATTTTTGTGCTATAGGTTCTATATCGTCGTCGGGAGAGGATTCCTAATTCGGAACTTGAGCGTCGATGTACTGGAAAAGAGGACCTGTATTATCATCAGAAACCACGTTCCCGGTTGTTTTTACATCAATCGGCTGTTTGCTGCGCCGAAGGTTGATGACCAAGGGTGGAGGCTTCTGGTTCAAAGTGATCACTAGGGGATCACCTCCTTTTCCTGACCTGGTTTTGTTCAGGTGGATAGCCGTGGGCTCCATGACTTTTGGACGAGTAGTTCGTCCTTTCACCTTAATTGACAGAGGTTGCTTGGCAGAGGGTTCTTCTGGCTCCCGGTGGGATTCCTTCTCTGCTTCGTCTGACACCTCTTCCATGTAGTCTTGAGAGTACAACACGGCATTGGAGTAGTAGGATTCTACCCCTTTGAACGGGTTTAGGTCAGCAAATTCCGTTTGTACTGTTCCTTGGACATCTACATATTTAAAGCATTGATGCAGAGTCGAAGGAACGATGTTGTGGTCGTGGATCCAAGGTCTGCCCAGCAGAATGTTGTAGGATACCTCTGAATCAATGACATAACATGTGGCCACTGATCTAAGGTCACCAATCTGGATCCTCAGACGAATTTTCCCCAACGGCTTACTTTTTCTGGCGTTGAAACCTACGATTATAGTGGTGGTGTAAGCCAATTGACTAGTAGGAATCCTCAGTGGTCTGAGCAGACTATGAGGAATGATGCTGATTGATGATCCCGGATCTATGTGAATCCGGTCGACCTCCATAGAACCGATATATCCGGTGTAATAGAGGGGTCTGTTATGCTTGTTGTGTTTCAACATCATGTCATCTTGAGTGAAAGTGATATTCGGGATCACCTCCATCACACTATGGCATTGAGGACATGCCACGGGTTCTTCGTCAGGAGACTTGAGCTGGGTCAAGTATGCATCTGCCTGCATTAACGCTTCACTCAGGGCTTGACGAGTGTCTTGAGAAAGCCTGAGTAGTTCGAAGATGGACAACCTGGCTGGTGTATTAGCCAATTGGGCCAGGATGTCGAAGTTGTAGGGCTTCTCTAAACCTTTGTTTTGAATATTTTTTAAAGGTTTATCGAAGCGCACTTCTTTTTGCTTCCCCTTGTCCGCCGAAGTTGGTCTCGAAGGACCGACCTCTGGTACGGCGGGCTCTGGTTCTGAAGGCTTGGTAGCTGAAGCGTCTGTCGGTGCATCTTCTTGACTTGCTCCATAGTCCTTGAGGTAAGCTTTCCCTGAACGGGTTCCAGTAGCCAAGACCTCGTTTTCTGATGCCGAGTGTACCGCAACCATGTGGCATAGTTTACGTTTCGAGTTCTTCTTAGACTTAGCCTTAGCAGCTTGAGTCTCTTTCTCGATCTCTGATACCAGATCTGGATGAACCCATATAATCTCGCATCGCTGGGTAGTTAGGGGTACCAGTCATGATTTTGACCTCTAGCTGGAGGAAGATTAACGATGTTCATCGTTGTCCGGGAAATAGGTGTAACACCATCCGGAACTTCTTGGGGAGGCAGATTGCCAAATTGCAGGGAGATCATATTGGCGGTGACCGTCTTCTCGCTGTTGCGCAAAGTGATGGCCTTGGCATCGATCAGCTCTTGGATCTTCCTCTTTAGTACATAACACGCCTTTATGGGGTGGTGTATGTATCTATGGAAGATATAGTACTTGGGGTTATTGGTATTGCCGACTTCATTGGGCTGCCTTACCTCAGGGAGGGTAATCTTGCCGCTGTTGACGAGACACTCGAATATGCTTGGAATATCGTCGTCGTCAAAAGAGTACACTTCAATGGGCCTGGAAGTCCCAGGTTTTGTCTGTGTGGCTGCCATAGTCTTTTGCCTGGACGTGTTGATCGCCAGAGCTTCTTTCCCTTTGGAACCTCGAGGATGGTCGCTATTGGAGGATGACCTCTTGCCTTTATCAGAAGCAGAGATCATGATGCCATTATCGCACGCCTTTTGACTATTGTCCTCAGCGGCTACCGCTGAGATGATGAACGAGGGTCAATCATGGAACTGATATGGTCCGGTGAACACAGAGATCACGGGAAGAAGGTTCTTCCTACAAATGTCTACCAATGCCGAGTTTGGAACTCCTGGAGGCATTTGCAAAGTAGCTTGATGAAAACGTTCGATGAAGGTGCGAACGTTCTCTTTTTTCTTCTGCTTCACTTCGATGAGAGAGGACATAGACATGTCCATCCCTCCCTCATAGAATCGTGTGAAGAATAAAGCCTTGAAGTCTTCAAAGGAAGTAATGCAGTTGTCCGCCAGGCTACGGTACCACTGATAAGCCACTCCCGAGAGACAGCCCTTGAACACCCGAGTGAGGAGGGCGTCATTCCCTTGTAATAACACCATCATCATACTAAAGTAGTTCATGTACTGGCTCGGTGATATTTTTCCCTCGAACAAAGCCATAGTCTGTGGTTTGTATCTAGGAGGAAAAGGGACCTCTTCCCAGATAGCTGGGTAAGGCTGGTTGATTCCCAATTTCTTGAGCTGATCTTTGTGCTTCAAGGCATCAAATTGGGCTTTCAACTCCTGTACGGCCTGAATCGGATCTTCTGCTGGTAGCGGGACCACGGAGTGATGAGGAATTTGTTGCATCGCGACTCCAACGGGAGGTAATACATTCTCCGAGTGAGGAAGCAGAGGAACTGCTGACTCTTGATCTAGAGCAGGCTCCTGGATCATGTTGGATGGTGGTAAGTCTACCCCCACACGTATCTGAGTTGGAGTGACCGATGCTTGAGCCATAGCAGCTGTGTGTTGAGTCAGCATCATCTGGTGCATGTTCTCCATCATGGATTGCATCTCCTTCAGGGATGTCTCCAGTACAATAATGTGTTGCTCAGTGCTCCCCGACGGGAAAGCTTCCTCGCCTTCATCTCCAATGGCATAGACTCCCATCTCCCTGGGTGTCATTGAAGGATTAGTATAGGTCTCTGTAGAAGTGGACTCTACACTTTCAGCATCTAATTCGGGAAACTGGCGACCGCCAGCATCAGAATCAGAAGAGTATGAAGTCGGTTGTCGTGACCTTGAACGGGTGTTCCGGAACACCCCAGCTTCAGTGTTCCTAAGGAGCTTGTTGAATCTTCCTCGGCTCGAAGCTCTAGAGGGATGACGCCTTGAGTTCGATCTTCCTCTAGGTATATGTGAAGCCATGTTCACTGATGCATGTGTGGGCTCTTCTTCTTGGGAAGGCAGAGAGTAGTTCAACCGGTCGAAAATTGGCTGTTTTGCTCCAGAACAGCAATAATTAACTACAATCCTATGGCTATTACAATAGTGCTCGCCAGGAGGCGTAATAGACATACTGGAAGATCCCCTATCCTTGCGCTTCTGGATCAGATAGTCACGTAGGTTAAGAGGATTTACAGAAGAAGAAGAAGAAGATGGCTTGTTCCTTCTGTTCACATCAGTTGGCATGCGGATGTTGGGAACCATAGTTCTCCCTGTGCCACCAGTATACAACAGGTTGGCCATCTGGGTAGCGGATGATCCTTGAGGAGCGTGTCTTTCCGTAGGCTGAGCCTTCTTTACGCTGAGAGACTTCACCTGGTGTATTTTTGAGTTCTGCTCAGGCTGGCGTAAGACAGAGGAGGTCCTCAGTCGGCCATCTGGTTCTCGCGTAATCCGGAGGGTGGGCAGATTCTTTCCTTGCTGGCGTAAAGGCCGAGAAGTTGGGCAGTTCACAGCTTGCTTTCCCTTATGTAGATCGCAGGGATCATCTGCTTTTCTGCGGAGGGCAGATACATTTTTACGCGCGAAGCACGTTTGGAACTTCTGATTTTGCGCTAAGGCATTGTCAGAAATTCTGTCTGCCACGTCATCGACGGGAGACTGGATTTTACGCACAGAGAGCGTAGTAGGCTTCTAGACTAGCGCTGAGGCATTATCCGAAGTTTTGTCAACCACGTCAGGGACAGGAGACTGAGTTTTATGCGCAGAGCGCGAAGTAGGCTTCTGGACTAGCACTGAGGCATTGTCCGAAGTTTTGTCAACCACGTCAGGGATGGGAGACTGAGTTTTACGCGCAGAGGGCGAAGGTTGTGCAGCTACAACCTGGTCGGTCGGAGAGGTCGGAGAGTCGGCAGGAAATGGTAGGGGATGTCTTGGGCATCCAGACCTTACGCAGCTTCCTGTGGTCTTGAACAGAGAGAGAGTGAGAGCTACCCCCTGCTCGAAGCATATCTTCGTAGGCAGACTGGTCGAACTGGACGACCAGGGTCTTCTTCACGGATCCCACGGATACCGCATCGTGTTGAGCAATAGCTTCCTCATCAGAAGAGAAAGATGTCCCCAGCAGAGTCGCCATCTTGTGTTTGATAATAAACGAAAGAAATGGAAAACGAGGTTTATACGAAACCCGCCCTTCTTGGTTTACAAACAAGATTATACAATTAATCTTATACGAGGATGTCGAGTACAATTTATTTAATCTGGGTAAATATTGCTATAGGAGTCTGATCTGCAGCCGATCACTTTGTCCCTTGGACCACACGATGGTGAAGAAGTGTCGTAGAAGACAGAAAGCAGCTTCGAAGGTTACAGAAAAGAGTGGATGCTCGATGCCAAAGTCGTCGATCACTACTCTTTGCCTGACCTCTGGATTCTTCTCTTTCAAAGACTCTTTGACTCTCAGTTCCTTGACCTTCTCCTTTGACTTTGGAATCTTTGACCTTGGTTCTCTCCACCCTCGAATTTTTTTACCTTGACCTCTGTTGATAGAGGTCTCTATTTATAGGGTTTTAGTGACAGTGACCACTCAGTCGGCGTAGAAGTCGGGTAGTGGAAAGCATAGCACCTTTTACGCAACGGTTACAATAACCATTATCCACGTATAAATGATCCTTTGAATGAGCGTGTGACGCGTATCATTAAGAGATAACGCGTATAACTGCTGCGAAGATCACGGCATAAAAGCCATGTGGGTAGTTATCCCTTGCATAGAAAAGGTTGGCGTAGAAGCCAATAACTGTCACTATGGCGTAGAAACCAAATAGCCATAGAAGCCGAGTAGGCGTAGAAGCCGAGTAGGCGTAGAAGATAGCTGATCCTAATCTTGTGTTTGATAATAAACGAAAGAAATAGAAAATGAGGTTTATACGAAACCCGCCCTTCTTGGTTTACAAACAAGATTGTACAATTAATCCTATACGAGGATATCGAGTACAATTTATTTAATCTGGGTAAATATTGCTATAGGAGTATGATCTGCAGATGATCACTTTGTCCCTTGGACCACACGATGGTGAAGAAGTGCCGTAGAAGACAGAAAGCAGCTTCGAAGGTTACAGAAGAGAGTGGATGCTCGATGCCAAAGTCATCGATCACTACTCTTTGCTTGAGCTCTGGATTCTTCTCTCTCAAAGACTCTTTGACTCTCAGTTCCTTGACCTTCTCCTTTGATCTTGGAATCTTTGACCTTGGTTCTCTCCACCCTCGAATTTTTTTACCTTGGCCTCTGTTGATAGAGGTCTCTATTTATAGGGTTTTAGTGACAGTGACCACTCAGTCGGCGTAGAAGCCGGGTAGTGGAAAGCATAGCACCTTTTACGCAACGGTTACAATAACCATTATCCACGTATAAATGATCCTTTGAATGAGCGTGTGACGCGTATCATTAAGAGATAATGCATATAACTGCTGCGAAGATCACGGCATAAAAGCCACGTGGGTAGTTATCCCTTGCGTAGAAAAGGTTGGCGTAGAAGCCAATAACTATCACTATGGCGTAGAAGCCAAATAGGCATAGAAGCCGAGTAGGCGTAGAAGATAGCTGATCCTCCAGGATCTTGTGTTTGATAATAAACAAAAGAAATGGAAAATGAGGTTTATACGAAACCCGCCCTTCTTGGTTTACAAACAAGATTGTACAATTAATCCTATACGAGGATGTCGAGTATAATTTATTTAATCTGGGTAAATATTGCTATAGGAGTCTGATCTGCAGTCGATCACTTTGTCCCTTGGACCACACGATGGTGAAGAAGTGTCGTAGTAGACAGAAAGCAGCTTCGAAGGTTGCAGAAGAGAGTGGATGCTCGATGCCAAAGTCGTCATCACTAGTCTTTGCCTGACCTCTGGATTCTTCTCTCTCAAAGACTCTTTGACTCTCAGTTCCTTGACCTTCTCATTTGATCTTGGAATCTTTGACCTTGGTTCTCTCCACCCTCGAATCTTTTTACCTTGACCTATGTTGATAGAGGTCTCTATTTATAGGATTTTAGTGACAGTGACCACTCAGTCGGTGTAGAAGCCGGGTAGTGGAAAGCATAGCACCTTTTATGCAACGGTTACAATAACCATTATCCACGTATAAATGATCCTTTGAATGAGCGTGTGACGCATATCATTAAGAGATAACGCGTATAACTGCTGCGAAGATCACGGCATAAAAGCCACGTGGGTAGTTATCCTTTGCGTAGAAAAGATTGGCGTAGAAGCCAATAACTGTCACTATGGCATAGAAGCCAAATAGGCATAGAAGCTGAGTAGGTGTAGAAGCCGAGTAGGCGTAGAAGATAGCTGATCCTCCTCCCCTGACTGAGACCTTGAGCGAATTCTGGACTAAACAGTCTTGATACGCACCAATGCAAATGTAGCCTGAGTTGGCGTATTCCAAGGAGATAGCGTATAGCGCGCTCCCATAGCCTGATGACGTAATGTGCCAAAGTGATGATGTGGACGTCTTAGCCGAAATTACGGCTTTTGGAGATATAATCAGATCTTTTGCATTAAATGCAGAGATCTGCCACCATCCTGCGCATTAAATGTGGAGGCGTATCTCGAAGATCTGCCATCATTCTGCGCATTAAATGCAGAGACGTGCCTCGAGCCCTGTACGAAGAGCAGTTTTTGACGTGGCACCTGTCTGTCTTCTGCGGAGCGTAAGAAGCTCATGTCTGCCTATGTAAAACTAGGCAGCGTATTCCAGAGACGTGTCTCGAAGATTTGCCATCATTCCGCGCATTAAATACAGAGGCGTGTCCCGAAGGTCTGCCATCATTCATTGTGCAGAGACGTGCCTCGAGGCTCTGTCACCCTTCTGCGTATTAAATATAGAGACGTGCCTCGAGCCCTGTACGAAAAGCAGCTTTTGACGTGGCAGTCTGTTTGTCTTCCGCGGAGCGTAAGAAGCTCTCGTCTGCCTGTGTAAAACTAGGCAGCGTATTACCTTATATGCGTAAAAGTGGTTTACGCCAAGAAAATGGCACTAAACGACAGTTTGGGTCGCTGTGCCGTGCCATCATTATAGCCGTTGTCTGGGTAGTCGTGCAGTACTCTTTGTCAGGAGTCAGACGTCAGGTTCACTGTACGATTTTGACAGGTTCATTTCGGGGAATACGAAGCGTTCCTCGTACACTTCAATGCTGCATTAAAGCGGATGAGTTTTACGCCATAAAGGCGATGTAGCACCCTTTTTACGCTGAAGCAGCATGGACATACTGTATTACGCGGATAGTCCTTGAGCTTATATTTTATGCTATGCTCAGTAAAAAAGCTCTGTTTGCACGCTGATGGCTCTGAGGTCATCTTTTTACGCTGCCCGGCATCAATATGCTGCGTATAGCTATCCAGCGTATTTTTTATGCTTCTACAACATGCATCATAGCTCACCCCACATCTCACGTCGGGTGCGGCCTGACCATTACATGCCTCATAGATATTATATATGATTAGCCTGACCTCTACATGTATCATAGCTAACCAAATGGTTAGCCTGACCTTACATGAATCATAGCTAATCATATGTAGCCAGCCTGATCATGTCCCAAGCTGATCACATGATAGACTGATACTCCAAACACTTAGAATAGTTACAGTTCTCTACTTTGGATTATATACTACATCACCATATATGATATTGTATCTCGTTCTCTTCGTTTCATATATGCACTGACTGTTTCATATTGTCTATATTGCTTGTCTCCTTACATTGCCTGTCTCTTTATTTTGCCATTGCATTTATTCTCTGTCTTCTCTTAGTATATAGCATTATCCGTTTATTGTTTTATAGCCCTTATCAATTAAATAGAAATATTATTTGAGATGTACTTTGCTCCTTCCTGACTGGAAAATATTTTTCCAGACTATGCCTAGTGGACTGGTGTCCGACACTTATGGACCACAGGGTGAGTAGCTGCAGTCTTGGAACTGCTAGTTCAGTTGTGATTCTGGGAGGTTTAACCGGAATCACTAGTTATCTAGCTAGTTCTTTTAGCAGATTATTTTGGTACCGGATTTGTCTCCGGCATACTTGTTCAGACTTAGATTTTTATTATTGAGTTAGACTATTTCTAATTTAGACTGATGTTGCATTTTATCTTGTTTCTTCGAGATCTTATCGTGCTGTAGTTGTGATTGAGTATGTTGTTCATACTATACTGTGATATCCGTGTCTCCTCATGGAGTTGGATATTCATATGAGATTGATTAGATAGTTATATGACCTAGACAGCGTTCTACCGCCGATGCTGCAGCGTAGACTGGACGTACCCACGCACTCGTGCCCCTATACCAGGTGCGGGTCGTGACAACTGAGTTGGAGATAGCAATGAGGTTCCAGCAGGGACTTCACTTAGAGATCTTTCACATGGTAGAGGTGCACGACTACCAGACCTTCGAGGCGGTATTGATAGCAGCTAAGAGGGTTGAGCTAACTTCTCAAAGGATGGCATCAAGAAGAGTGGATCGGAAGAGGCATCATGGACAGAACAATGAGGGAGAGCCAGTACCTAGAACATTAGCACCATCACCTGGTGTTTGTATCCATGATTCAGTGCCGCAAAGGACGGCAGTTTAAACAGTGACAGTACCAACTCGGCAACATCAGCCGAGGCACCAACAACAGCAACAACGACAACGACGGAGAGCACCAATAGGTTGTACCTACTGTGGCAAGGAAGGTCATACCTGGGATTTTTGTCGGGCAACTAATAGACTATTTTGAGATGTGGGAGCCCTGATCACAAGATTGCCATGTGCCCATTGATGCTGAGGCCAGGAGGACCAATACAACAGTTTTCTGCATTGCCAGCTCCAAGAGAAGTGCAGCTAGGAGGACCAGCAGTAGCAGCACGGCCTTTAGCTCAGCGTCCGTTGTCGACGCAGGCCTAGCTTTATAGGCAGCAATAGCAGAATCAGCAGGGGCCACAACCACGGCTGTAAGGAAGACTGCAGTAGGAAGCTCAACAAGGCCAAGGGCAGGCACTCACCTTATCTTTGGAGGAATCTATGGCGTATGGCGAAGTAGTGGCAGGTAACATTTCTATTACAACCTTTCCTGCCCTAGCATTAATTGATTCTGGAGCATCGCACTTATTTATATATGCATAATATATATATTGGATTGAAGTTTGAGGCATTGCCAACAAGGCTGAATATACTCGCTGGCAATGGGATCGTAGAAGTTAGTAGGGTGTGCCTAGCATGTCCAGTCGTAGTATGTGGGCATTTATTACCTGCAAAGTTGATCGAGTTCCCTATGGATAACTTTGACGTTATCTTAGGCATGGACTGGTTGAGAGACAATCATGCAATGATAGTCTATCATGAGGGTTGAGTGTTATTTAGAATTCTTGGTCTAGAAAAGTTTATCCTTAGCATAATAGCAAGAGACCAACATAAAGGAGGAGTCGTAACAGTAGCAAGGAAAGCAAACCTGCTGTCCAAGATAGTTGAAGAGTTCATGGATTTATTTCCCAACGATCTTTCTGGATTACCACCAGTTAGAGAAGTAGAGTTCTGTATAGAGTTGATGACAGGAGCAGAACCAGTATCCCAGAAGGTGAACCCTTTGTCACTATCAGAACTTGATCAGTTATATCGACACGTAGAAGAACTAAAGGAGAAAAAGTTTATTCGGACAAGTGTATCACCATGGGGAGCACCAACGGTATTGGTAAAGAAGAAGGATGGATCGACGCAGTTGTGTATGGATTATAGGCGGCTTAATACAGTAATAGTGAAGAACGAGTACTATCACGCCCCAGTCCTAAAATATCGAGGGACTAGACACGTGGCAATGGCCAGCAGCACATACCGATGGACAAACCCAATTTAATGGATCCACTAGGACGTACTTAAGCTATAATATAACAATAAGGGTGCAAAATACTAATCTCATCCACAGAAATGAATACATCAATATCAGAAACATAGTACAATATCAATCTCAATAAACATAACTCGGGGAACAACCCGATAATGAGTCTGATACAATAGTCAAGAAATAAGATAACAACTGCATATACTGAGTATGGATAAGACATATACTCAGAAGAAATCCTCGGCGATCACCTCGTCTTCTGGATCTGGTACTGCTCCAGTGCCTGTTACTGTTACTGTTCCTGCTCCTGCTAATGCACCTGTCCCGTATACCTCGGGGTAGATCTCGTCTGCTAATCCTGGGGACATAATCCGGATCCAGGTCCTCAGGAGACATAACAAGGTACAAATAATACAAGCCAAAATAAATACAGTACAACAATAAATGAAATAATAGGGTAAACTATATAACCATCTATGTGAAATGCAATTTGAGAGCATCACTAAAACTTAGGCTGAGACCACTACAAGCTCAGTGTCGGAGAGCCGGTAGCAGTGATATCACTAGTAGAGTGCCTAGCTCTAATGTAGAGTCTAAGGCCTCACAATAATATCTCACTAGTAGAGTGCCTAGCTCTGATGTAAAGTCTAAGGCCTCACCATAATAAATATATATATATAAATCAGCCTATAGCCTGTGTGTCTCTCCCCACCCAATGTAATCACACGTCTCATGTCCATGACACGCAAGATCAAAACTAATGCAGCAAGTCATAATAAGATCTAAGCATATAAAGGATATATCATGAAACCTGTATCCTATACAGAATTACCATGAATATCTCAGGAAGATTCTATCTCATGAATAGTGTCAAGTATCCTGGGTTATGATGTACTTGATAAGACAAGTACGAGAATGTAAAGGGTCTCGATATCCATCTCTATGTGACGTTACACAACTCCGCGTACGGTGTTGGCACCCGAATATTATTCGGACGCTAAGTAATATCACATGGTCCTAGGTTAGGCATGTACAACATATAAATAAGGCAAGAAAATATGTAACAAGAACTGCAAGATTTGGCAAGGTACACTTGCTTGGGGTTCTGACTCCAACTGTAGCTCTGGTCTCAGCGGGATTTGCAGGTACTCCTCCAGTTGCTGAAATAAACATTACCATCAGATTTAGAAAATATCAAATATCTAGAAACGCCTGTCCTTGAGTCCAATTTGGACACAGGGGCAAAAATGACAGTTTCTGGTCAAAGCGGGGTCCACATGTGGCCCGCCTCGCACTAAAAAATATGTCAGAACCAATGGTCTCCAAATTCGTCCAACTTAGTGTCAACAAGTCCTTAACGATGATACAAACCCACCGGAACTTCCAGAATTGGATTCCGATGAGCCGGTCACAAAATCGTCCGTCAAGTGGAGCCGCGGGGCCCACGATACGCAATTTTGTCAACGTTCTCAGAATTGAACCAAACTTGGGTCACAGGACCAGCGTATTGCTACGAGTTCGATGGCGCAAGTTTCATTTCGATCCGACGTGTGTACACGAAATTACAACATATTCCAGAACAGGCAGATACGGGGCGTTGTTGGCGGATACGCGTTAATTTCGGTGCGCACGCACATCCAAATCAACCTCTGTAAAATCCCGCACGTCCGTATCAACGGTACACACCTTTTGGTGAAGATCGCGCGCGACCAAGTCATCCCGTTTGGCAGGACGTACTCAGTTCCGTGGGAAAACGGGGTATTGATTTTCCTGTTTTTGGATCGCAGTTTGCGATCGCCACAGGACGCGATGCACCGAGCGGATTGCACGGGCATCGAGAGGGTTACGCAGTCTATGCGTCACAACTGACGGAATAGAAAACGGAGTAACGAGGAGAGAGAACGGGTTACCTGAACGGGGCTACGCAGAATGGGGTTTCTTCGTGTTCGCGAGTCGACACGACACTGTGCTGTGTCCGGGTCACTGTGCTGTATCCGGTTAGGGTTAGGGTTCTGTGGCCGGAGACTCGCCGGGGTTGCTCGTGGAGGAAGGCGGAGGGCGGCGCTGCTGCGGCGGAGGCTCGTCGGCTCAGGCGGAGGCGTCGCGGGGAGAGCAGCGGCTGCTACTGCTCGTCGTCGAGGCGGATGGGAAGACGGGGTGTTGGGCGGCCGGGGCTCGGGTCGTGCGACTGCGGGTCGGGGAAAGGCAGAGGACGGAGGGAAACGTCGAGGACGATGGTGGAGGTGAAGTGTTGGTGGTGTGGTGGTGGTTTGGGAAATCCGGCGAGGCTGTGGTGGCTCTGACGGAGGGGATCGACGGGGTAGGCTGAGGCGGTGGCGGAGGGGATGATGTCGAGCAAGGCAGAGCGGGGAGCGAAGGCTCTCGAGGTTCTACGGGGGGGGGAAGAGTGGCGGAGGACGGTAAGGGGAGAGTGGCGGGGCTCTGGGGAGTTCGTCGGCGGAGCGGGGCTGGGAGTCACGGCGGCGCTGGGGGTTCGAGGAGGTTAGGGTTCAGGCGAGCTAGGGCAGGGGATTTCGAGGCTCGTCGGGAGGCTATGGTTCTGGAGGAGAAAGGCGGAGGCAGAGATCGAAGCGGGGCGCTGCGGGAAGGTTCTGGACGGAGGAGACGGTGGCTAGGGTTCCGACGTCGAGGCGGAGAGGGGATTAAATAGGTGCCGGAACAGTAAAGGTTTTAGGATTAGGATTAGGGTTTTGACCGGGTTAACGGGTCCGGGTCGGGTTCAATTCGGATCCGACCCGTTAAGAGCTGGGTTCGGTTCGGTTTGGTTCTCCTTGGTTCGGTTCGGGTTGGTTTGGTTTATTTAGAAATAAATTGGGTTTAATTCAGGGTTTATTTAGGGTTAATTATAACTTGGTTTTTAGGGCTTTAAAAATGTTTTCGGGGTCCAATAAATTCTCGAAAAATTATCCTATGTCTAGTTTTTCATTTTATACCTTAAAATATTATTTTCATAATATTCTAATATTAATTAACATCATTTAAAAATTATTTAATCACAAAATATCTTAGTTTTAATTTCAGAAAAATTCCAAAAAATTCCAGAAAAATTATAAAAATCCCTTTTAAAAATTCTTGAAAAATCAGGGGATTTACAAGTACCCATTACCAAGGATTGATGATTTATTTTACCAGTTAAGTGGAGCAAGAGTCTTCTCCAAGATAGATTTACGATCAGGATATCATCAGGTGCAAGTTCGGGAGCAGGATATACCAAAGACAGCATTTAGGTCATGATATGGGCATTACGAATTTTTAGTTATGTCATTCGGACTGACTAATGCTCTAAAAGTATTCATACACTTGATGAACCATATTTTTATGCCTTAGACTGATTTGTGGTAGTATTCATCGATGACATCCAGGTATATTCTCGTAATAAGAAGGAGCATGAAGAACATCTCAGGATAGTTCTGCAAAATTTGAGGGAGCAGTAGTTATATAGGAAGCTTAGTAAGTGTGATTTTTTGCTGGATCGTATATCCTTTCTTGGACACATTATTTCTGGAGCAGAAGTGTCAGTTGATCCCAAGAAGGTAGAGGCAGTAGAGAACTGGCCAATTCCAAAGACAGTAGCGAAATACATAATTTCCTGGGCTTGGCAGAATACTACAGAAGATTTGTGTCAGATTTGGCTAAAATTACGATACCATTAACTCGGTTGACGTGCAAGAAAGTTAAATTTGTGTGGTTGGCGAAAATTCAGACAGCCTTTAAAGAGTTGAAGAAGAAGTTAATCTCTGCACCAATCCCTACTCTTCCAACAGGCTTCGGAGGATTCACTGTGTACTGTGATACATCAGGCAAGGGACTTGGATGTATTTTGATGCAACAAGGAAGAGTGATAGCTATGCTTCTCGGCAGCTCAGAGATCACGAGAAGAACTATCCAACTGATGATTTGGAGCTAGCAATAGTAGTATTTGCACTTAAGCTATGGAGGCACTACTTACATGGCGATCGAGTAAAAATATTCACAGGAGTTATTAAAAAACTATGATATAGAACTTTAGTACCATCTAGGCAAGGCAAATGTAGTAGCTGATGCACTTAACAAAAGAGGTAGAAAATTTATGTTGATTCATCAGAAGAACATTCTAGAAGACTAAAGAGAGATGGATATCGAGATAGTACTTCCACAGAGTACAGGAGTTCAGGCTAGCCTATAGATTCAGTCAACTTTGGTAGATAGAATCAAACTAGCTCAGGCAGAGAATCCGAAGATTAAAAAGCTACGAGAAGAATGTGAGTCAGGTCTTCGGAATGAGTTGACAATACTTATAAATGGAACTCTAAGGTTTGGGAATCGTCTATGCTTACCAAGCGGGGATATTCAACAAGAAGTTATGACTGAAGCACACAATTCTCGGTATTTCATTCATCTAGGAGGTCCGAAGATGTACCAAGATATCAAGCAACACTTTTGGTGGAACAGAAAAAAAAAGCATGCTTCGTATCGCGATGTCTGATATGTCAGCAAGTGAAGGCAGAACAACAGAGACCGACAGGATTATTACAGCCGCTTCATATTCTAGAGTGGAAATGGGAACACATCACGATGGACTTTATGACTAGTTTACCTAGATCATCGACTGGTCGAGATACAGTTTGGGTGATAGTAGATCGTCTCACAAAAGTAGCTCACTTTTTTTCTTTTCGAGTAGGACTATCTACAGAATAATTAGCTAAAATATATATGTGATGGATTATGAGACAATACGGTATCCCAGTAAGTATCATGTCAGATCGAGACACATGGTTCACTTCTCATTTTTGAAAAAATTTGCACCAGAGCTTGGGCACCAAGTTAAGATTTAGCACAACTTAACAGACGGACAATTAGAGAGAACCTTCCAAACCCGGGAGGATACGCTACGAGTCTGTACCTTAGATCTTGGTAGATCTTGGGAGAATCACCTTCACTTGGTGGAATTCTCGTACAATAATAGTTATCAGGCCAGTATTCAGATGGCACCTTTCGAGGCACTATACGGCAGGAAGTGTAGGTCACCGTTGGCTTGGTTTGACATTGGTGAGCAAAAGATGTTAGGCCCTGAAATGATCATGCAGACAGTAAAGTTTGTCCAGCATATTACAGAGTGACTTCAGGTTGCACAAGATAGATATCGTCATTAGACAGATCAGCATCATAGACCTTTAGAGTTTAGTGTCGGCGACTACGTATTTTTGCAAATTTTGCCTACCCGAGGAGTCATTAGATTCAGGGTTTGCGGAAAGCTTAGTCCCAGATATGTAGGCTAGAAATCACGATATAAACAACTATAGCGAAGCAAGTCTAAGCTAAAAAGCAATAACCAAGCTCCAGGAAAGTAAAATGACTGAAAGTAAAAAAAGTTCACAAAATTGGCAAGGTGTACTTGCCTAACGCAAACTCCCAGCCTAAATCTTTTAGTCCACCACCACGAAATGGATCAGAAACCATACTCCAGGTCTCAAGACCATGCTTCCAAGCTTGAGAGAAAAATAAAAAAGAGAGGAGAAAGAAACAGAAAGAATAAAATGAAATATCTCGAGTACTATTTATCTCAAAAATATCTCGAAAGTAAAACAAATATCTGTCGAGCATTATACCGTCGTTATACTATAGTATAACATTGGTATATCTGTCATGTAATAAAGTTAAAAAAAAAAGGAGAGAGAAACAGAAAGAATAAAATGAAATATCTCGAGTACTATTTATCTCGAAAATATCTCAAAAATATCTCGAAAGTAAAACAAATATCTGTCGGGCATTATACCGTCGATATACTATAGTATAGCATTGGTATACCGGTCAAGTATACTATTTAACTTAGACATGATGGTTGGTGACACGATACCAAGGGTAAATCATAAAACAAATATAGAGCATGAACTTGAAGAACCTACTCCATAGTAGTGAGTGATGATATGAGAACCTATTTTTAATCCACCCTACATTGATGGATTTTTGGGAAATCATATTTTTATTATTGGGTTATATTGTATCTAGGTCTTTTAGAATTTATGAATAGTTATTTATTATATGATTACTATGACTTCTATTGTGTAGAGGCTTATGTTGCGTACCATTATGTAATTACATGTATTCCTCCTCAGAATTGAATTTAGTTGAGTTCTTAGACTATGTATGATTAACTAGTTAGATTAGACTTATTATTGCTAATAACGATTATAAGAACTTATGATTAAAAGATTTTTTTGGGGATACTATAGGTTGATAACATCGTACTTAGGATAGAATGCTGAGTTAATAACTGTCCTAGTTACAAAATGCGAGATTTAGATACTGTACAGGTGACCTAGAGGATTTGTGCTTGTAGCATTTTGGATGCCGATGATAAAGGAACAATAAACTCATATGTATTGAAAGTTTCAATAACTTAGGCCTAAAGATGGTGATTTTTCTAGATAATGATTAGCATGATATCAATTATGAGATAATATCTGGTGCTGAATTAAGGACCAAATGCTTGTACAATGGAACTGCATAGTTTAAGTACGAGAGTGGAGCAGTAATAAATTGCATAAATATATGCAGAGATATGTTGAGTTCGTTGATGGGGAGATTGATTTTTAATTTCGAGGACAAAATATTCTAAGGTGGGTAGATTGTAAGCCCTCTAGTTTTAGGTTAGGATTATTCTTGAAATTTTATATTCTTTTTTATTTGGGTTTATTAATTATCTCTTAGAATTTTATTTTATTTTATTTTGAACCATTCACCATAGCCTTAATATCTTGAGCGCTACACCAACATTTTTCTTTCAACCAACTTTGCATACTTAACTTAGTCGATCCAAATTATGCCCATGCCATGATTGTCACTGAGAAAATTACCTTTCCATGCTTCATTTTAGTTGCACAACTTTTGCGACACATTTTTACGAAAAATGATACTTATACCCCTTTTTCTAGTTGTGGACGATTTTAATACGCAACACCAATTCAATTCATCTGACAAATTTGATATTCATGAGCCTAACTAGACCTACTACATACACGACACTTGTGTCCCATCTATTTGATCCTCCTGTATACTCCATAAATATTATAAACCAATGTGACTAAATTTGTTGCCTTATGCGCCACATATTTTGTTACCACACTCAACGAAGCTCAAACACTAAACCCGAACCCCTGAACCAACTTCTTTGGCTTATGCATAATTTTCCACATCCATCCCCTACTTTACAATACACAAAACACATATTTTCACACACAAAATCTCATTATTTCATTCATTTGAATTTAAATTCAAATTTAAATTCAGCATCTTCATAATTTATTAACAATCTATTGCACCTTCCATCTTTGTAACCAATTTAGACCATACAAATATTTATTTGTGGAAACCCCTATAATTAAATTATAGTAATTACATTCTATTTTAAGCCTCATTTAAGCCTAGCCCTAGATTTTAAATACCTAAACAAATCTAACCATCCATGCATGCATTTATCTAATACCTATATATACTCTATTTTCCTAAAACCCTAGGGCCGACCTTATACTCCTCCTTCCAATTGTGAATCAACCCTCCCCCTTCCTTATCTTCTTCCCCCTGATTCTCTTCCCTCTCCTTCCCTTTTCCATCCTCCCCCACAGCCCAAAAATTACCCCCCACCTGTCGGCCGAACAATAAGGCACCATTGCAACTGATCTGTTGTGCTACTATGCACAGGCTATGCACAGCACAAAATAGCCTCCCCATAGTCCAAAAATACCTCCCCCTCGAGGCCATTTCACCCTCCTTCGATTTTCAAGCCTTTGGACGTCGTTTGAGTCTCCTAGAGGCTAGAATCGCGACTTGAACGCCTACCGTAATCGTAACTTGGTATGTTTCTTTCCCTTCGAATTCGTCATTTTGTTCATGATAAAATTATATATATATATATATATATATATATATATATATATATATATATATATATATATATATATGAAAATATATGTCCATGCCATGATTAGACCATTAAAATTTGTATTTAACCCATGTACCAAATCTTGTTAAACAGTCCAAATTCGTCATAGAATTCAGCCTCATTTTTTGGGAGTCATAGCAACTTAGGAAAGACATGACTCCCAACTCAGAACTTCATTTAATCTTTTGTTTTTTTAAAAGAACCGTATTGAATTTAGGTTTCAAAATATAGAAATTAATAAGCCAAATTCGTTATAAAACTTTCTGAAAAATTATTTGAGCATCAGGTGTCTGAAAACGAATGTATTTTGGTATTTTTGCGATTCCAGGGGTTTTCGGACACAAAAATGAGATCTGTTTAAAGTTTCAGAAAGCTAACGTGAAGTCCTACGACATACTTAAACCCCATAATTTATTAAATTAGTCTAATAGGTGCAGTAATGGTTATAAGTAGAGGACAGACTATTCGACATAGGCTTTTACGAGTATTAATAAAAATATGGATATGACTAAAGCATATCAACAATAGACTAGAGATATAATGTATATAGTGTTGAGTAGTATTTAATTTAAATTTCTTCTTTAAGACATTTGGGATCTGTGGCATCTTCGGATATGGACGTTGGACATGCATCTTCACAGCAACCGGGAATAAGCAAGTGTACCTTGCTATGACTTATTACAGTTCATACTTTATATATATATATATATATATATATATATATATATATATATATATATATATATATATATATATATATAATTTCTTATGGATTGTGTTACCCTAGGGCCGTTAGTCAATAGCGTTCGGGTTAGAATCGGTTGTCGACGTCCGTCCGCGGTGTCGGGTATCAATATTTAGAGTTGTCATCACGTTATCACAGATGTGCTCATACTTTGCCTGCCAGGCCCTAGGACACTCGATATGACATTTTATGTGGCAGAATCCGTTCTTGACATGTTCTTGGTGACTGGATTTTGTATTGGGTATTAGGACCCGCGACATGAAATACAATTATATCTATACTATTATGACTCGATATATTAGATATAGATTTTAATCTTGCGTGTTATGGATATGATACGTGAGGTTACATAGAAGGGGAGACCATACACCATGCTATGGGCTGATTTATCATAGTTTGCCTCTGTCTTTGTGTCACTACCACATTTCTAGATGAGGGCATTCTTTTCATTTTATATATTTATTATTTAGTAATTAAATATTATATATTGTGCTACTAATTAATTATATTATATTGTACTATTTAATTATTTGATTAGTAGGCTAGCCTATGTTTACTTGGACTTGTCTTTAGTGGACCCATTAGAATGTCATGACATAATTGAGCCCAATATTAGACTAGGCCCATTAGACCAATTTTCTTAATTAATTAAGAAGATTATATTAGTTTTATGTAGAATTAGAAGCTTCCTAATATAGCCCTCCCTAATTAAACCTCATGTGTAGCTAGTAGGGGTACTATAGACATTGTACATTGCTTGAAAAGGGGGGGAAGAGGGGGCTGTCCACTATAGAGGGTCTCACTCTCTCTCCTCTCATTAGTTTATTTCATTAGAGATCTCCAATTGTGTTCTTTCCCAAATTGACTCATCCCTCCACCAAATTTAACTCAATTCACAGCCATTTCCTCTCAATTTCTTCATCTAAGAAGCATTGGAGCTTGGATTGCAAGAAGCACTTGAAGGAAGAAGAATTGACAAGAAGATTGTGTCACAATTTTATCCATTGAGCATTTTATTGGGAATCCAACTCCCAATAGGTAAATTTTGAATCTACCCCTTAATTTAGACTATAATTCATGCATTTAACCATTAGAAATCATCCTTTGGCTTAGGGCTACCCATAGGATCAAGAACTAGGTTCATATAATTTTTATTATAGAATCTACATGGTAATTTATGTCCAATTAGGGAGAATTATGAGATTGACACATCAAATGTGTGTCATGAGACCAATTAGATCTAATTAGACTTAGATCAGGGTTGTGGTACTAGATATGTGTCCATAATTGGACACGAGTAGAGCGTATCATAGTATCTTGTGATACGGTGTGATACGGAGTTCATTTTGGATGATTTATGTAATTACTCTTCAATTTCTTTTGTAGCAAGTTACTTTAGTTGTATTATGATATGTACGTATAGGTATTATGGAGATTTAAGGGTTTTGGCATTCCAATTGGGTACGTATCATAGAGTATCATAGATAGCATGCCAAGTGTTTAGTCTAATGCTTCTATTTTGTGTGTGTGTGTGCTATATATATATATATATATATATATAAGAGTATATATATTTATGTAAGTGTTAATGTTTATATATATATGTATATAGACATGCATACATATTAGTGTTGTGTGATGTTGTGTGATGTTGTTGACTGTGAACTAGAGGGGTATGCAGGTCATGTTTATGTGTGTTGCTACTATTATTGCAATTTGTTTGAGTGTGGAGTTGATGTACCTACTATGTTTGAGCTAAGGGGGAAGTGCATCAATGTGGTTCACAAAGGAGAGGAGTGTATATGTGTGAGTGTGTCTGATATTGTGAGAAAGAAAGGAAAATAACAGCAGTGACAGCAACTTGAAGTTGTTGCATTCAAGAATAGGGGATTAAGTTATTCGAAAACCTGGAGTTGGGGTAATGGGAAGAAGTAGCAGCAGTGCACAACGTGCACTGCTATAAGAGCAAGCAGCAACAACAACTGCATATGAGCAAGTCAGCAGCATCAGTACGTGGATAAGGGGGAGTGAAGCTCGGGATTGGAATGGGGTCAGGAAACTAATAGTGCACTTTAGTGCACTGTTTGATGGAGAATAGTATCAGTAATAGCAAGGTATCAGTCAGGATAAAGGAAGAAAGTAGGTATCAGGGCACTAATTAGTATCCGTAGCAGTGAGTTGGGAGTGACACTTGAATTGGAGGGTGCAAAAGGGAATGCACATCAGCAGTGATAACAACTGAAGGACTATTGTGTGCTCAGGTGACAGTACCCAATTGAGGGTTTATATCAAGTGAGAGAGGTTGTGGTATTTATGTGTGTGTGCCTACAACATTGTGTGGCTAACTGGTGTATCAATTAAGGGTCAATTGAGTGTTGATATCAAGGGATATATGTGGATATCAGAGTGAGTAGAAAGTGTGGTACTTGAGAGTATGGATGCTCAAGTGTCAGTGTTGAGTGAATAGGTAATGGACGGAAGGTTATATGTAAGGTTGGTAAGGTAATTTAAGTTAACTTGAAATCAAGTATAGTGTTAGACCCCACAGTAACCTATACTAAAGGAATTAGAGAATAGTTATAACATAGTATATTTTATAATTAGTTAGTACAGCTTACGATAACCTAGTATAGTCCTAGTAACACTATAGAAATCCAACTACTAGGTTAATATGAGCTATAACTTTAGTATTGACCTAGTATGATACCAAGAACTAGAATTTGACCTAGAAACTTGTGTTTGACTTTAGTTGGCTTAGTTTGACTAGTGGGACCTAATATTAACCTAGAAAAGCATATTTAGTACATTTAGCTAATTTCTCATTCATTATACCAAGTACCATGATGTTCCTATTTAGGTGTGTGTGACACCAGCTCGGATATCGATATACACAATTTTCTCAGGACCACAGGCGAGTACATTCTCTGATAATTTTCTTATTTGATAGCCTCTATATTTTATGTATTTAGTATTGAGATATTTGATTCCTGACACGATGGTTTCACGGATTGGTATACGTGGATCTTGGTCATGAGATATTTTTGTCATAGTTACTCAGTGATCATCGTATCGTGCTTCATTATTACTCAGTGATTACCATGATATCTTAGTGATTATATAGACCGTGATAATAGTATATGATATTATAGACCGTGCAGTATGATATACATGTCATAACGTGTCATGATTTGGATCCATGTACTAGTCGGGGGTTGTGAAACTATTAGTACATATCTGATCATATTTATAGCCATAATTTAGTGTAGCCCGTGATAGTTAGCAGATCATGAAACTCATGTGTGATTATGCTAGCTCACCTTTTATTTATAACCCGTGTTAGGCCCAAGACGATCACATTATCTTACTAATATTTCAAGGCACATTTATATATATTTTTCTTTTATTCTAGTTCATTACATTATTGTTCCTCACCATATTGTTCTCAATTCTTGCCATTATTGACCATGATGCTTTTTCTCGTGATATATGCTAGTGTAGTATTTCTATCATTTATTTTTATTTGCTATTGTTGTTTCATAGTTTCTGTCAATTATTGGAACTGCTATTTGGGTTGTACTTTGCTCCAATCCTGACTGGATATATTTTTCAGATGATTCATTAGAGGACTAGTATTCTACGCACTACGGGCCACAAGATGGCGAGCCAGTTGAGTTAGCACCCGTAGAGCCTATTGAGTTAGTACTAGCAGTCGATGAGACATAGCTAGTTCATTCATGATATTGTATATGTTAGTTCACTACAAGAAATATGACTTTTCTTGACGGTTTATTTCTTGACGGTCGTAAAAAACCGTCAAGAAAAGGGGTTATCTTGATGGTTTTAGGTATACGTCATAGAATTACATATTTTATGTTAATTTAGCAAAAAAATACCATAATAGTTGACGGTTTTAAAGGAACCGTCAGGAAACACCATTTTATTTATTGACGGTTTGGCAATAACAGTCAACTAACGTAGGTGTAGAAAAATTGTCGCGGATATTTCAAATGCCATTATTGTAAAAATTTTAAGCTTTTTATATTTGTTGATGGTTGATCACTTTAATCGAAGACCCCCTCTCTTTAACAAAACCCCTCCCCCTCGAACCTCTTAACAGAGAAATGTTTCTCCTTCTTCTCTAGCGGCATCCTTCTCTGGAACCGTTGATGATCCCTAGGGTTAAAAATCTTCCCCCTTACTCTTCTCACTCTTCTCATCCCCGACCCCCAGCCTCCCCTTCTCCTCTTCACTCTTCTCCTCCCCTTCTCCTCCTCCTCTTCTAATATCCTGCTTCATCAGGAACTAGTTCGCCACAAGAAACATTCACGTAGACAACAAGGTCGACAAGGCCCAGATTTGGGACCGTCATCTAGGAGAGGTCCGATCTCTCCTCATCTTCCTCTTCTTCTTCTAGATATGGAATTTTTTTCTATTTATGACACAATAAGATGTTGTCATGGTGACAAAGGGTATACAACTTGATGTTGGATTATCCTGGTTATGCTTTATTTAGGGTTTCGATGGTGTTTGCACTCGTTTCTGATCGAGATCTAGCAATTGAGGGTTTCCTATGGTGTTTCTTTGGATTGGGGAATTTTTTTAGGGTTTTGAAGTGCAGTTCCTCTCAAATGCTTGAGTTTTCTCCTCTGGAACCAGAGGGCTAGGATTTCTAGCAGTGGTACTGGATTTGGGGGAGGGTTAGGGCTGTTGATGTCGATGTTATAGTTTCTTCTCTACAAGGAAAAGGTTTATTGCTTTTTTTTTGGTTCAAGAGAAGAACTTTTGTCTCTATAAGATGAAATGGTGGATCATACCAATTCACATTACCTGTTTGGTCAATATTAGTACATTAAAATGTAGAGTATTTATAAATGTTTTTTGATGTTTCTATTTTTGTTACTTTTGTTTTGGTTCGGATCATTTGGATTTTAGTCTAAAATGTATCATTCATAGTTTAGGCTATCTATAGTAATAAATGAGGGAATATGATCCTTCAACAAATTTTCTCTCTTTGAGTATCAGTAGAAAAACTACAACAGTTACAAGATTACATAAATAGATCACTAAGAGTAAGACTATGACTTATTTACATAATAACATTGCTAGTAGTAACCATAGTACTGAGACAAAGTATTTATGTTAGGATGTTGATTGTTTGATTCATTTTTGCATACTAACGCATTGCTAATTGGTTTTGGATCCACTACAAGAAAAATGAATTACATCTTTTACTATATTCAATTCTCATGTGACTCGTGTGACTCGTATCTAGCAATGGTTTTCATACTAAGACATTTGATTACTAACCATTTTTGCATACTAACACATTAATTGCCAACCGGCTAAAGAAACAGAAGGTAATCTTTTATGTCTTTCATACATGGATTTGATTAGTCTTTCGTCTAAAGGACTAAATATCTGTTGTCCTTCATATTTTAATGAATTACAGGAGCCCATATTTGTTAGTGGGTAGACAAATGTTATTTTTTCTTCCTTTTGGATGAATAGTTGTCCTCGACCTCATCTACGCATCTCGTCTTCTTCCATTTAATAACAAAGCCTTCCTTATGATGACACTTCCTTATCAAACCAATTTTGTGAATGTTATAAGATTTCTACAGGCCGGAGCTATACATTTCCCATGTTAGGTAACAGTTTGAAGATAATTCTGGCAGTATATATTTGAGTTCTGTTATTAAGTCAAGTTAGATTAGGTACTCTGTTTTTTATCCAGAGAGCAGTGGATTTGAAATTTGGCCTCAAGTGCACCTTAGAGTTCTGGTTTTTAGTGTAGTTTGGGTGAGTTTTCGGTTTGGGATTGGGGTCTATTTGTTTCCCTAGTAGTGGTACAATATAGAATCCATACCTTAACCATACATCTAACCGAACAGGTTTGGGTTAATGAAGGAATGCTTGGTTTATCCATACCTTAACCATACAAGCAGACTTTTGTGGGAGGGATTGTAATGAAGAATCCTACAAAAGTTGTTTATTTCTTAGCTAAATATTAAGCCAAACATAGCCAGAACATGTGTACAAGAAAGCCATTCATTCAATATTTTACCTGATCTAGTTCTATTTGATCTATGCTAATTTTTTATGCTTGGTGTTTTTAAATTTGTTGATTTTACATTATTAGAAAGTTCCTCTTTTTTGTGGCTTTTCAGTATATTACAGATAATAAGATTGAAAATATCCCTTGGCAAAGATTTGAAGAATGGTCTCTCAAGGTATGAAGTTGCTTCAAGTAATAGAAATGCAATCCCATATCTTCACATGATTCTTTTTAGATAAGGACAACAACAGTAGAAACTGTAAATTTTGTCTCAAGGGACATTGTGGAGCACATGATACTGAAAACATCTTCAACCATATTTCAATAGTTGCATATCATTTTGAGTAAAAGAAGGGCAACTTGATATTTTTAAAACAAATTATGCATAGTGTTTGATGGGTTATGGCCTGTACTATTATACTAAGCTAACTTATAGTCTAATATCACCTCATGTTCTCACTTATAGTCCATTTTCTTAACAAAAATTTGGTTTGCTGGTGTAACAGACCAATCCTTTCTTCTTTTGTTGGTTTGCCATTTTTATGAGTTCATTTCCTTTTGGGATTATGGCAGATTATGAAGTATGAACATCTTTGAAGATGATGTATGTAGGAATCATTAATTCTACTTGGAAAGTCTTTTCTACTATTTTGCAATATGTAAATGTTTGATTCCCTGCTTGGTGAATTATCAGTTCAACAAAGAAAAAAAGTATGTAATCATTTTAAAAGGTTACTTGCTCGGTAGGAGATTTACTAATCACTTATACAGTTCAGATCATGTATGAAAGAAGTTCACTGACAGTGGTGATTTATTTGCAAAATATGATGCTTGCACTTCTGCTATAGATTAGAAAGGATAAGGATATTATCCAATAATTTAGATGTGCCAATGGTTCCAATTAGATACTTTTTACTTGCATAAGATATAATTAATATATCACTGGGGAGTTACAAAATTTATTATAGATACATATGCTTGTTTATTTCACTATCTTGAATTTTGATATCTTGCAATCTTATAGCATATAAACTTCAATTGCCTATCTTTTTATGTATACAGTATGCTACATGTCATTGCACTTGTTGCATGATTGTTGCAACAGATACTTCTAGCGGTTCGTTGGCTGCGAATATTTTTATGGTTTTTCTTTAGTATGAGTGCTATTGAATACTTTGTTAATTACTTAGCTTGAGCAAATCTTCCCTAGTGATGAGCATAGTGCAAAGGTTAGTAGGCTTCTACCTTTTCTCCTGGCATAAAGTCTGTAGATTTCTTAAACAAATTAATAAGACTTAGCCTAAACTAACTTTCTATTTAAATTAAGTTACCTAATAGCACATGGTATAAATTTTTGAATTATTATTTCATTGCTAAATAGCCAAAATATTTGTTGCATGGACACAAATTGGACTAAATGATACATACACAATGACATGGAAACAACATCAAATTTTGGCATGGCCAAGTATATTTTTAGTATCTTTCATGTGTCTGACACGATGTGACACAAACACATTATTGATTGTCTCGGTGCCCATGCTTCCTAGGTCATAATACTAAAAAAAAATTGTTATCTGAGAACAGAATCAAGGCTCAATTAATTTTATATAAACAACAATAAAAACTTTAAAAAATCTTTATACCAAGTATTTAGGGCCAGGCAGTTATAAACAGTCACAAATTAAGATATAATGTACTACCTGGTGCTTATTTTCTTATCAGTATTGGAGTGTAATTATAACATAGGCGCTTAGAATATATTTACACTTTTTAAATTATTGAGTGTACTTATACCTGGTGCTTATTTTCTTATCAGTATTGGAGTCTCTGGTCACCTTCTCCTCCTCCCGCCAAGGTGAGCCTGACTCTTCTCTAGAGTTAAAAAAATGCGGAGGTTTCTGCTGAAATGACGAAAAAAATGGGTTTGTGGTAAATTTCATGAAATTTTGGAAGTGTTCCTTCTCCAGATCTAGAATTTACAAGACTTTTAGTAAATTTTCTTTCGGATTTGTAGATCTATGATGAGTAAAAACCCGAAATACATATAAATTGCACGATTCTTATTTTGTTTTGGATTTTGGATTTGTAGATATGTGTTGGGTAGGTTTTTGTCCCTGACAAAAATGATTTTTTTTGTTCTTTCTAACAACATAAATATTTAATCCTTGGTACCAGGCTCGAAAATAGACCAAATGATATGTTTCCTTGCTAAACAAATGTTAGCATGTGCTTAAATTTATTTTGTGGTTTTAAACAAGATCTACAATTTAATATGACTTATTAGGGAGATAAATCTGGTGATCTGTGATAAAGGGGCTGTTTGGAATCATATCATTTGAGATTGAATTTATTTTTACTATGGTTTGTGATGTCCATCACAGGATATCAAAGCTCTCTGGACTCAAGCTATCTGAAATATATTTTGCGTTGGATATCTACTACTATTTTAGTGTTGGATATCTACTACAAATTAATATGTACTACTGTTTTAGTGTTGGATATCTTGTTTATAGCCTGTTTGATATCTTATTTATAGCATGTTTGGATATATTATTTGCAGGGGTTGGCTTTCAATGAAGATTATAAGGTGTTACCTCGATTACAAGCTATAGTTGATGGCCACCCCCACCAATTTGGTGAAGGATGGAGGTAGCCAACTTATAGCTCTATTTTAGACTATGATGAGGAAGGTGCAACCTTTGAGTCTAAAACATAGACGGTCCCGACATCACAAATGAGTATCCGTTGGTGCCCCTCAATTAGAAGGTAAATTTTAGACTATGATGATGAAGGTTTATCTTTGAGTCTAAAATCTACAAATTGGCAATAATGATTTGATGTTGAATGATTTGAGCCAATCCTTTTTATACTACAATTTTTTGGGGTATCAATTTTATTATGAAACACTGGGCTATGATGAGAACATATATTTGCTCAGTGATACATTCTTCAGACTTCTGAGCTAATCTATAATGATACACTGATATTACTATCATGTCCAGGTTGTCTACTATTCTAATTTTGAATGAGAAAGTATATTATTTGGATTATTATTATGATACACTACAGTATATTATTTGGAGTATTGTTTGGAGTTCTATTATGATACATTACTTTGCTGAAGGATACATTACTATGATGAGTTTGATGGATATGCTTTTTGTTCTTGTTCACTTGGCCATATGCTCCTTCTAGGATCTCACATCCTGGTTGCCCTTATCTTTTTGGGCTTTATTGCTGACAAGCTATGATACAAATCCTTTCAATTGGGCTATGATGAGAAAATTTCACTGGATTTATTTTATGAAATACTCCTTTCAGTTGGCTTCATTGGATTTATATCTTGTTTCGGTTCTTTCTTGTTTGAGTTAGCTTCATTGGAATCCTTTGAGCCATTACTTTTTAGTATCAGATTTTTGAATTATATACCTACATGTGCTCAATTATAAACTGTTTAGTATCAGATTTTAAGTATCTGATCTATGATTATCTACTCTATAATTTTCTTTTATGAGTATTTGCTCTATAATTTCCTTTGAGCCAAACATTCCCTATGAGTATCTGCTCTATGATAATTATCTATGATTATTTATAATTTCCTCTGAGCCTATCCAGTCCAAGACTGGTTTGATGTCCAGTCTTGGTTCTATGTCATATATTTGGTACTTTCTTCAATTTGTGGCTCACTTATAATTTTTTTAATGATGCAGTGCGGTTTATTAATCTTGACTGCAGTTATTTTAATACTGCAAAATTTCTTTGCACTGCTATTTTTTTAATGATGCACTGCAGTAATTTTTATTAATGAACCACTGTAATTTTTCTTTGTACTGCAGTTTTTTAGTGATGCACTTCAATTTTAGTCACCTATGTTCCCAGGAATCTTAATCATGCCTTGCAGTTTTTTTTTTATCAATGTGATGATACACTAGGATATGAGTATCAGTTAACATGGACTATTGAATAAAATCTTCAATGTTGTATGGACTTTTCAATCTTGCTTCTTCAAGTACTATGTAACGTTGACATGTTTGTTATGGCTTTAGAGTGATGTAAATTATGTTATTTGGGCATGTAATACTGAGAATTTGTTTTTAGTAGTGCTCAAAATTTTGTAGCACTAGATCATTGGCAGTTTTGTAGGTCAATTGGCATGCTGGATTAGTGGCTATATTGGTCATGTGCTCGAATTTTTTTAGATCTTATCATTGGAAGTTTTTTGCTTGTTGAAAGTTTCATTAGTGGTGACATTACCTAATTTAATAGGTTCACTTGTGGGGTATGACCCAAACACTGAAAGTGTGCATTTTAGTTCCCACCTTCACTTTCAAGTGGTCATGCAAACAAAGTATATGGAAAGTTCTCACTTGCGGGGGACAAAATCCTTTGTATCCAAACACTTTTTGGAAAGTGGAATGCATTGAAAGTGAAATGAGTTACACCATGGTGAAAGTGCCACTTTTACACTTTTGCGATGTTACCGCGATCCAAACAGCCCCTAAGAAGAAGAAATCAGCAGTAGCAGCAGGGGATCGAGGGAAAGAGGGTCATGCAAATGTTTATCTGCACAACAGCAGTTAGATGGAGATAGGCAGTAGCACCAGGCAGTTGGCTGTGAGTGTGCTTTGTGGTGATGAGTGTATCAGGGTTTACGGGTTCATATGGGCAGATTCTTGTATCCAATTAGAAGTGCTAGTGTTAGTATATTAGAGTCTTATATATATAATAAATATACCTTCACATGGTCATTCTCTTATTTTATCGCATCATGTTTACATTCAACTTGTTATCATTGACTTCATTATTTTGATTGCACTTGCTCTTCTTGTTATAGGTTGGTAGGGCTGGTCGATTTGGAACCAAAAGTCTGGCCATTACGTTTGTTTCATCTGCCTCTGATTCAGATGTTCTTAATCAGGTTAGTTGTATTTTTTTTAGGCTACGACGTTCTCTTCTTTGGCCAAGGAAGAAATCCTAGAAAAGTTTTTTTTTATGTTGTATAGGTCCAAGAGCAGTTTGAGGTCTGGATATAAAGGAACTTCCTGAGCAAATTGACATATCAACTTACAGTAAGTCTCATTGCTTACATGCCCTATTGTTTGTTGAAATATTCTTTTTCTGGTTATGAATAACTTGTCTTGATAAAAATATATTTCTAACATAAGCATCAAATAAAATTAGCATATATGTGAAGTACTCCTCAACATACCATCACTTTCTCTGGTACGAATAAAACACATCATTTTCCTATTAAGGAAAATGCTTTCACACCAAGCATACATGATGCTGAATAACAGGTGCACTGTTAAATGTTAGACAGGAGATCTCAAGGAAGGAGATCAAGGAACTGAGCTCCAATCTAAAATATAAATAGAAAGCAAAGAGTTAGTAAAGTTACCATGGTAATGTATTATATTCTGGTTTAACTGCCACACAAACCTATCGACGGCTACCATTGATTGATTATAGGAACAAAATAGTTGGTTGTATTACATGTCGAAGGAATAATATATATTTTTATACTGAATAAGGTTATTATCCATAGTCTATTACAGGTCACTCAAGATCTTCTTGCTATTTGATCTCTCTAAACTATTAGTAAACAACTTTCTCATTTTTAATAAAATTGCTAAAACTAGCATATGAAATTTGGTATAACAGTCACACTTTTGTAGTTTAACTAGAAGAGTCAATAAAAACCTAGCTAAGAGGAAATCACTGATGAAGGGGCTTAAATTCTAGGTTAACTGGTGGAAAATTTCATTAAACCCTGAATAAGAAGCAATCAACAATGGAAGGACTTATATTAGTTTGTTCCTATAGAGAAGTATTCTTTTTGGAGATTGTTTCATTTGACAAAGTCAAGAAATGGACTTAAATACTTTATTTCCTATAATAATTTTATTTGGTACTTGATTCGTGACAAAAAGAAGTAGTTGCAGGTTAATATATGGATGGGGACTCTGAGTAAGCCTGTAGGTCACCATGTTGGTTTCATTGCTTGTAGGTACTCATAATTGTCTTTTTTTTTCCTCTAATAATGAGTCCAAATTAATCACCAAGTTAAAAACTTGTATTCATGTTATGCTGGAGTTTGGCAGATTGAATATATTAATTTTTTTAAGTTAGAGAAGTATAAGAATGCTACTAATTAAAGTATTGTTAACTTGCAGGAACAAATAAGAGACAACTATGAGGTACTCCCTTCAAAGATACCTTGTATAGATTTGCTTTGTGATGTATGGCATGTTCCAGAAGGCTGATGAGAGAAGGATTTTGATGAGAAAGAAAGATTTTGATATTGTACAAACCATATATTTTGGTTTATTTGTATATATGGTTCTTGGATGTTTATGATGTACAAACTACATATTTATTAATAGAAAGATTATGTTTTAATGTTCTTCGATGTTTGCGATGTTCTTAGTTTATGTTAATATAATAAACATATTTGTTTGGTAAATAATATATAATTATAAATAATTTTGCTAAAAAATAACATAATAACGTTTCTTGACGGTTTTTTCTCGTCAAGAAATGGTTTTCTTGACGGTTTAAAACCGTCATCCAGGCGACAGTCAAGAACTTTCTAGTTACCTTGACAATTTTTGGCTATGTTTTCTTGACGGCTTAAAACTGTCGAGAATTTTATTTTTCCTTTCTTGACGGAGAAAAACCATCAAGAAAAGCCATTTTTCTTGTAGTGGTTAGACGCTTTGGCATTATATTATTATTTGATGTCTTGTGTTGAGTTTAGACTTGGACTTGTGATGTATTGTGACTTTATTTCTTTTCTTCTATTCCATATCGTGTCATATCTTCCTCTAGTTTATTATTGTAATTGAGTATTTGTTTACCATTACCATATTATAATATTATCCTCCATTTGGGGAGTTGAGATATCTTAACAGGTACATTATATATATTGTGTGAGATATTTAGATAGTATTGTTGACTTAGATAGTGTTCTACCGTCGATGTTGCGGCGTAGGCTTGACGTACCCACGTACTCGTGCCCCTACAACGGTGTAGGTCGTGACACATTTTTGTGGTGGCCCAAGTAGGTCAGGCTTCGCAACTAGTACGATGTCAAGGTAGTAGTACTCAGACTTAGAGTATTACTACAAGCCTATTATAGGATATAGGACTAGGGATACAGGATGATAGGATACTCAATCACTACTAGGAACATTTCTAATCTATTGAATTTGCTATCTTTATCATTCAGAATAATTTCTTTCTTTGAAATATTATTGTCCTTCCTTGATGTTATCCTATCTTGCACAATATTTATTCCTTTGTTTGAATCTGTGTTCAGGATGCAGCTGAAGACCCGATCGCAGCGCTCTGGAGCAGTTTTAGCGAGGTCCATTACTTCGTTACCTCAGAGAGAGACAGTACGACTGTTCTACCTTCTTTCGCTCAGAGGATTGTTTCACCAGTCTAGGTGGGCATTTCAGCAACAACTTTTGAGGGTGTTCCACCACAAGTTCCGAGGACTGTTTCCTCAGTCATGGAGGGTCTTCCACCCCCACCACATATTCTAGCAGACGAGACGCAGATATTTGCTATGTTCAAGGAGATGATGGCAGCATAGCAAAGGCAGACGGTTGTTCTATGTCAGGGCATCGAGAGTGCTCACCAGTTAGCACTAGCTACTATGGAGAAGGTAGCACTTTTTTACCCACAGACCGTACCGCTTTATCCCGTACCGTACCAGCTGAGGCCGGGTACCATCATTGACTTCAATAGGATGGGGCCCAAGGACTTTAGGGGCTTCGAAGGAATATTGTACGCCCAAAATTGGATCGAGGACATAGAGAGGGTCCTAAGGCTAGCACAGATTTCAGAGGGCCTACATATGGAGGAAACGGGCAGCCATATGTTCGACATTGCTCTGACATAGTTTCATACAAACCCGAGGATCGCGGCGCCAGGACTGACTTGGGAAGCTTTCAAAGTGTTTTTCAAGGAGTTGTTCTTTTCGGATGTGGCTCTGAGTGCTCTTGAGAGCCAGTTCCTAGACCTTGTCCAGTGGAGCATGACGACGGACGAGTATACAATAAAGTTCTGCAGACTAAACAAATTTGTAGAAGGACAAAATCCTCTAGGAAAGGCCCAAAAGTTTTGGAAGGGTTTGATCAGGGAGATCATATCTTTTACTAGAGAACACGCACAACGACATTCGAAGATATCCTGATGGATGCACAGAGGGCAGAGGATGACTTGGAGCTCAAATCCAAGAGGATGCGAGACACATCAGGAGGAGCTAGCAGTAGTGCGGGTCCAGCCAAATGACCCCACTTCCAGCATCAGAGGACCTTCCAGCAGCAAAGATAGCAGTTTCATGCACCATTCCGAGCACCAGCGTAGCAGGTATACCAGGCCCCAATATCGGTACATCTGGCCCCGTAGTGTACTCACTGTGGAAATATTGGGCATACACGGGAGGTTTGCAGGAAGAGGCTTGGAATGTGCCTCTATTATAGAGAGCCAAGCTACCAGTTGAGGGAGTGTCTAGTGGCTCCGGATCGAGCAGGCCAGGGAGCAGCACCGGCACAGAGAGCACCAACGAGGCAATATGCGGGACAACAGAGGGAACCTCCTTTACAAACTCAGCAGCAGCATTTTGTCCAACACCAGCAGCAACAGAGAGGTGCATCGCGAGGGTGATCTTTCGCCATTACAGTTGAGAAGGAGGAGCCAGTCAAAGATGTGATATCAGGTTCAATTTTCCTTGATTCTATTCCATCTTATGCTTTATTTGATCCTGGTGCTTCCCATTCTTTGTGTCTATATCTTTTGCTCTTAAGCATCAATTAGAGTCTGAACCTTTGGCTAGGACTTGTAAGATCATGACTGGGGGAGACATGGTCAGTGATGTTTGAAAGGATCGGAGGGTTATACTGGGAGGCCAGGAGTTGAGCGCATTCTTACTCATAATGTCACTTTTGAACTACGACATTGTACTCGGGATGGATTGGTTGAGTAGACACAACGCTAGTATTGATTATCGAGGAGGCAGAGTTTTGTTTCGACCGCAAAGAGAGCCAAGTTTTGAGATTGCCAGAGGAGCACCGGAGCAGAGCAAGGATGCCATCTGTGGAGCCATGGTGGAAGAGAAGGAGTTTTCACATCCATTGATAGTAGAGTTCATGGATGTTTTTTTCGAAGGAGTTGCCAAATTTGCCGCCAGACCAAGATATTGAGTTCTCTATAGACTTGGTGCCAGGCGCAGAGCCGATATCTCAGCACGTCTATAAAGTTAATAACAGCGAACTGGTAGGATTGAAGAAGCAGGTGGATGAGTTGCAGGACAAATGCTTCATTCGATCCAGTTCATCACCATGGGGTGCTCTGGTATTGTTTATACCAAAGAAGAATGGCTCGGTATGCATGTGTATCGACTACAGGGCTCTAAATAACCTCACTATCAAGAATAAATACCTGTTGCCGATGATTGATGATCTATTTGATCAGTTGAGCGGGGTAAAGGTATTTTCGAAGATAGACTTGAGTTCAGGTAACCACCAGGTTAAAGTGAAGAAGGAGGACATTCTGAAGACTGCTTTTCGGACTCGGTATGGCCAGTTTGAGTTCATGGTAATGCCATATGGGTTGACCAATGCTCCGACGGTATTCATGAATCTGATGAACAAGGTGTTCTAGCAGTATTTTGATAAGTCCATGGTGGTATTTATCGATGATATTTTGGTGTATTTGAAGACCCCGGAGGAGCATATGAGGGTGCTCTGGTATTGTTTATACCAAAGAAGAATTGGTCGGTATACATGTGTATCGACTACAGGGCTCTAAACAACCTCAATATCAAGAATAAATACCCGCTGCCGATGATTGATGATCTATTTGATCAGTTGAGCGGGGTAAAGGTATTTTCGAAGATAGACTTGAGTTTAGGTAACCACCAGGTTAAAGTGAAGAAGGAGGACATTCTGAAGACTGCTTTTCGGACTCGGTATGGCTAGTTTGAGTTCATGGTAATGCCATATGGGTTGACCAATGCTCCGGCGGTATTCATGAATCTGATGAACAAGGTGTTCTACCAGTATCTTGATAAGTTCATGGTGGTATTTATCGATGATATTTTGGTGTATTAGAAGACCCCGGAGGAGCATGAGGAGCATATGAGGATAGTTCTGAGACTCTTAGGAAGGATAAGCTTTATAGTAAGCTTTCGAAGTGTGCGTTCTTCCTTGACAAGGTTGAATTCCTTGGTCATATGATTACAGGTGACGGGATCGCAGTGGACCCGAAGAAGATTTCAGCAGTGGAGTCATGGGCTACTCCAAGTTCAATGGCAGAGATCAGGAGTTTTCTGGGGCTAACAGTGTATTACCGGAGGTTTGTACAGGACTTCTCTAGGATTACAGAGCCGATGACTATGCTGACCCGGAAGGATGTGGAGTTTGTCTGGACTGAAGAGAGTCAGGCCACTTTCGAGGAGCTTAAGAAGAGGTTGACGACTGCTCCAGTAATGACGTTGCCATCTGGATTAGGTGGATTCACTATCTATAGTGATGCTTCAGGGAAGGGTTTAGGTTGTGTCTTACAGTAGAATGAGAAGGTGATTGCCTATGCTTCCAAGCAATTACGTTCTCATGAGAAGAATTATCCTATCCACGATTTGGAGTTGGCATCAATCATCTTTGATCTAAAGCTGTAGAAGCACTATTTGTACGGAGAGCGTGTGGAGATCTTCACAGACCACAAGTTCTTGAAGTACGTGTTTACCTAGAAAAAGCTAAACATGAGACAACGGCGGTAGTTGGAGTTGATGAAGGACTTCGACATATCATTGCAGTACCATCCAGGAAAGGCCAATATAGTCGCTGATGCCTTGAGTAGGTATCCAGTGGCTATGTGCTTAACTATGGACAGACATTTATTGGCCGGTCTTGAGATATTGGGTATTTAGGTGTTGGTACCAGGTGTTGAGATGCAGATGTGGGGACTGTAGATATAGTCAGAGTTGATAGACAGGATCCGAGCTACGCACTATGACGATGAGTCTCTGAGGAGCATCAAAGCATAGGTTCGTATGGGATTATCCGAGGATTTTACTATTGCTGAGGATGGATCACTATGGCACGGTACCAGGTTGTGTGTGCCAAGTGGGATGTTGCACGAGGAGGTTCTTCAGGAGGCACATCGATCGTAGTACTCTATACATCCAGGTGCCAATAAGATGTATAGAGATCTGAGGGAGCATGTATAGTGGTATGGTATGAAGCGGGAGGTACGCACTTCGTATCTGCCATACCTCATACACAACCCATTGGCTATCCTACATACATCTCTAGTATGGCCTCCCTTGCCACAGTAAGTGCAACCCACCGGTGCTCCCTGGCGCTGTTGTTGTTGTTGTCTCGGCTGCTACCGAGCCGGTACTGTCACCGTCGAAACTGTCGCCCTCCTCGGCACTGAATCATGGATGCGAATGCCAGGTAATGGTACCGACACCCGGGGTACTCCTCCACTCTGAGCATGAGACCTCTTTTGGCCTCCTATCCTTGCCGATAACCTTTGCATGGTAAGCTCGTGCCTCCAAGCTGCTATGAGTACCTCTTCATAAGCCTGGTAGTCATGCCCATCTACCAGTTATAAAATCTCCAGATGAAATCCTTACTGGAACCTCATTACTCTATCCGACTCCGTAGCTACCATGGTTGGAGAGAATCTACTCAGCCTACAAAACTCGGCTGTATATCCATCCACTGTTCTACCGGCCTGCTTGAGACTGATAAATCTCTATTGTAACTCATACTGTGCTACGACTCCAAAATATTTAGCCCTGAATCGAGCCCTGAAACTATCCCAAGAGATAGGATGCCTCAAGCCAATCTCTACCGACGCCCACCAGTCATGGGTAAGGTCTTGAAGCTGCAATCGAACTTGATCAACTTGTTCATCAGTCGGAACCCTTGCTGCTGCCATAATGATCTCAATATCCTGTAACCAGTCATCTTTTGTGATGGCATCCTCCGTGCCATCGAAGTACCTTGGGTTAAGTCAATAAAATCTAACCGATGCTCCCGAATCAGTCCTTCCTCCTTTTTCTAGCGTCGTCTGTAAACCCTGACTCAAGAAGACATTCTGTTCTTGTTGTTGAAACTGTTGATGCTGTTATACCGCCATCTGGTGTTGCTGTATAGCCATCATTCTTCGGAGGATCTCCAGCAATGCCGGGGTATCAAGTACCATTGGTACTGCTAGGGGTATGGGTATTTCAGGGGCTGGTTGCTCGATATATCCCACTTTTGGTTCCATTGTGCCAGCTTGTTCAATTTCTAGCTCTATTCAAATTTGACTCTGAACATGTACTACCTCTCGTTGTTGCCCAGGGGAACCCTGTCCTGCTATGCCTGCTGCTCCAGCAACTGAAGAAGCCCTAAAGAAAAAGACAAGAACCATTAAGAACAGGATGGGAAGGATCAAGTAGGCAAGGAGTTTAACAGTTCAAGCGGTGGTATCGAGGAAGATGAAGCAAGATATCAAGGGGGATAAATTTTGATTGAGACTCATATGACCATAATACCCCACAAGTTTGAAAATACAGACCTGCATGGGCTACCACTAAAACCTTGTCACGCCCAATACCGGAATACGGAGATGGATATGGCCAGCTCTCTCGTACAAGGTATAAAATATCGTACGACGATCACGGTTGTAACTAAACAAGGGGTGCATACTATAAGCAAGTCACTTAGGGTCACATATAACATCTATTGTCTCAATCAGTCAAATAAGAATAATAAACATAGAACATATATGACAAGGAAGTAAGGCATCCCAAATGCCCTGCCACAACATTCAAGAAACCAGCTGTACAAAAATGAGAAAGTTGGCAAAATAACAAGAGTACATGACCATGATCAGTTATAGTCTGATTAATTACAATCATGTAGGGAACTAAATATCCAGATTCACGGCTAACAAGTGCCGGTGTCTAAACGCCCAAAATGAGTAAAATGTGAAATAATGGGCAAGGAAAAAGAGACCCACTTGTTTCCCTCAGTGGCCATCCGTCTGGTGCGTGCCATTGTTCAGGAAAAAGTACGCTTGATCCTTGGGTGCTGGCTCTAAACCTGGCCATGCAAAACCAGTAGGTTAGACCCCAAATAACAAGTACCACAAAGGAATCACGAATGCAGAAATAAAACCAGGTTATAAAATAGATTATATATATATATATATATATATATATATATATATAGTTCTGTCTCGTAGTTTCGGTTCATAGCTTATCGTGACACAATAATCTAACCTTACAACCAAACAAGGACAATGGTTAATCCATCGCACCATGTTAGTCCATGTCCCGAAACTATTTGATAGCAGATACAATACACAAACACGCTCAGTTACATAATCGGTCAATCACTTGTATGGCTTACTAGATGGAGTCTGGATTATCACAGAGATATTATGCATATAGGAATCCTCAGATCGAACCAGGTACTAGCAGGGTTAGCCGAGCCATAATTCGCCACATAGCACATAGTAATATGCACCGGTCCCTCGTAAGGCCACCGTGCTAAGATCACATAGAATACATAGTATCATATAATAGTAGGATATTGCCATCCACTAATGAGGATTTAAACAATATCCATGGGGACTAGCCTTCACACCCCAATTCAGATGACTGGAGATGGCTAGTTAGGCACGATCTCGAGATTCTATTCCCTCCAAATTCTCTACAAGTTTAGTTGCCTAGTTAACACTAATATTAACTGAAATCTTATGGCGTGGTCACATGGTATTCCCCTTATATGACGTACCATAGTACGGCCATACTAGAAACGAGTTCACTTTATCACTTGATAGTTCAATTTGGATTCACCCCAGCGTGATGCAACAATCAACATATCCTAGCCTAGGTTGGTCATTGACTAACCCTTATGTCCATGCTGGAGATTGAGTCATATCATATGTCACGTAGCACATAGGTACACCGTAGTGTAAACAAGTAATATAATCACGTAGGAACACTTAGCACGTAGGAACGCATGACACGTAGTAAGTGTATCAGCACGAATACAAGTGGTCGGGTCATGACGCATAGATGGTCTAATACTTTTGTGGTCATCAAAGTCACACATACAACTCATAAAGTCCAAAGGAACATTCAACCAAAACTAGCCCAATAAAACGTGTACAAGGGGCCGCATGCACGTAGGAGGATCAAGGCCGCATGAGAAGTCAGGCCGCATGACAATCCTGGCAGCATGGAGTCATGTCGCATATAATCATGCCGCATTGAGTCATGCCGCATGGAGTCAGGGCTAAGGTCTCCTCATTAGGATAAGTTATTAAGAGACGAGAAATAAATAAAGTGTCAGTGATGTGACATAAAGTATGATGTGACATAAAGTATGTTAGAAAGAAAAGGCAAAAATATAGAAAGATGTGCCACGGTTTCAGAGTCATGCATCCAAGGATGGTGGTCGCATACTATGCTTGCCACATAAGTGTCAGTGATTCTTCTTGTATAATCGGACCGCTCCGCATACGACCGAAGACTATTGGATGTTGGTCGTCGCGAGTTGGAGGAACAATAAAGACAGAATCTTCATATGGCCCATATGTCATGACGACATTAGATGTTGACGCATCTTCCCATATGATCTCCCCACGTTTGACAGTTAGGGGAACTGAAGCCTGTTTATGACTCCTGTCTTTGCATTTCTGGATCAGAAATTCACGCAAGTCAGGAGTGTTAACGGAAGAAGAAGAGGAAGAAGGCATGTTCCTCCTGTTTACATCATTTGGAATGCGGATATTGGGAACCATAACTTTTCCCCTGCCACCCGTATATAATAGGTTAGCCATCTGAGTAGCAGATAATCCCCGATGAGCGTGTTTCTCTGCCAATCAGGTTTACTTTATGCTGAGGGGTTTAACCTGGCGTAATTTGGAACTCTGCTCAGGTTGGCATAAAACTGAGGAAGCCCTCAATCGGCCATCCGCTTCTCGCGTAATCTGGAGAGCGGACAGACTCTTCTCTTGCTGGCGTAAAGGCCGAGAAGTTGAGTAGTCCGCCACTTGTTTTCCCTTGCATAGATTGCAGAGACCATCTGCTTTTCCGTGGAGGGCAGATGCATTCTTACACGCAGAGCACGTTTGGAATTTCTGATTTGGCGCTGAGGCATTATCAGAAATCTTGTCTGCTACATCACAGACGGGAGATAGAGTTTTACATGCAGAGCGCGGAGTAGACTTCTGGACTAGCACTGAGGCATTGTCAGAAGTTTTGTCTGCCACATCATAGACGGGAGACAGAGTTTTACGTGCAGAGCACGGAGTAGACTTCTGGACTAGCACTGAGGCATTGTCAGAAGTTTTGTCTGCCACGTCACAGACGGGAGACAGAGCTTTACGCGCGGAGCGCGAAGGTTGTGCAGTTACAACTTGGCTGGTCGGAGAAACCGGAGAGTCGACAGGAATGGTAGGGGATGTCCTGGGCATCCAGACCTTACACAGTTTCTTGTTGTCTTGGACAGAGAGAGAGAGTGAGAGCTACCCCCTTCTCGAAGCATATCTTCGTAGGCAGACTGGTCGAACTAGACGACCAGGGTCTTCTTTATTGATCCTACTGATACTGTATCATGTTGAGCAATTGCTTTCTCGTCAGATGAGAAAGAGGTCCCCAACAGAATCGCCATCTTGTGTTTGATAATAAACAGATGAAATAAAACTAGGTTTATACAAAACCCTTTCTTAGGTTTACAAACAAGAAGTACTATTAATCCTATACGAGGATGTTAAGTACAAATTTTAATCTGGGTAAATATTGCTATAGGAGTCTGATCTGCAGTCGATCACTTTGTCCCTTGGACCATACAATGATGAAGAAGTGCCGTAGAAGAAGGAGATGCTTCACAGATTGCAGGAGGGAGTGGATGCTTGATGCCAAAATCGTCGATCACTACTCTCTGTCTGAGCTCTTCTCTCTCTGTTCTTCGATTTCTTTTAACTCTTTCCAACCTTGGAATTTTTGACCCTTCGACCCCCGAACCTCTGTCAATAAAGGTTTTTATTTATAGGGTTTTAGTGACTGTAACCGTCCAGTTGGCGTAGAAGCCGGAAAGTAGAGAGTATGGCACTTTTTACGCGACGGTTATAATAACTGCTACCCACGTATAGATGATCTTCTGAATGAGCGTGTGACGCGTGTCCCATTAAGAGATAATGCATATAACTGCTGCGAAGATCATGACATGCAAGCCACATAGGTAACTATCCCTCGCATAGAAAGGTTGGCGTAGAAGCCAATAACTGTCACCATGGCGTAGAAGCCAAATGGTTATCAAGTTTGGCGTAGAAGCCGAGTAGGTTGGCGTAGAGGCCGTCAGGTTGGCATAGAAGCCAAGTAGGCGTAGAAGCCTAATTCTGCATAGATAGGTGGCTAGCGTAAAAGATAACTGATCCTCCTTCCTTGACTGAAGTCTTGAGCGTATTCTGGAGCAAATAGCCTTCTCACGCACAAATGCAAATATAGTATGAGTTGGCGTATTTCAAGGAGATAGCGTACAACATGCTCCTTATAGCTGAAAAATAGCCCGATGGCGTATTCCAAGGAGATAGCGTACAACGTGCTCCTATAGCTGAAAATAGCCTGATGGCATAATGTGCAGGGGTGATGATGTAGACATATTAGCCGTAATTATGGCTTGCCCAGTCTTTGGAGATATAATCAAATCTTGTGCATTAAATATAGAGATCTGCCACCATTCTGAACATTAAATGCAGAGACGTGTCTCGAGCTCTGTACGAAGATCTGTCACCATTCTGAGCATTAAATGCAGAGACGTGCCTCGAGCTCTGTACGAAGAGCAGCTTTTGACGTGGCAGTTCATTTTGTCTTCTGCTGAGCGTAAAAGCTCACATCTGCCTGTGTAAAACTAGACAGCGTATTCCCTTGTATGCGTAAAAGCACTTTGTATCAGGGAAACGTCACTAAACGACGGTTTGGGTATATGTGCTGCATCATCATTACAACCGTCGTCTGGATAGTCGTGTAGTACTCTTTGTCAGGAGTCAGGTTCACTGTATGATCTGACAGGTTCATTCGAGGAATACGAAGCGTTCCTCGTCCACTTCCATGCTGCATTAAAAGCGGATGAGTTTTACGCCATAAAGGCGATATAATACCCTTTTTATGCTGAAGCAGCCTGGAAATACTGTATTACGCGCATTATCCTTGAGCTATATTTTACGCTGTACTAGCGATAAAGCTCTGGTTGTACGCTGATGTCTCTGAAGTCACGTCTTACGCCACACAGCACTGAAATACTGCGTATAACTCTGCAGCGTATTTTTTATGCTTCTACAACACCTATACTTGTACTTCACTTCACAACTCATGCACTAAATCACACATCACTTACTAACACCTCAACAACCTAAAGTACTAGGTGATATACCCCACACTCGACATATACATGTGCACGTACATCTACCCACACCAATGCCCAACACTCAATACATAGTACAAGTCCTATTACCTAGCTAGCATAACACAATTTTAACATTAACACACTTACCTACATACTTATAGGTACCACTCTACCATAGCACACTTACTAGTACATCTCATGGGTATATATTTTTTCCTCATGGCACAACCAAGTATCGAGCACAAATAGAATATCAAAGCTCCATTGATACCCAACACAAATTCATGAAACTCAATTGATACATGGATCTCACTTTTATATGAATCTATATATACCTAAAATATGCTTGATAAAATTGATACAAATACATAGAATCATAAATTGATATCCTACTCTCCCTCCTAATTCTCTAATTTTTTGATACCATTGATACCAATTACTAACTATAATCTGACATATAGAATAGAACTATTATTATAAATGGTACTACAATATGAGTTATTTACAAGCTTATACACTGATACCTAATGCTCATATACCCAACCAGGAACCATTCACAGATTCACAAGTTATACTTCCAATAATCAATACTGATACTCAAACTTGACACAAACTTGTCTATAAATTACCAAGCTTTTGCACTATCCATGGTGCTGCATCAGGAACTAATGAAGATGAAGCTCTATAAGGAACTGAACTAGAGGAACTAAAGATATCTCTATCCTGAGCTGGTAGGGGTGATAGAACATAATTCAATAATAGCAAGGTTTGAATGATAGAGATGATATGTCAAGAACCAAATTAAGATACAATATAATAATCATATAAGTCTATCTGAAATTAAGTTAACTAGAATTTTTGCCATGTCATTAAGCATAGCTGCGATAAACTATAGATTTCATAACTAAGGTATATACCTCTATAATTATGTTATCTAGAATTTTTACCACGCCAACTATTATTGCTACGATAAACTCTAAATTTCATAACTAATATATATACATCCAAATCAGGTCTCTGACTTTTTGCCATGACAGCTAGTACGGCTACGATAAACTCTAGACTCCATAATTAGGGTAGACAGTTATAGTTTTCACGGTCTAATCCAAATACGTCATTAGAATATACCTCAATATAGTCTATAAAATTTATCTCAATACAAGAATTAAATTCATCAACGAATATGTGAAGGTGAGTGGAAGCAAGTGGAAATAGATTCAAAAATAGGGTTTATAGTAAGATTCTCAAGAGTCCTCTCAGAAATCTTTCAAGAAATTCTAATTTGTGATTGAGTACCATACTTCTTATAATCCATCAATCCTAAACTATTACAAGCTTGCAGCAGTATGACTAAGATAAAATACTACCACGATATTGCGCTATTTGTGAAGACGAGACCAGCATGGGCCACCATAAAAATATGTCACGCCCTGCACCCAGATATTCGGGCACGAGTACGTTTGTACGTCCAGCCTACGCTGCTACATTGGCGATAAAATATTGTCTATATCTCAATAAAAATTATCTCAAGAACAACTAATAACGTCATACTCAATCATAGTATACTAAGGAAGATATAAAATGGAAAACAATTCAAACAACTAACTAATAGAAAGGAACTAGAGCATGATACAGAAATAAGGAAGTACTAGCCTAAATCTTTACAGAGGTCACCTCATGGTCCATAATTCAAGAGCAATCTCGACTATAGCATCACTATAAAGTGTAAGAGCATAGAGCACAACAACTCCTAAAAATGTTATCCAGTCAGGATGAAACGAGTATAACTCTAACGACGTTCTAATTATATGATAAAGACTATAAAATAGTAATAGTAAATATAATACATGATGAGAAGGTAAAACTGATATCATGTCATAACAAGTAATGTACAATAAGTAGACAGGAACAAAATGGCATGTTCATCAAGTATGAACTAAAATAAGGAATAACAGTAGCTATCTAAGTGTTTTGAAATACTAGTTTTGATATGTGAACGGCTTAGAAACTTGTACAAGGTCTAATAAGATCTGGCTAATCTTATGTGAGGTGTATGATTAGCTCTCACAAGGTCTACACTATCACAAGGTCTAAGGGTATGATCACATATCTAACAAGCACTTTCCCGCTCCGACTAGTACCATGGATCCAAACTATGATACATCACGAAACATGAATCACAATGCAAGATATACTAATTCGTGTACCATCGTATTAGAAATCAAGTAAAACATTACTAAAAATATGTATCATAGTAATTATCAAATAAAGAAAATTATCAGAGAATGTAGTCGCTTTTGGTCCTGAGTTGTGAACACAAATCAGTATTCGAACTGGAGTCTAAGTGACCTATATATGAATTTTTATGTTAATAGGTGATTTAGAATCATAAACAAGCTTAACTAACCTTATTTTAGGTTTCTAGGTCAATTATAGGTCAATAGGGTCAAACTAGGTTAATACATATTTTGGGATCCCAAATATCTACTTGATTGGCCTATGAAATAATCTTAACTATTACCAAGATATTTTTAGGTTTTCTTGGTTAATGGTTAACTTAAGGTATTTATTATTTGTATAGCTAATATCCATACTTATGTATCATATATCTATAATATATGTATGTCGGTATCATATATAGGTGTATTATATATCAATATACTTGAGACTACCCACTATGACCTAACCTTGACACTAACTACACTTAACACTAGACACTTACATGATACTTGATATCCTAAAATACTCATATCCCAAAACCTATGGCACTTACCTATACTCATGACAACCCAATTCACTTGGACACCCACACACAGACATATATACTTATGTCCCTGTCCACTATTACACTTGTCCAAATTCTGATTACACACACATAGATGCTCCAATAAGCAGCAACATCACCAGAGATATTCATCAAAGCTCTACATACATAATACCCTATAAGGTAATAAATACACTCTAAAAACCTGTCCACCAGTCCTCTGAAACTTAATTTTAAACATTACCTTTATAGGCTCACACACACATATCGCCTGAACCCATCTTCGTATAGCAGTAGAATACCAACACCCTGCTGACACTATAATCAATGACTGCAAAGCAGCATATGCTGATACCTACCTGAAGTAGACCCATAATATGTTGTTGTCACTGCCTAGCTCCTACTGCTTGCTGCTGTAGTTTGCCTGTACACGTTCTTGTATTGCACAGACATTATACTACACTTGGGAACTCATAGAACTGATACACTTCCTAATGTATTCCAACTCCACATGTGCATACTCTACACTAGTCAACATCCACCGCTACATGAATTATCACCCAGAAACACTGGTTCATAAATTTCTCATTGAGTTTATACCAATATCTCATCATTCCACATCGATACATAGGCACTACCTTTCACTTAGAGCATATTCATTCTGCTGCAGAGTGTGCACTGTCTGTACAAGCTATTGCACGTTGTTGTGAACCCCCTTGTTGTACTCTAGTGTACAACACAGACTCCCCCTACTTATTTTTAGTCTAGTGTTGACTACAAACCCATAATTACATACTCCCTAATACCCATAAACCTAGGCACTAGTACCTCACATTATCTTCACACTTACACACTAACACTAACATATAACCACTACTCTCATGATACAGTCTCATGGCAAACAATCACCAATCTTTTCATGGAACCAATTGTTAAACACAACCAAACCTCATATATAGATTACCAAATTGATATCTATGATATACTATTACACCAAACCCATAATACTAAGGAAATGATATGCCTACAACCAAATGCATATTCCTCCTGCAACCATCACGTGGTCGGCGTCCATTGGGGAGAGAGAAAAAGGTGGCGGCGGGTGGGACCCATATAGCAAGGGGGTTAGAGGGGAGGTGGGGTCGAGTGAGACCCATATGTAAGAGGGGGTTAGAGGGGAGGTGGGGCCAGTTGTAAGAAGGTTGTAAACATTTGGTAGTAACTTAGCATTATTGATAGTACTAACATCAATCTCTATGATACACTCTAGTATCAACACAATTACATTATGATACTAAGGAACAACCACAAATACCAATAATGCACTAAATATATATACATAATTGACATGAATATATATAGAATATTAGATCTAGTAAAATATATAGAAATTGACACAAAAAGACTCCTAAATACCCAAATTACCAAATCTACCCATGCGTATCATGGCGTATCATGATACGAACACCAAATATCCAACTGTGGACACAAGAACACAAGCATAACATAATTAGACACCAAAAGTTCTATTGAGGACTCAACACAAACACTTGGTGGACACAATTCAGAGTTACACCAAATTGGCCACAAAAATATATATATCTACCAAAATTGGAGACAACCTAATTCATCACCTAGAATGTTAGATCTAGCCATGGGTGGGTTCCTATTGGTTCAAATAGAGTTTCTAACATAAAAAATTGATAGAAATAAGAAATTTGCCTATTGGAAGTTGTGTCCCAATGGATCTCCATGAATTTGGACACGGAGAGATGAATTAGACACGATCTTTCTAGCATGGCTCTCCTCCTAGCTCCTCCATGGGCTCCAAGTCTTCTAGCTCTCCATGGGAAGGAAATTTGAGTGGAATTGTGTGGTTTGGAATAGAAATTTAGGGGAAATTGGACGTGGCTTGGGGAAGAAGAAGAAGAATTAGGAAAGATAAAATAAAATAGGAGGAGGAAGAGTATGTTATATATAGTGAGGTGGAGTTGGGGGAAATCACAAGTTTGTCATTCCAGTCTCTAATTTGGTTCCTAGAACTAATATAAATATAATCTTTTTGGTATGAAGGAATCTAATTAGTTTTTGGAGGGTATCTAACTAACAAATAGAGAATATTCTATTCATGACAAATATGTGGTAATTAATTCTAGCTAACCACTAAATTAAATATAACCATATAATTAGCTATCTATTTTGGACCAGAGAGAGAAGGTGCATGATGACCGGACTATTAGTCTTGTCCGTGTTGCTTGGGATATCTCTCACCGGGAGAGTCGACCTGGAAGCGCGAGGATGATATCAGGTCTCGGTATCCATACTAGTTTGACTTAGGAGGTATATTCCTTCTTATACCTTCGTATCTTGAATTATGTGATTATGATTACACATGTAGTATGATGTTGCTTTTCTTTATTTTGTATGATTGATTATTTGATTGTATGCATAGATATGCTTGTAGTTAGTGTAGTTCTTGTCCTGATACCTCTAGCTTGCCTTGTGCTTAAATTTTGAACAAAAATTTTCTAAGGAGGGTAAAGATGTCACTCCCTATTTCCAATATATGTATCAGTGCGTATACAACTTGCTTGCATAACCGCTAGGTAACCTGGACACTAGACCCATTTTTTTTAGTTTTGGTTCATAGGTTATTTGAATGGATATGATTGCTTGGGAGAAGTCATGACTTAATCAAATGGCTAGTATCCTATCCCTACTTTATATAAACCCTTTTCTTTCTCTCTCTTCCCTCATTCTACACTTTTATTTCTTTTCTTTAGAGCTTAGGCAAGTACATCTTGCACAAATAGAAAAGTATTGCATATTTTAGTTCTTTGATTTTCTTTGCAAATTATTAGTCTATAATGTATACATTATGATTCTATGCATCTTTAGTACTTGACATTTTTTATTTTGATAGATATTTTGGAGTAGATCTATGTTTCAAAGTTAGGGTTTTATAGATTTTTGTGGGAATGATCTCCAAAAACTTAGTACTTTAAAAACTAATTATTCCATGTAGTAGAATTAATTTTTGTGCGATTTGAATTTTTTCACTTGATTTGGAGTTAAAATAAGGATTTTCTGAAGAAAGCAAGTTTGGGGCTTTTTCTATGGTGTGGCCGTTGTTCTGGGACGACGAAGTCCAATGTGATAGTGATGCTATTCGGCACAAATCCCTTGTCGTAGACCCTCCATAGTATGTGTACTACATGCCTATACTTTATGGACACATGGATGTTATGTGTATGACTATTTCGCATATGTGCCCGACTGTGCTATGCGCCATATCTTGCTACGCGCCTGATCTCGCAATGCGCCTGAGGGTGCATGTGGCAGAATGCTATGCGCCTGGTAGACCTATCAATTTGCCCAGGCCAGTCCAACCTTGCATGAGCCCGACCTAAAAATTTGACCCATGTGCTGGCCAGGCCCGATTTATCGTGGGCCCGGGCTGACCCAACCCAGTATAATGGACTGTGGTGGGTCTCATATACTGGCCCATAAAATTAGCCCAGCCCGGAGCCCAAGCCTGACTTGGGTTAACTTCCAGACTCTGGAATCCAGAGTGAGAGCATAGGTTTTACAAGAATTTTTGAGGATGTCATCGGTTCTGAGATCTACAGGGTTACTGACTATTGCAAAAAAAAGCATTACTTGAAGAATTTGGTAATTAACGAAGCCAAGTATTTCTAAGCACGTAGCTACGTACCAAGGGAAGTGACAAGGTCATCCCTTGAGGCATTATTAACATTAGAAATGTACCAAGTTTAGAGGCAAGTATATAAAATTTAGAGAAAATTACAGAAATAGTTGATGCATGCATGCAGATATACATGGCTATATTTGCTCCACCTAGTAATTCTCCTTTCCTTTTTTCTTTCTTTCCTTTCTTTCTATCTATATGACATGCATATTGGTGTGATGGTTATATTATGCCAATGGTGTCTTCTTCAATTAATATTTGATTAAGTAGAATGATAGCTATTAATCACAGATAAAATAAATGAACATCATATTTGCATTATTCCAAGCCCGGCCCGGACTGGCCCGGTCCGACCCGAAGCCTACCGTGTTGTGGGTCATGTTCTTGGGTAGGCTCATATTTCATCCTTAGTCCCAGCCTATCCTATCCTGCTATAATACATAGGCCTGAGAGGCCCAGCCCAGGCCCAACCCGGTCTACCCAAATTTTGGTCTGGCCGACCCCACCCGGCCCACTTAACAGTTCTAGCGCCTGGCACTGAATGCATAACTTTTTATGTGCATGAATTTCCATGCATGTTCCTTTCTATGTGTTAGGTCATTATACATCAGGCTCGTTGTATGCTGCCACGTTGTGCCTATGCGACAGCTTCTCCATGCGGTGGCTATGGTCATGCAGCGGCTGTAGTCATACGGCGCTTGCTCATGCGCCAGCTTTGCTCATGCGACACCTTTACTCATGAGATAGCCTTATACGTTCATCTCCTTATGCGCGCTTAAAACCCTATGCGCCTGACTTGCCCATTTTGTTGTCTTGTTTGGTTTTGTTGTTTCACTTGATTGTTTTGCTTTTAAGCCTTGACCCTAGGAAGTTACAAGTGATAATGAACTCAGTGACCTACAGTGCCTAAGATCCTTATGTACAATGACCAGTACCTGATTTTGATAGAGTTATAAGCTCAACCAGACTACATGTTGATCTTTGCCATTGAGACACTGACCGTGTACTTGACTTGAGCAAGGTGTCACCATATAAAACGAAGATTTCATTTGATTGACTAATTGACTTCGGTATCCTGATTTGACTACTTGTATCTGTTTTGATACACCTACTATGTGCTAGCGTGTTACCTGTTATGTTTGTTCACCGAGGTGCCACTTGATCTTACTCGACACGTGATACTATATGTTTTCCAAGTTTTCTCTGACACAAACTTTGTAGTTGGTCAGTAACCTTAGCCTAGTTAGGATATTGGTAAATTTGTTGCATTATGCTCGGAATAAATATAGATTAGGACTATATGGACTAATGAAAATTTATACTTAGCATACTCGTAGTGAGGTACGACAACTAGGAAGAGGCATCGTGTGACCACAGTATGAGATTCCAGATAACTGTAGGGTTAACTAGGCAACTAAAACATGTAGAGCATGGGGTAGGAATGGAATCCCAAGATCGTGCATGCCGATTACCACCCAGACATTCGTCATGGCGTGCCATCCTGGACACCACTGATTACCTGTATAGAATCCACACTAGTAGAGTACCGTATTCGACTATTATTATATACCAGACAACTTTTCCTATAGAAGAGCTGGAATTGTTACTAAACTATTTAGCGCAATAGCCTTACGATGGACTGGTGCATATCGTTTGTATTTGTATATATACTTGGCTCGGCTAGCCCTGCTCGCACATAACACGATATTGAGGATCTCTATTATATGAATTATACTACTAGGATAACCCAAACTTCACATAGGAAGTCGTAGGATTGTTTGGCCGATTCTTTAACTGAACTTGATTGTGTATTATATCATTCTATTCGTAGTCTAGGGACATAGACTATCGTGGTGCGGTGGTCCAACCCTTGTCCTTGTTGGTTATGGGATTGAGCTATTGTGCTACGATAGGCTATGAACCAAAACTACAACACAGAGATCTATAGCTTGACCTTAGTCAGGGGATGTACTATATCTTAGCGTGATATGACACTTCTTGTCCTTGTTTGTTATAGGGGTGTCGTATTGCCTCGATGATGGTATATACGCCTATGATTCTTGGCTCATGCATTATATATATTCATTGAATGGGTTTTGTTTTTTCACTCGTGCTTCTTATGGTACTTGCTATTTGAAGTCTAATTCCACTGGTTTTACATGGCCAGGTTTAGAGCAAGATCCCGAGGATCCAGCATATATTCTTAACTGATAGTGTGCACCAGACAGATGGACACCGAAAGACTAGAGTAGGTTCTCCTTCACCACTCATAATTATGCATTCATTTTCTTTTGGGTGTTTAGCCTCCGATACCTATTAGTCGGCATGTTTGGACCTTAGTTTTCTTTGCATGATTGTACTTATTTAGACTGTAGCTGATTACAGTTATGTACTATTGTTAATCTAGTAGATCATTATTTTGAACAACTAGTTTCAGATCATTTTGATAGAGCGTCTAGGACGTCTTAATTCTTTATCTTACATGTCTACATTTATTGTCCCTATGCTTGCTTGATTGAGAGACATAGATGCTCTGTGTGACCCTATGAAACTTGATTATAGCAGCACCCCTTGTTTAGTTATAATATTTCATCGTATTGCAAGATGTTTGTGTATTTCGTAGTACGTAGCTGGCCGTGTCATACCCCCGTTCTTCCTATTACGGTACTGGGGCGTGACAATAGCTCAATACGCTGTTGAACCAGCAGATATTTTTTATCAAGCGCCTCAAACTTTTGTAACCGCAAACAATGGTTATCTTCGATTTTTAACTTATTGGAGAGAGCTATCCGAAGAGAGGAGATTTTAATTTCCAAGGGAAGAACTGCTTCGGTCCCATAAACCAAAGAGAATGACGTGCTAACAGTTGGTGTTCGGACCGTTGTGGCCTAAAAATATTCACCAAGCTTCTCATTCCAGTCGGGTTTATTAGACAAAACAAACTTTTTGAGTCACTTGATAATTTTCTTGTTGAATGCTTCTACTAATCCATTTTTTGCTGGATTGTATGCTGTTAAAGATATGTTCTAGATTCCATTTTTATCGTAAAACTGATATAATGCGTGACTCATAAATTATGGACCATTATCATAGATGATCCTACGAGGAAGACCGAAACGGTAAATGATGTTATGTTTAACAAATTTGATTATGTTCGATGTCTTCACTTCGATGAGCGGTATAGCTTCCTCCCATTTGGAGAAGTAATCGGTTATAACCAGGATAAACCTATGACCTCTAGATGATGTTGTGCTGATTGAACTAATAACATCGATGTCCCATGCTTCGAATGGCCAAGACGCAAAATTTGAAGGTTGATTGATGAAGTCGATATGAATCAGACATGCTCTGTACTTTCTTACATATTCTATGGTGTCAGCTACCATAATAGGCCAATAATAATACATACGTCAAAGACGATACTGCAACGTAGGACTTGGTTGATGTGCACCATAAGTACTGTTGTGAGCTTCACGCAATGGTTATTTTACTTCTTCATCTAATAAATATCATAGCAAAAGCTTGTCATATGAATGGAAATAAAATATTTTAGTAGATGTATCATAATAGAATTGGAGGGAGCGTCTCTTAATAGAAGTGGATTCCTTCGGATCATTTGAAAGAATTCTATAGACAACATAGTCTATGAACGGGAATCGCCAGTCTTTGACATCAATGTTTGCTTATGCAGTATAGCTTTGACAAATATACAGGTTATTTATGACATAAAACAACTCTTGACCAATCACTGTGACCGATTATTGAGTCTTGATCGGAATAGCTAAGGAAGGTGCCAGTCAAGCAAGGGCATATGATTCAATATTCTATAACCGAGGCATAAGCTCAATGAAGAATCCTGAGAAAGTCGTGGCTATATCAATAGTATCCCTATAGTATGGGATGAGATCTTCATGGCAAATCTCGTATTCCCTTCGAATTTAGCTACTATCATCTTAGATTCACCGTAAGCTATGAGATAGTCTACCCCTAATTGTTTAGCTTACTTGTAACATCCGCTACCAAAAATTATGTTCTAGAATAATAAATAATTAATTAGAATATACTAGTAATTTTTTATGGGAATTTTTGTTTTGAATACTAATTATAGTTCTATAATGATAATAATGTGACACTAGGCGACATATGGCTCATAGAGGATCACAATATGTGTTAAAACTATATTTAGGTTGCTTTAGAATTTAGAAATTTTTCTAGATTTTTTAGATAATTAAAACATAAGAAACCTAATTTTCTAGGGCTTTAAGAATTTACTATAGAACCATACATGCATATTTTACTACCAAACATTTATTTTATGGTTATAAGATATATACATATTTTCTATAATTTATGTAAATTTTTCTAGAATTTTTTAATATTTATTTAAAGTTATTTGGATTATATATACACAAAATTGGATAGATGCTAATTTAGTGTTAATAGATATAAATAAGATTATTTGTAATATATTTGATTCTATATAAGATTACAAATTATTTAGATAAATCCAAAATATATTTTAAATTAATCATAATCCTAATCCTAAGTCTACTAGGAAAGCAACTTCATCAATATCATATCATAACAAATCAACTCCTACCCATTTAAATTAAATCTTATCTATTAAATTAAATAAATATAAAATAAATAAAAATATAATTTCTTTGCTTTCATTTCCTATCATTCAAAATCCATCTCTATTTTTCGTCCAAAATAGCCCCAAAATTTGCAACAAAAATAGCCTATTTTTTAGCAGTTGCATCGACTTGGAAGTTTCGTATCTCCTAACTCTGGACTCCAAATCATGCATCATTTTTTTGTTAGAACCGTATCGAGTTAAGGTTTTCAAAACTAAAACTTTTTTTTCCTGTAATTCAAAATAATAATTTCTCTAGAATTATCAAAGTGCCAGTTGTCCGAAATTTAACACGTTTTGATATTTTCATGATTTCAGGAGATCCCGAACTCATTTCCATGAACCATTTAAAATTTTAAAAAGCTGACACAAAGATATATCATATATATTTTTCCTAAAATTTAATAGATTATTTTATCATTCTGTTTAATTTGTTGAACATAAGATTCATTAGTAAACCATAAAAATTACCATCTGTAGGCCATAATTTTTTACTGATTAAAGATTCGAAGATATCATCGATTCCAGTATTCTCGTAGCACTAAAATAAATAGAATTTCATACTCAAATATAGGTTTTGTATTAGTTGACTTTTTGGTTGACGAAACGTCTTGATTTGCGTGCTACGAATTCCGAATTTATAAACTTGATGTTCTGTGGCTCAAAATCTAAAGTTAACCTTAAAATAAGAATATAATAAGATTAAAATAGTTTTTTAGGTTATATTATTCATATTAAAATAGATTAGAATAAAAAAAACTTATTCAACCACTTTTGGTAAGTCTAACTTGTTTTAATTTATGTGATGGGGTAGATCTGACGACGTCTTGAGTAGCGACTTCATTATTTTCCAGATTAGGCAAGTTTCACTGTGACCTATATTGCCTTTATTTTATGTTGCATGTATCTTGTGTCACCATTACTTCTTATATAATATGTTGTCGACATTCTTGATTTAACATGACTGTTACTTATGCACGAGCGTAACCCTTTTCAGTTACTTGTCTATGTTCACATGTATTGTACTTATCCACTATGACTGTTATTCTGAATAATTGCTTATCCTATTTACCTGTACGGTTATTGTGAACATGATTTCTTGTGAGAGAGTCAGGATGAGGAATGCTTTGAGTGTGCTTGTGGTCTATGTTTTATGTACAAATTCTTTTCTGTATATTCTGAACCATATCAATCGTGCACCACAAGTACAACTAACGGATATCCAAAGTCGTCTACATGCGAAAAACTAGTATTCTAAAAGAAACTGTACATGTGATTTGATTATTGTTTCTATATTGTCTAGTGGTCATCTTCTCTTGAGTATATTGCAATACTGTTACCATGTCATTATTGTACTCTTAGTTGTCATGTCATAGCATGCCCATAGTTTCTTTTTTTTTGCTATAGTTTCTTCCATGCTTGTATATTATATTGTGTAGTATAGCGTTATGATGTTCTTACTCCAATCCTTACTGGATAATATTTTCAGCTTTAGATGACATAATTTGCCCCGAGGTCTATGTTGAGTACCTTGGTGACACCAATGTGCCAGTTGCTTCTATAGACGCGGAGTAGCGTATTTATCTTCTTATATTTTTTCGTATTGGAAGCGAGCCATGACAAATTTTTATGCTACTCCAACGTACTCCAACGTGCCAGTTGCTTCTATAGACGCGGAGTAGCATAAAAGTATACTTTTTCGTATTGGTGACACCAACGTGCCAGTTGCTTCTATAGACGCGGAGTAGCATACTCGTATCCTAAAAGTGGAAGCGGGCCATGACAAATTTTTATGGTGGCCCATGCAGGTCCGGTTTCGCATAAGGTTGCGAACTCATGGTTAGTACTTCAACTTAGTAGTACTAGCTGTGAGCCTGTGAATAGAAATTGAAGATAGGATTTAGAATAAACTTAGGAGAGTTATATCATCCACAAATATGATTGCCAACCCTATGTGTCTTCTATCCTTTTGTCTCTTATATGCATCTTACTTGATTCTGTCCATGATCTCTTCAATATGTTTGTATCTACCATCATAACCATGTCCCTTTTTGTCCCTTTCAGTTAGCGATAGTTGAGAGGCTAGGCGTAGTACAATCCGTAGGGTAAAATGGTAATTGATCCATATGCCACTCCCGGGCCTGATAGCCCCACACAAGAGAATAACAACTTTGTAGAGCCTTCCCCAGTTATAGTTGTTAAATAGGGTTAATTCTTTGTATACCATGGTTGACTTAGCTGTTAATGATATAGCTTCCTTCAGATTTTACCTATAGGAGTTAATTACATATGATACTATTATAATCTATTACAATATTTTTAGGGGGGTAGTTTGTAGCATCCACTATCCAAAATTCTGTTCTAGAATAATAAATAAATTATTAGAATATACTAGTAAATTTTTATGGAAATTTTTGTTTGAATACTAAGTATAGTTCTATAATGATAATAATGTTACATTAGGCTACATATGGCTCATAGAGGATTAAAATATGGTTTAAAACCATATTTGGGCTATTTTAGAATTTTAGAGAATTTTTAAATATTTTAGATAATTAAAACATAAGAAATCAAATTTTTTAGGACTCTCAGAATTTTTTTATAGAACCATATATGCATATTTTGCTACCAAATATTTATTTTATGGTTATAAGATATATAACTATTTTATGTAATTTATTTGAATTTTTCTGGAATTATTCAATATTTATTTGAAGTTATTTGCATTATATATACATGTCACGACCCGCACCCGGTTATTCGGGCACGAGTGCGTGGGCACGTCCAGCCTACGCCGCAGTGTCGGCGGTAGTACGCTGTCTAGGTCTTTTCTGGGGTCAATAAGTATCTATCTCATCCACAATAAATAGACAAGGAAAGTAACAGGAAATAGGAATGCTAACTTTTATAAAACAAATTGTGACAACAGATCCATAGTTAATACAAAGCCAGAAGATAGATCGGGGACAAACCCGAGTATATGCTGAAAAGAAAATAAAATAATAACTAACTGGCTACTCCTCCTCAAGGTAGTCTCCTGAGTGGAAACCGGCTCCTCATATGTGTCACCTGCTAACTCATAGTGGGCATAATAGGTAGGGGCAAAGTTCTCAACATCGCCTAAAACAACGGATCCAGTCAGGAAAGGAGCAAAGTACACAATGCACAACAAGATTAAACTAAATATTCATGACAATTAACTTGAGTATCATGTTGAGAAAGTTGCATAGAAGAACATCAATATCTCAGAGTTAGTGCTATAAACAGGAATATGAGAAAGCAGGAAATAAATGAGACAGGATATGAAACTACAACAGTCAGCAAGAACTATAACTAGACCAGAAGCTATCTGTGTGAACTTGTGTTTATTTTAGAATACATAGTTGGCATGTAGGGGTTTATAAGGCTAATCCGGTCATCATAGACGGCTATTAAACATGAACAATCGAGATCCGGCTGAGGGTACAGTCGCGTACCAACAGCTATTAAACATGATAAGGGGAAGGGTAAACTACATGCCTTCTAGTATTCTCCCACCCGACATGAAAAACAAGACAGGAACTACCAATATTCAAGACATGAAATTCAGCACTGCTAAAACTAGGTGTAATCATCAAGGGTACATGTAAGGCAGGGAAATTAATTATCATAATATATAAAGATTAACTTGAAGTGCAGGTACTTGCCTGTTGTTTGGATCCGATTAATAGTTCTTCGGGGAAAAGTCCAGAGATGAGTCCAAAAGCTGAAATAGACATTACCATCATGCTCAGAAGATGTCAAATAGCTAGAAATGCCTGTCCTTGGGTCCAATTTGGAGACAAGGGCAAAAACGGCAGTTTCGGGTCAAAACGGGGTCCGCCGGTGGGCCCGCTTTGCACCGAAAAATGCGTCCGGGTCAAGGTCTCCAAATTCACCAAACTTAGTGTCAACAGGTCAGGAACGCTGATACGAACCCAACGGAACTTTCAGATTTGGATTCCGATGAGCCGAACACAAAATCGCCCGTCGAGCGGGGCCTGTGGGGCCCACGACACGCGATTTCGTCAACGTTCTCAGAATCGAACCAAACTTGACCCACAGGACCAGCGTATCGCTACGAGTCCAATGGCGCAAGTTTCGTCTCGATCTGACGAGTGTACACGAAGTTAGGGCAAATTGTAGAAAGGGCGGATACGGGACTATGTCCGCGGATACGCGTTGATTCCGGTGTGCACGCACACCCGAATCAGCTTCCACGAAAACTCACACGTCCATATCGACGATGCGTACGTATCTGTGAAGACCGCACGCGACCAAGTCGTCCCGTTTGGCAGGGCGGACTCAGTTCCGGGGTGAAACAGGGTCTGGTTTTTCCTGTTTTTGGATCGCGGTGTGCGATCACCACAGGACGCGATGCCCCGAACAGTTTATCCGGACACCGAGAGGGTCATACTGGCTTCACAACGCAATTTGCGGAATCGAAAACAGAGCTACGAACAAAAAGTTATACGCACCTGAAGGGGACCTGAAAACCCAGGCAAAATCGTGTCCGACACGACACAGGACACTGTGTCCTGTGTCGGACACAGGGAAATTAGGAAATTAGGGTTAGGGTTTCAGGTGCTCAGGCGGCTCTGCGGCAGCTCTGCGGCGGGGGAAAGGCCGGCCGGCTGCGTCGGGGCTGCACGGCGGCGTCGCCGGAGACGGCTGGGCACGGTGGCCGGCGCTGGGTCTGCTGCGGGGTGCCAGAGGGAAAGCGGAGGAGGGAACTCGGCAGCGGGGTCGGCTGCTGGCGGAGCAGCGGCGGGAGGAAGGAGGGCGGCGAGGCGGAGGCTGAGCCGGGCGGAGAGAAAGGAGGAGGAGGAGGGGAACGGGCGGCACGGCGGCGGGGTTCTGTCGGGGCGGGGGACGGAGGCGGAGAGAGAGGGGGTTAGGGTTTAATATAGGGGAAGGAGAGGGAGGAGAGAGGGGAGGTCGGCCGGCGGTTGCGGGGTCGTGGCGGCTATGGCGCGGCGGGCGGTGCGGCCACGGCGCGGCGGAGGCGGCGGATGACTCGGGGTCGTGGGGAGAATGGGGAGACGGTTAGCGGTGCGGGTCGGGTTCGGGCAGACCCGACCCGACCCGCTAGGCGGTCGTGGGCTGGGCTAGGCCCAACAGGCTGGTCCAGAGGGAACGGGCCGGGCTGAATTTAATTATAAATAATAATAATAATAATAATAATAATAATTAGTTAATAAATCAGTTAATTAAATAAATAATTAATAAATACTTTTTAGGTGTTTTAAAAATAGGTCCGGGGTCCAATAAATTCCAGAAAAATTACCCTAAGTCCAGTTTTTCATTTTACACCCAAAAATATTATTTTTATAATATTTTAATGTTGTTTATTATCAATTAAAAATCATGTAATAATTTAAAACCCTGATTTTAATTTCAGAAAATTCCCAGAAAATTCCAGAAAATTGTGAAAAATCCTAATTTTAATATTTTGAAAAAATCAGGGGCTTACAATACACAATATTGTATAGATGCTAATTTAGTACTGTTAATAGATATAAATAAGATTAGATATAAATTATTTGTATTATATTTGATTCTATATAAGATTATAAATTATTTAGATAAATCCAAACTATATTTTAAATTAATCATAATCATAATCCTAAGTCTAGTAGGAAAGCAACTTCATCCATATCTTATCCTAACAAATCAACTTCTACCCATTTAAATTAAATCTTATCTATTAAAGTAAATAATTATAAAATAAATACATATATAATACCTTTACTTTCCTTTCCTATCATTCAAAATTCATCTCAATTTTCATCCAAAATAGCCCCAAAATTGGCCACAAAAATAGCCCTATTTTTTAGTAGCTGCATTGACTTGGCAGTTTCATATATCCTAACTCTGGACTCTGAATTATGCGACATTTTTTTTAGAACCATATCGAGGTAAGGTTTCCAAAATTTTTTTTTCTTTAATTCGAAACAATAATTTCTCTAGAATTATTAGAGTGCCAGTTATCCAAAATTTAATACGTTTCGATATTTTTGAGCTTTTGGGAGATCCCGAACTCATTTTCTTGAACCATTTGAAGTTTCGACAAGCCAACATAAAGATATACGATATATATATTTTTTACAGAATTTAATAGATTTGTTTATCCTTCTATTTAATTCATTGAACATAAGATTCACTAGTAAACCACCGAAATTATCATTTGTAAGTCATAATGGCCATAACTTTTTACTGATTCGTGATTAAATGAAACCGTTGATTCTAGTATTCTCGTAGTGCTAAAATATTTACAATTTCATACACAAATCTTGGTTTTGTGTCTATTGACTTTTTGGTCAACGAAATGTCTCGATTTGCGTGCCACAGATCCCGAATTTGTAAACTTAATATTTTTTGGCCCAAAATCTAGTGTTAACCTTAAAATCAGAATATAATGAGATTAAAAATAGTATTTTAGGTTTTTTTATTCATATTAAAATAGATTGGAATAGAAAAACCTATTCAACCACTTTTGGTAAGTCTAACTTGTCTTAATTTATATGACGGGGTAGATCGAACGACGTCTTGAGTTGTAATTTCATCCTTTTTCGAAGTAAACAAGTATTACTGTGACCTATATAGCCTTTATTTTATGCTGCATGTATCCTGTGTCACCATTATATCTTATATAACATGTTTTTGACATTCTTGATTCACCATGACTGTTACTTGTGCATGAGCGTACTCCTTTTCAGTTACTTGTCCATGTTCAAATGTATTGTACTTATCCATTATGTCTGTTATTCTGATTAATTGTTTATCCTGTTTACCTTTACGCTTATTATGAACGCAATTTCTTGTGAGAGAGTCGGGCGGAGGAATGTTATGAGTATGAATGTGGTATATGTTTTTGTTCAAATCCCTTTCTGTATATTCTGAACAATATCAATCGTGCACTACACGTACAACTGACAGATATCCCAAGTTTCCCATATGCAGAAAACTAGTATTCTAAAATGTACTGTTCACATGATTTGATTACTGTTTCTATATTGTCTAGTGGTCATCTTCTCTTGAGTATACTGCCATACTGTTACCATATCATTGTTGTACTCTTAGTTGTCATGTCGTAGCATGCCCATAGTTTCTCTTTTCTTTACAATAGTTTCTTTCATACTTGTATATTATATTATGTAGTATAGCATTATGGTGTTTTTGCTCCAATCCTGACTGGATAATATTTTTTATCTTTAGATGACGTAATTTGTCCCGACGTCTATGGTAAGTACATTGGTGTCACCAATGTACCGGTTGCTTCTACAGATCTAGAGTAACATATTTCTTTACTTATGCTTTTTCGTATTGTTCTTAGCTAGTAGGCTTAGTGGATTCTAGTTTCTATTTGCTTTATTTTAATTCTACCGGGTTTGTCCCCGAGACCATCTGACTTGTAGTGGATTATTTCTTTAAATTATTTATTGAGACTATTAGTTTAATTTTCTTGTCGTGACTTAGTTTGTGGATTATATATATCTTGTACTTTTTATGGACTATTGTTTATAATAGACAGCGTACTACCACCGATGTTGTGGCATAGGCTGGGCTTGGCCACGTACTCGTATCCTAAAAGTAGGAGCGGATCGTGACATTACTGGAGTCCAATAATTAAAGCATCATACTCTGCCACATTATTGGAAAATGGTTTCGTGAGAGAATAAGCACGATAGATGACTAGGTTATCGGAAGTAACAAACATTACCCCCACTCCTGCCATGATGTTGCCTTTAGGTCCCATTCTTGAAGCACCGTTAAAGAACATTCGCTAAATCGACTATTCTAATATTGTGTTTGATTCTAATACCTTGTCTGGAATGTCATCATAAAGCTTTGATATTTTTGGCACCGGATGTGCTCTCAGAAAGTCGGCCAATGCTTGGCCCTTGACTGCCTTTTGTTGGACAAACACCATACCGTATGAAGAAAGCAACATTGCCCATATAGTTAGATGAGAGTTCAGTGCTCCTGGTATAGTCATAACCACTCTGAGGGGATTGACCCGAGAGATAACGTGAATCGTTTGTCCAGTCACATAGTGTCATATCTTCTAAATAGAAAATATCAGAGCCAAACACTCGTTCTCTACAGGATTATACCTGTGTTCGGTGCCAACCATCATTTGACTAAGATAGTAATTGGCTTATTCTTGACCCGCATCATTCTTTTAAGTTAACAGTGCACCGAGGGATTGATCCATTGCACGGACGTAAAGTAAGAAAAGTTTTTCCATAACTGGAGCTACCAACCTCGGGGGATTCGTGAGATACTTCTTGATGCCGTTGAATGCATGGTATCATTCTTCAATATATATTAAAGAGATTCCTTTTTTATCAACTTAGTGAACGTTTGGCATCGAACAAAAAGATTAGATATGAATCTTATGATCTATGCCAATCTTCCTTGAAGACTGCGAAGTTCTTTAAGGTTCTTCAGGGGACGCATGTCAATGACAGCCTTTATCCTCTCAGGGTCTAAATGAATGCCCCTTAAAGTTATAATAAATCCAAGAAATGTGTCACTAGAGATGCCTAGGAAGGGCTTGGTTTGATTCATCTTAAGTTAGTGTGCATGCATTAGTTTGAACACCATTCTCAAGTCTTGGAGGTGATCGCCTTTGAGATGACTCTTGACTGCTACACTATCAGAATATGATGAAATAGCGACATTTTTAGCGACGTCAAAATAAAACATCGCTAATATTGAAGATTTCAGCGACTCCGCAAATAAACGTCGCTATAAGTAACTGTTGGCGACATATAATTCAGTTTTAGCGACTATAATTCAGTTTTTTAAAGAATGCCTGATCCGGCGTCAAAGAGGGTGTAAACCCTAACCCTAACCCTAACCGTACCCGATCTCTCTATCTCTCTCTCTCTCACAGATGCACACGATATAACTCTAACACAGACACGACACACACACATACTGACACAGACACGACACAGACTGTCACAGAGGGTGTAAACCCTAACCCTAACCCGATGCCTGATTACTTAATGTATTCACATGTTGAGAGCCAAACCATGAATCAATAAAATTATAAAACAGAGATAAGAGAAATAATAACACACATACAATTTAGGTGATTTAACCAAAAAATTCTACATTTTTCGGTTAAGACTTGATAAGCTCCAAAGCTCATTGACTTAGAATTACTAGCAAATCGACTGTAATATGACATTTATGTGTAAAATTAGTGATGAATTAAAGAAGAACATGGAGATTTTGGGGATGAACTAGGGTTTTCTTTTTTGGAAAAGAGAGGAAGAGCGGGAAAACTATAATTCAAAAGTAAAATGCAATTTCAAAATAAAAATATAGGAAAAATAGGATACAAGGTTCTCTGATCTTTTTCTCTTCTCCTCTCTTCTATTATTTATAGATATCTGGCTTCCCATCTTCTTTGTAGGAGAAGCTTGCAGTTGGCTTCCTTGTAGGGAAAGCTTGGCAGTTATTGCAGGTTGCTGAGCTGGCGATGATGATGGAGAGTGGCTGACATAGCAATAAAGTTGAGGAGAGACTCTGCTACTAAGTCGAGACTCTGTTATTGAGTGGACTTCCTTTGTAGCTTGAGCTTTGCTATAGTATCGAGCCTTATCCCTACTGAGCCAACTCTAATACTCTAGTGTTCAGCCCTCCAACTGAGCTAATATAAGCTATTTAGACTTATATAAATGTAAGCCAAGGTATGCCAGTTGGGTTCTTATCAATACCCACCCCTTTAAATTGACCTTGTCTCAAGGTCAAGGAAAAAAATAACTTCGATTCTTAGATCCCATACATGCCTTAAAGCATCACATTCGAGCTTCAAATCCAATACAGAATTATAATCCTTCACTGGTCTATGCTTTCTGTAATAGGCAAAGGGTAACTTGATGAAAGTAGATAAGTTTTTCGATCTCAAGGAAGGGCTTTCAGGATTTTTTCAATGGACTTCACAAACTCCTGGTTGAGCAATTTATATGCCTCCTCAGGAAATGCCTTTGCAAGTACAACATAGAAATTTATATTTGGGCCCAAATTAGGAATAATAAAGAGGTAGTTGGTGTCAAACCCTTTGGTCATCTCCATAGCAGGGAGAGTGACAGAAAATACAAGGACTTGATTCCTAAAATGTGACACCATGGCACCTTCAACAGGTGTAACATTTGAAGGAGGATCAGGAGCACGATGTAAGGCTTCATCTACACATATACCAATTGAGTTAATCATTAAGATCTCTACACATATACCTGGATTCCAAACCATGTAGACATCGTGATGGCCATAAGACTGAAGCTCAACAACATTTTCAGTGTCAACTGTAGGTACTGAAAATTCTGTCTAAGCTTATTTTTTTCTTCTCATTTCAACTTTCAAGTTGCCATAAAAATACTGTCTAAGCTTGTTGTGAGCTGAAACGGTCTGGATAGCTATAATTGGGATGCTTGCATGCAGCTTTTGTTTAGTTGATGCAAGTGGAAGATTATTTGTTTGGTTAAGAATTTATATATGGAAATTATTATAGAAAGTATTTCTAGAAGATGATGATATGACAATTGCATTTACTTGCTGATGTACACATTGTTATGATCATTTTAGTTGCAACAAAAGTTGCAAAATTTAGGAAGAATCCTGGTACATTTGTCTTTTCAGTGAATTTACTTGGAGCAATAAAAATGCAGGAAATGCTTCACCTATTAAAATATTTGTTTTAGCAACCCTGTTTGTGTGCTCAGTCAAACACCCTTCGTAAAACCAGGCAAATATTGTAAGTAGTAGGATTCTATCCTTCAATTTATGACTCAATCTTGGTACATTGATAAATTGGATAGATAGCATTTTTAGCAAATATACCAATAACTAGGGGTAGTAGTGTGCTTTCCTGGTAAATTATTGAGCTTGGTCTATTGATTGGAAATTCACTAATTTTGTTAGTTTGCAAAGATAGGTTGTTAGTGTGAGAAGTACTATTGTTTATTACCATTTATGCCTTGTTTGTTGGTGCATTGCTTAGATTGAATATTGAATTTTCTTTACTATATTATTTTGTTATAGTTAGTAAAGCAACCTGTAACTGAATATATAAATTACTGAAATAGGTATAGATTATTGAAATCAGTGTAGTTACCAGTACTTTATTGAATTTATTACTGTATTTACTGAAAGTAGGCTGTTAATCTTAGTGCTAAGTTGTAATTGAACCACTATCTGGCTTTTATTAATTGGTTAAGTTTCACGGAACCTTCTTAAAGTTTAGGTCAGCTAAAACTAACTATACTCAACTTCGGAATAAGATATTGGGACGCTTAAGTTTTTTGTCATCTTTTTTTCTCTGTAACTACCATTCTGCTACATGAAAGGGTCATTCACGTCTCTAAAATTTACACAATATTTAATATTAGACAATATATTTATATCTGTTATCAAATAACCCGAGCACGTGTACGTCGCTTGAGAGAGACACCTCCTACTGTTAAGGAGGAACTGATACCTCCTACTGTTAAGGAGGAAGTGAATGTTAGGGAGGAAGAGACACCTCCTACTGTTAAGGAGGAAGTGATACCTAATGCATTAAGGAGGAAGTGAATGTTAAGGAGGAAGAGATACCACCTACTGTTAAATTGGAAGCGGTTGTTAAGGAGGAAGTGGTGCCTCCTACTGTTGGACAGGCACCAGCTCAGAGGGGGAGTTCCAGTCACCCAACACCTATAGCGGAGATTGATCACCTAGACTCTGTTTATGCAAAGTATCTAAGGGATTGGTATCTGCCTCAGCGTATTAGATATCCTCGAGATTGAGACTATGATATTTTATATACTTTTATTGTGGTTATTGTGTGACTGTGATACTTTTATTTTGTGTGTATTGTGTGACTGTGATATTTTATATACTTTTGTGATATTTCGTACACAAAAAATTCAATGGAGGGTTGCTCCGGGTCTATCTATTTTTATGAACTATTATAAGTCTGTATAATTTTTTTATTTATATTAAATGTATGTTAATTTACCGGTGTTGAGTATTCCACCGAAGGGGTCGGCGAACCAGGAGAATTCAACGGAGGGTTGCTCCGGGTCTATTTATATAAATTAGAAATTCATAAACTGCATAAACTGCAGGAAGATTGGTAATTTTTAACATTTTTATTTTTTACTAAAAATTTAGCGACGTTTAGCGTCGTTTAGCGATGATTAGCGATGTTTTTATATGTTGCTAAATACATCGTTGAATACGTCGCTAAATATGTCGCTAAATTAGCGACATTTAGTGACACAAAATATGTCGCTAAATTATCGACGTTGAGTCGCTAAACGTCGCTAAAAAGAAAAATATTGGCGACGCAAATACATTGCTATAGCGACGTTTTGCGACGTAATACCTGTCAACGACTAACTTAAATGCGACTTCATTAAAACGACGCTAAATAAGTCACAATTTTTTTAGCAACATTTTTAGGCCATTTAGCGACGTTTTTAGGCGTCGCTACTTTGAATTATTCTGGTAGTGCTATATCATCAATATAGCACTCTACTATTTTCATAAATGTTTGCAAGAAATTATGCTCATACTCGTTGGTATGTCGCACCTATATTTTTTAGACCGAAGGGCATCATCGTATAGCAGATTTTGAAATGATGTGTGCTTCTAAACATCCGGGAATATCTTGATCTGATTATAGCCCGAGAATCCATCCATAAAAGATATTTGCTCGAAACCACATATTGTCGATTATTATATTTGTGATTGGAAGAGAAAACTCACATTTTGGACAAGCTGATTTCAGATCACAATAGCTATACAGACTCAGATCTTTCTTTTCTTCTTTATGAAAGGAACTATATTGGGCACCCAGTCGGGATATTGTTCTTCACGAATGAAGCTGCTTGCTATCATCTTATTGACTTCTAACTTGATTGCTTCCATAATATCTGGAAGAAATCGACGCTGTTGTTGCTCTACTGGCTTTGCATTAAGAAGAATATTAAGCTGATGCATTACAATTTGGGGATCCAGGCCTGACATGTCTTCATAACTCAATACAAAGACACGATGTATTCTCTTATAAGTTGTATAAGAGATTCCCGATCCTCTTTAGAGAGACTTTTGCTAATGAAAATTGACTTGACTTGACTGAGGACTCAATACCTAAGTCGACTTGAACAACTTTATCTTCAGTAGGTGGTTCATGTTACTCGTAACATAGATCCAACTTGGACTCTAACTTTTGAGCCCATGGTTCAACCTCAAATGGCTCAAGTGATAGATCATCATTTTCAACTTGGTCTATTGACATCATATTGGCAGATAATATTTTTCTGAATACTTCTCTTATGCTGGAATCGGAGTCCCAAACAGAAGACTCTGAGGAGTGAGAATGCATCTCAACTTCACTAAGCATTCATGTGTCATTTTAGGAGTGACATAACCTAAACAATGATGGGTTAGGTTTCAGGTTTGCCTTTTGGAGCAAAGTAACGTAATAACAAACGTGGCCCTTTGTTGTTGTTAAGGCCTTGGTTACTTTTAAAATTGTAAATCATCTTCTTAATAAGATCCTTGGCTTGCAGATTATAACGGTAGAGTTGCATTTTATCATTGTCAAGTTCAAGATCATCGATAAGGAAGTCTTTGCGTCCTTCTCTTCTACCAAAGATGATAGGTTTGTCTCCTTTCTTCCTTGTTGGAACTTCAAAGATAAGACCATCATATGGGAAGATGTCGATCTTTGTATGAGTTGTTGTCACTGGCATACAAAGGTGCATCCCTAAGCCATACTCTAAAGAGTATCTATTACTTAGAATTTGGACATTAGAGTAGTTCAAAGGAAGTCCTTTATTCAGAAAGTACAATATTTCTTCCTTAGGAATAACATTATTAAGGGAGGGTACATCAGGTTGTGCGCTTATGTATTCTTCAAGCAGAGCATCATCTTTGGCCTCAGCCACAGACTGGCATATAAGAGGTTGATCCAGGACTGGATTGTTGGAGCGTAAAGGTTCAAGAACTTTGGTATTGTTTTGTTTGAGAGATTAATTTTTAGCCAAAGCTCTCTTTTTCTTTCGTAGGATTCTCTTTGGAGAATAATCACAAGAGGCTCTGGGCATTGTGATTAATTTTCTTATGGATGTCTTCCACAAGAGGAGCATGATTATCCTTATTAATGGCACAACCGTTTACTCGGATCTTTAAAGGACCTTTTATAGTCGTGTCTTTCTCAGCTTCATCATCAACATTATTGGCTTCTTCTTCTTGGTGTATTTGTTTGTATATAACACATGTAGAAGCATGGAAAATCTATTCCATACGCCTTAGTGACTCAGCTCCATGCACCTCAGTAACCCAGCTCCATGCTCCTCTGGGGTCCAGCTTTATGCTCTTTAGTGTCCTCGCTCATGTGGCCGCAGTGCCATGTGCCACTCCGCATCTTAGTGTCTCATGTTCCCTCAGTGCCATATGTCACTACGCATTTTTAGTGTCTCATGTGACCGCAGTGCCATGCGCCACTATGCATCTTAGTATGCGCCTGCAGTGTCATGCACCACTACTCCCTCAGTGCTCTTTATGCGCCAAGTGGAAGTATCCCAAGGTACAAATACAACTATCCAAATTAGGGCATGACACATGTTACGAGTATTATGAGCATCAGCAACCCCAGATCTTGGCTTGACATGTGGCAACCTTAACGCAGTATGCGCCTGTAGTGCAATACGCCAACATGTAACCTCCGTACATGCGCCTATGTAAGGCATTCCTAATGCTATAAATAGTGGGCATCTCCTACATACAAAAAGAGGAAGCTACACGTAAAATAGACACATAGAGGCAGCAACCATACGTGGAAGAGGAGAAGAAGGATACAAAAGAGCCATTCAAAATCTTGTCAACCTCCTTGGTTCTGGATCATCAACAGAGTAAAGGAGCCGCTACAGTGCTCGATCTCCATCGTCACACTTACCCAGATATTTCTTTATTGTACTTAGATCCTCTTGTATAGGGATTCTCTTGTACTCTTTATCAATTCGTAATAAAAAAAGAATTTTTTGTGATGTCAACAATACTGAATCAAAGTAATAAGCCTCTACACCTATGAAGGGTTCAATATCAACAAACTCTATCTTGACGACACACTCACTATCGACATACTTAATATACTAATATAGGGTTAATAGTACAATCATGTTCTCATGTATCCTGGAGCGTCCCAGTAAGATGCTATAGGATACATCTACATCAATGACGTAGCTAGTGACCTCGGTTCTTAGATTGCCTATCTGATATTTCAAACAAATCATTCCCAAGGTACACTCCTTCCAGCGTTGAAGCCACTTATGGTTGTGTTGGTTGCAGACAACCGGTGCATAAAAATTCCTAGGATTTGAAGCAGGCTTTTCAGAATTATGCTGAATGATGAATCAGGATTAATGTGCCACCTTGATAGGCCAATGTACCAAGTATAGTACAACGGTATGTCATGGTTGTTATTTTTTAACAACATATCCTCTTGGGAGAAGGTAATATTTGGAATCCTCTCTATTACACTATGGCAGTAGGGACATATAGTAGGATCTCCAGCTGGCTCCTTAATTTTGGTCAAGTAGGAGTTGACATGTTGTAATGCCTCACTTAAAAGCATCTTGGGTCTCTTTGGAGAGACGAAGCAGCTCGAAGATTGACAACCTCGTAGGTGTATTGGCAAATTGTACCAGTATGTAAAGTTGTAGGGTTTATCCAACCCTGGCGGAGAGTTATTCTTCAGTAACTTAACGAAGCGAGTCTCCTTCTATTTTGATTTTTTTGCCATTGTAGGCATGGATGGACCTACTTCAGGTACTAGCTAATTAAGCAGCAGGTACAGAGGTTGAGGGTGTAACATCCTCATGAACTGGGTCATAGGTCCGTAAGTAGGACTTACCAGACCAGTTTTGCCGGATAAGGCTTCATCAGCGATGATCAGAAGAACCATGTTACATGTTCTGTAGTTCTTTACACAACAAATCTTCTTAGCCATGTTCTTCCTTTCCTCTATCTACTTTCCATTGGAATCAGTATTTTGTTCCATTTTTGGAATAAGGTCCGGATGAAACCAGACAATTTCTCTGTGTAGAGTGGTGAGTGGTACCAACCCTTCTGCTTGATTGTCGTTCGGTGGGAGATTAACGATATATAATATCACTTTTGGAATTGGGATGACACCGTCTTGGACTTCTAGCGATAAAAAATTACTAAATTGAAGAGACATAATATTAGTAATAATCATCTTATCATCTGAATGCAGAGTGATAACTTTAGCATTTATCAACTGTTGTATGCACATTTTTAATACAAAACAATCCTTTGTAGTATGATGTACGTATCGATGGAACAAACAATACTTTAGATCGCTAGTCTGATCTGCTTCTTCAGGTCGTCTGATGTCGAGAAATTTGAGCTTGTTGCTCTTCATCAATACGTTGAAGATGCCGATGACATCATCATTGTCAAAGAAGAATGTTTCCTTAGGCTTTGCATCATCAACAGGCTTCTGTTTGGACTAGGAAGCACCTTTGGAAACATTGACGGTAAGGGCCTTTACCGTTGTGTTTGTTGTTATTATTATTTTAGGGATGCTTGCCCATGTCGTCAGAGCTAGGTAACTTTAATCCAAGGAGTTTCAAGTCATCAGCCAACTTTTCAGCAGCATCAACACTACCAATGAAGGCGGAACAATGGTCGTATTTAGCTAACCCCAAGTAAAACTTTATTTGGGAAGCATATGATACTTGCAAGTATCCATAAGCATGGAGTCTGGAACACTAGGCGAAAGCTTCAACGCGAGCTGTCTCAAATACTCTATGTAGTCACATAATGGCTCTTTCTCTCTTTCTTTAGTGGCCATAAGGGTTAAAATATTCACTACTTATAAACCCCCTCAAAATCTTATTTTAGGTAGACTATATATGGTTAAAAATTTTGGTTTAGCATCAGGGTGTTTGAGGTTTAGAAAATTTGGTTGTGTAGACTGGTTCTTTATTTAAAACCTTAGTACACCTTACCGTTGCTACAATAATTGGAGCCCAACCATAGCCTTTAATTTCCAACAAGTTGTTGCACTCTTGACCTGACAAGCCAACCTAGGCGCTGGATATTTCTGTCACTCACAACCATACTTCCTTGTGCTCTAATTTAATTTCACAATTTCACAGTCACGAAATAAATTCTTTAATCCTATATCGCGTACCTATGTCGTTACCATCGATTTGGCGACACAAACTCAACCCGTTTTGCAGAACCAATTAAAGGGCCTAAGACTGACACCAAGCCTACACCGTTCATGACCTTAGTGTCACTCCTAATTGAGATCCCATGTGCCCCTATTTAATTTAAGAGCACATGATACTTTATTTAATTAAATTTGGGACACCAACTTAAACTAATCCCAACCTAACCCCAACTTAACTCCACCTCCCAGCTTCACCACCCCCACGACCACCACCTCACAGCACCACGAACTGCCTCCACCATCGCAGCCATCACCGCCTCTACCGCCATGGCCTCACCCGAGCTTCCACCATCTCCACCACCATGAACGACCGGCCACCACAGCACACGAACCACTCGCAGCCATCACCGCCTCCACTGCCATTGCCTCACCCGAGTTGCCACCATCTCCACCATAAGCCACCATGACCCGTACCACCTTCGCCACCTCCACCGGAGTACCACCACAGATCACCACGACCCGCCACCATAAGACGCCGCCGTCCTGGCACCTCCCCGCGACGGCGATGAACCGCGACTCGAACCCGAGTTCAGAAATCTGAGTTCAACCTCCCCGATTCACGAAGTGATATCTCCCTCCTCGTGCAACCGATCCTTGAACCGATTCTTCGGGTATGAACCCTATTTAACCCTTTTATAGTATGTTCAATTAGAATATTTTAGCTTTCATTCTATTGTTAGTAATTAGAGTTCCAATTCTTAAGAAAAACCGTTTTATAAAATAATAATACTTTCTGATATGGAGTTGGTCCCGTCAAACCGGATAACCTCGTCGCGTACCGATTGTACCAAAAAGTACGTATCGTCAATGTGGACGTGTGGGATTTCGTAAAATTTAATTTGGATGTGCGTGCACACCAGAATCAACGCGTATCCGTTGAAAAGCACCGTATCAACGTATTCTGACACTTGTCCTAATTTTGTGTGTGCCTGTCGTTTCACAACAAAACTTGTGCTATCAGATTTGCACCGTTACGCTGGTCCTGTGGCCCAAGTTTGGTTCGATTCTGAGAACGATGAAGAAATATTATTTTGTGGGCCCCACGGTTCCATATGACGGGGATTTCGTGATCGGCTCATCAAAATCTAGTTCTGGATGTTTCGTTGGGTTCATATCATCGTTCTGGAGTCGTAGATACTAAGTTTGACGAATTTGGAGAACTTTATCTCTGGCATATTTTTCGGTGCAAGACGGGCCACTTGTGGACCCCGTGTTGACCAAAAACTGCATTTTTGCCCCTGTATCCAAATTGGACGTATGTATAAGCTTTTCTGAGTATCTCATTCATTTTGAAACTGTTGGTGATATTTATGACAATATTCGAAGACATCTGCTCCAGTTTCCATCTTGAGCTGCTACTTCCTTGGTGAGTTCAGGTTCGAATCTTCGCCTGGCTTCCAGGCAAGTGTACCTTGCCCTCCTGTATCTGGTTCCAGATTTACTGTTTATTTTATCTACGCATTATGCGTATTTTGGATCAGAATCATTACTTAGCGTCCGGGTCATATCTGGGTGCAGACGTTCGTTGGTAACGTCTATTATCGATTGATAGATATTCGCAACACCTTGATGTACCTACTTGGCTACTTTAGAATCCTAGGACACATTCAGACACCGTCATCGTGCCAGATTTCCTATATCCTGATACTGTCAGCATGACCGGAATTTGGGATGACTTTAGGGTCATGATTGTTGATAGCTACTTCAGTATGACGAAACTGTTAGATAGAGGTTCAGGTTCAGCGAGCACTCGTTGACCGCATTGGGAGGGGAAGACAGTTACTAGATGTTTGGCCTACTTTGTACGCGCTATATATATCTATATGTTCCTATTTATGTAGTGATCCTGTATCCGAAGTCGTAGTATCACCCGTGTGACTCTGTGCTTAGAGCTACGGTACACCCCGTGTGTGTCTGTGCCTCGGAGCTACGATTTTATATTTGGAAAGCCCACGCATCGAACATTATCTTCAAAAATTGTGTCTCACTTAGGTGGTTTTGCTAGATTACACCGGTGTAGCACATGTTTCTTTCTGTTATACTATGATATACTATTTTTGTACCATGTTACGTCCCCCTGAGGACCTGGTTCCCTGCCAAATTATAGGGTCGATTGCTGACAAGAGGCTGGAGCTGCTAATGAGTATTATATCGATATGCAGGTATTGTTACTCGATATTTGTATTCATTTCTTCATTGTTCAGCTATTATGATCTTTGCTTATTTTCTGCTAGTATAGTCCAGTATTTGTAGACTCATATTATTTTCCTTCGAGTCTATTCGGACGGGTGTAGTGTAAGGTGCACACCATGATACAGAATGTCCTTTCTTTATTACATATTCTTGTGGTTTGAGACATAGACATGTAGATCGTGTTATCTAGATAGTAACCCTCATTTACATCTTATACGTATTCAGAGTTGGACTGGAGTCCCCTTGGTACGTAGCTGGCCATTGCCACGTGGTCTAGTCCCTTATATTTTGGGACTGGGATGTGACACTACTATTCTTCCTTCATAGAATCTAGCAAGGAATATCCTATCCGGATCTTTGAAGGTCCTGAATGCAGTCATTATGCAGACTACAAAACCATTTAAAAGCGACCCCCTATAGGGTACCGATGAATAACTTTAGTGAGCAGAGCATCGTCCTTCGGTAAATGAACTATTTATAAATTGAAGTACATTCATGTGTTGATGAGGTGACCTTAATCCATCGAATGTGAGCAATGACTATGGCTTGTACTTTGGTGGGAATACAACGTTATCCTACTCAGGAGGATAAGACTATGATATCCCCAGCTTTTGAAGCTTATTTCGATTGTTCATAGCCTCAAAGCGAGAATGCAAGTCTTGAATATAGCTTCTTGCATATCGGCTATTTGTAGAGAAATAACTGATTGTAAAGTGGTTGCAAGTGTAGCCTGGTACATTATTAATAAGATACCACTTCCAATATTGGGAGGGACATGAGCAGGAGCATGTGTAATAGTTTCTTCATTGTTTGTTGTATTTATTTGACCCATAACCGGGGGTGGTTGTGGAACCAAGGTTGTTTTAATTTCTAACATTGTCTGGCTTAATATTTGTATTAATGCGTTCATGCCCTACAATTATTTCTAGGGCATCAAGGCATTGGCGGTCACTGTTGCCCTCTATATTAATTGTTGTTACCTACTATATATGCAGGCATTATATGAGGACTAGTGGATGGGGCCATAGAGCCTACACTTTCTACTTCAGATTCTTGAGGTGTTGTGTCCTCAGGAAAGGTTTTTATTCTTGAATCATCCTTAGAATCAAGGGAATTGCTACCCTAGCTTCTTATGTTGTGCTAGCTACTGTGGTTTGTAGAGGGTCACTACCCCTTGGTATGTCATATTCGGTTTCTTGAGATTCATTGCCTTCATGGAATGTCAAATTATTATTAAACACTAGAGGGTTGTTACCCCTTGTATGTGATATTATACCGGGTGTTGGAGGAACACTTTCCCCTAGATATGGTAATATATCAAGTGCTGGATGAATACTACAGCCTACTCGTGATCCAGGCTCTTGAGATAAAGACCATGATATCTGATGAGTATATTGAAACACGCCTTCGGTAGGACCTCTACTTGACGATTCGAGGGTGTTCATTGTGGTGGTGGAGTTGGTGTTGGAAACTTTGTCTAGCTTCTCGGTGCACTGACCAGAGTAGAAGGATTGGAAGAACCCACATTTGGACTCTTTTACTTTTGAGTAGGAGTAGAAGGAGACCTCAAGATGAGTAGCATGAGGCGAAGGGCAACTCATCTTCGCTTTTATCTTTGCTTGGCATATGTTTCTCGAAATATTGTCGGGTTGACAGAGCGTGATACAAGATTTGAAACACGGACTGCCTGGTTGGAGTTTCTGCTACTTGAGTACAACAACAGTTGATGACTATACTGGCATAATAATGCTCTTGAGGAGGCACCATGTGCATAGTAGTCATCTTCCTACCTTACGTTTGTGACATAACAAGTCACACAAGTCATATGAGGGAAATGTCATCTTTAAACCCATGTCATGCATATAGACAAGCTTTGTGCATGGGTTTATATGTGAAGTTGACGCTACCCAACCTAGTTTATGTGTATGGCCAAGCCCTGCGCCAAGATTTTTGAGGGAAGACTTGGAAAACTAACGCATTTCATGCGCATGGCCAGGCTGTGCGTGTGGGTCTATTTCGACATCATGAATGGCACATGATGAAGCTTCAAGTCTGCATAGTTTTCTATCAGCAGCGCGTATGAGAGTTAATAGCGCATGTTGATCATCAGCTCGAGTAGCAGTTGGAGCGCTCATGGCCCGTACTACCCTTGGTCTCTTTGATTTAGAATGTACTAGAGCATAGTACAAAGAATCCAAGTTGTTCCCTATTCCTAAATCTTCAGGACATGAGATTCTGTTGAAGACAGAACCCTTCTTTTGTCTCCTACACTGAGGCTTCAGATAAATTTGTCCAGCTTCATAATCGTTGGCGCATAATACAGGGTTGCGCATACGTTAAAAGTTTGCACTGTTTTCCCTAGAGAAGAATTTTGTTTCTTCTGTGCACCGTACTTGACGCATGGTTGAGAAGTGAATGTAGCACTATGTTCTTAGCATCGTTGTATTTTTTTTTGCCAAGACATGAGTGCTACACACTCTTCTTCTGCTACATGACACACGATTTTTGAGTTTGTGGGCTACCATAGCTCTGAAGTAATCTCCCAACAATGTTGGAGCTTTTGCTAAGATTGCACATGAACTTAAGCTTTTCTTGTAGAGTATGCGTATGCCACTTTGATACAGGTCTTTTCTTCTAGCTATATGCCGCCAGAGGAGCAAACCAACAGTTTACTCCATGCGATTATTGGAGTTTATCCGGAGAAGGCACGTTGGCCACTTCTATTCTAGCTTAGTTTTCTGGACATGCACATCTAGAGAAGTAGGTACAGGCTATGAATGACTAGGCTCTGCGGTCGTTAGCTCCTTCGTAGGCTTAATATCCTCTATGATACTAACAAGATATGCGGCAGAGGCCTTGGGGAGCCAAGTTTTGTGAGTCTTCAGCATCGCAGCTCGCGGTAGTAGGTGAGCTGCCTCTCGAATGAATCGACTCGTAGGTTTGTTAGTCGAATTGCACAACCAATATCTTTTGCATTGTTCCAATCTTTGCGGTGTCAGATTGTGCCACTACCTTCTTCTCAAAGGAGAAGGTAAGTCTCCTGCAGAGTTGCTATTTTGTTTCCTTTAATAAAAGCCTTACTAACTTTTATTGAGAAAATTATTTTAGTATAAAAGAATCCTAAGAATACAAGAAATTCTAAATACAAGATTATGGAGAAATTTGTCGATGGAGATCAAGTCGTGAATGACTTCTTTACACCATTGACTATCCTAGGATGAAGATTGGAAGAAGAAAAATTGCTAACTCTCGGTTCACACGCAAGAAGGGCAGTAAATTGGTTCAAAAGTACTCTACTTTCGATGGTTTGGGAAGCACATGTCATAAACATTTATAGTCATTCACACTGTAACAATTATATGTGCCTGAATATGAAAAGTTACTATTTTTAGCCTCAACACATAAGATATTGCTAGCTACATAGTACTCTACCATAACACCAGTGCATAATGCGGATCAGAACATATGCGCATAGCCCGATCGGCTTGATACGTTGCCTGTGTTACAATAATCAAAATTCATATTTAAAATGCTCGTTGTCATTTGTAACATATTCTCCATCATTGAAATGAAAAGTATAGACATTAAATGCCTATAATTTCCTCAACTTCGTAATTGCTTCGCCGCATAATCACTACTCTGCCAAGTGGGATGAAGAGAGAAAAATACTGCATGAAATGGTTTGCCGCATGAGTGCTTGCCGCTCCTGGGGCCCTAGGCTCACAAGAATCCACCGAACAATGATCACAGTCTATTAGTCTATAAATCCCTTAACTCACAGGATATAAAATAGGTATCACCTATACAAAGCTAGTACTCAACATATAATAATACTAGAATACAGTAAAAAATTACTAGGGCAATATACGGGAATAACTAGACACTCTTACCTAGGGGTTTGCATCAGTCCGTACTCGACCTATTTGGTCACAACTTAAGCCAAACAAAAATTAATCGGTTTGGAAATAATCACAGCCGAACCAACCAAACAACTGGTCGATTCGATTTTTAAACCGACCAACTTGATTTGATTTGGCTCAGCTCAGCTGATCGGTTTTAATCACAGACAAATTATAAAAAATGAGTAGCCATAATGCATAGAGCAACATATAGTCAGACATCACAATGCACACTGAAGTGCCATTGATGTTAATATTCAAGAAGAAATTAATAAGAAGAAACTAATAAATACAGAAAGATAGAGAGATTTTTCATATTCAAGAAAAAACTAATAGGTACAGAATGTGTAAGTACTAGTTGATATTCCTAATCGAAATGTAAAAACTCTTCATTGCAGCTTTCTACCATCTTTGCTATTTATTTCAGATTCTTGACTTGGTTTACATTGAAAGCAAGTACATGCAATCAATGGGATTAGGTTCGCAAGACCTAACAAGCAGGAGTAGAAAGAAAATGCTTTCTATTGTATTCTTATAAAGTGCATGATATCTAGCTAATGATCAGTCAGTTTGTTTAGTTAGATGTACACATATCATAAAAATTCTTAAGAAATAAAGATGTGGAATGACTACCAAGAAGCAAATAAACTTCCTTAAAAATTAGTAGGCATTCCATTTGTTCAGCAAGTCGAAACAAACTGTAGTGCAAATAAACCAGCTAAAACAACCAGTATAAACTTATAAAGGAACAACTCTCACTAGAGTGTTGATAATATCTCCTTAGTAATATCCAAGAAATAAAACCATATATCTATCCACAAAATACAATATCAATTGTTAAGTCCAAGATTTATAAAATAGAATTATAATTGAGAAACCACCATAATTTGTTCATCAGGTAACTGTGCCATAGAGTGTAAAATGCTTCTCCAACAACTTCATAAGTATTCATAATCCTTCCCATAATACAAAATATAAAAAGATGAAGTGCATACAATAGCTAAGAAGCATATTAACTCACAAAATAGTATATACATCCTTCAAATTAGAATACAGTACCAGCACATTGAGAAGAGGCAGGACAATCTCAATATTAATCAGTTTGAATTTTTCTTTATATATTAGCTGATTTAACTTCTTTACAAACAACTCAGTCTCTTCATCCGCCTTTAACATATCAGATAGGGATAGGAATAAATGTTATACCTAATTCTTCTATCGGATCTTAAAAGATAACAACAAATTATTATAACCAGAAAGATCTAAGGCAATCAAAATATTTTTAATATCTTTAGTATATTATTATTCCTATTAGACTTGTACACATCTTCATATGTACATGATATTTTAAGATCTACAAAAATCACAACTTAACCATTCTGTAAAAATATTAATATAAATAATTAAAAATTCTCAAAAGAAATAACACATTATTCAATGGGACGCCTATAGGTGAATGAGGACCTTCAGATTTGGACAAGAAGATAATAAAAAAAGAAATTACTTGAGCTTGATTATGAAACTCATGATAATGGTTTGAGTAGCAATGAGGATATGCATATGAGTATACTTTATTAGTTACTTAATTTGTACTTCCCTATAGTGTTTCCTTAATTAATATTAGTAAACTGTTATGCTTTCCATTTAAATCCCATACCTTGAACCCTAAAATTCGAGGGGGAGGAGATTGGAGAGTCTCGAGGAGAGTAATACTCAAGAATAGGCGACGGAGACTAGCCGGTGGACGGGGGAAGACTTGAGAGGGAGAGTTAGGGAGAGAGGATGAAAATAGAGAAAGAGAAACAAATGAGCAGCCGCCTCCCTTTGGACCCTTTCCCCCAAAAATATGGACAGAGTTGGACCGGACCCTAACCTAAATTTGCAATGTTAGTATTGGGTCCGGTTTGGTTTGATTTTAAAGAATTTTTGGAATGATCAAAATGTGAACCAAAAAAAACAGGTTGGTTATCTAAAAAGTCCAGCCGAACCATTCCCACTGGTCTATCTGTTTGGTTAAAAATTAATTAGTTCGGTTTGGTCCGGGTCGGTTTAGTTAGTTTTGCTCAAATGAGCACTCCCCACCCTTACTAATATTTGGTACATGAAAAATAGGAAAAACTAGGACCTAGGTATCAGACCGGTATACCAACGGTACACTGGTGGTAGTGTAGTGGTGGTATGCTACTAAATTTCTAATTTTAGACAGCAGCTAGAGTTTGGAGCACATTATAGTGGCGGTGTACCGTCGGTATACCGACAGTGATATACCGATTATTCACTAAATTGATACAGCATTTCGAGCAACACAAAAACCATACAAAATCTATATGGCTGGTATATCGTCAGAATACTATGAACGATATACCGGAGATATGCTGCCTGCATAGTCTGTACATAGAAAATACTCAAAAATATTTTGTCGGGGCCGAAACCAATTATCATTTCCACCTAGTCTAATTCTAACAAGTTTTAATGCTTGAAGTGGGTCTCATACAATATTTATGACTAGGTTCAATGATAAAAACCTAGGTATCGCAACTGATACATAGTTTTTACTACGGTATCACAAAATATGACGTTACCAAGAAATCTAGATCTAGGTTAAACAACAACAAAAATTCATACAATGCCATAAGTAAATGATGAAAACAATCTAAAGAAATATATTTAGGATAAAACTAAGCAACAAATACATAGAAAATAAAAATACAAAGAAATTATGATTTTATTCACTCTTAGCAAGATGTCTTTGTCTTTGTCAAAATTCTAATCCTAGCTTCTACTCCGCCAGCAAGGAAAATTTAAAAATCACACCCTTAGGTCTCAAGACCTAGCTACTAGGTTCAGCCCAAACCAAAAAGGAGAGAGAGAAAAATCTAGAGAGAATGAACAATAGGGAAAAGACAGAGAGAAAAAATGGGATTATATAGAGAGAGAAGGAAGAGGCGAGCTCTAGGAGGGTGCCACATCACCATTCTGTGCCCCAAGGGACAATCCTAGCCCTTGGATGAAAGTGAAAGGGGCTAATGGGTAAAGAGAAGGACCTAGTCATCTTCGTTGACTGGGCGACTAATAATCCAAATGTGTATCGGCAATATACTATGATATATACCAGTGGTACCGACAGTATGCTGGTATGGTGGGAAAATTCCTATTTTGGCAATTTAATGGTTCTTTGATCTACGCATGGACCCGAGTACGGGTCTTTGGCAATGCCAATGGGTATCCCGTGAGTCGATGGTAGTCCTATGCATAATTATCTTATTATAATATTAGAAACCTAAATACAGTTGCATAAGTTAGTTAGTTATGCCTATCGATCACTCTACGGATGAGATCCCCGCACGGCTCTTGAACTACCACAAAAAAAACCAATAACAATATAAATTAACTCACTAATGTGTATGAGTAGTCTTACAAATACAAGATACAAGAATAAGTACATGTATAAATATGTATAACGGGAATAGGCAATAGCAATCTCGAGCAAAGCATTAATCATGAACTATGATAGATAACAAGATTAAAATACATATCTTTGGATTACAAATAAGCAACATATACAAAGATAATTAAAACACAAAAAAAATATTGAATTTCATTCACTTAAGGCATAGTTGCCTTAAATCTAATGCCCCAAGCCTAACTTCTATACCTCCGTCTAGTGTAACCACCACTTTTCACCTTAGGGGTATTTTGATAATTTTGCATGTTGCTAATTTTATTGCATTATATTATATTAATGGTTAGTCTAGAATTAATTAGTGTTGCCTAGAATTAATTAGTGTTAGTATTAATGTTAGCTAATTAGAATTAGTTGGCATTAGTTGTCAATGGATAGTATATTCCCTTTTAGCTAGACTAGATTCTTTTCTAACTAAATATTAGATTCCATTCAAATTAATTTGAATATCAAATTAGGAGGGAGAAGGGCAAAATAGTCCTTTAACCAAACAACCAATTAGTCATGACATGACATGCTCCTATTGGTAGACATTTCTAATTCATATTTTTTTTCCAAAAGTCCCTACTTCCTTCCCAAGAAATGACCATTTAATTTATTTTATTTCTACTAATTTTTAGATCTAGAATTTGAATTCCCACACCAATACTCCACCAAATTCACTCATTCTTCTTCTATTGGAGAGCTAGAGGCTTGGAGCACTAAATGAAGCTTAAAGAGGAGTCCAAGCAAGGAGAATCGTGTCCGATTTGACTTTCTCATGTCCAAATTTAGAGTTCTTCAAAGAAGACGCACCAAAACTAGGTAATTCTCTAATTTCCACCAATTTTATGGTTAGGAACACCAATTGGACCTATAGGAATCATCTCATAGATGGATTAATTGATCTTCCAATGATAGATCTAGGTGTTAGATGCCTTAATTTTTGTAGAGCTAAGATTTTCTCATGAGGAATGTTGATTTTTGTGCTCAATTTAGGAAAAAATTATGAAATGTGACCTCTAAGTGTTTGACACTTGTTCCCAAAAGAAATTTTAGTCTCTATTTTACTTGAGCTTGTATCCATGTGTCTATAATTGGACATGTGGTATTTGTATCATGGTACGCCATGATACGCATGGTTAGATCTATGGATTTCCTTGTATTGGTGTCCTATGGTGTCCACTACTCTATATTCCTTTAGATTTACTTATTTTTTATAGTTCATACCGTATTCTATCTATATATTTTAGTGTTTCATGTGAATTTAGCATTTGGTATTATAGTGGATATGATACTAGAGTATCATGGTGTTGTGCACCATGGTGTATGGCATGATACTAGAGTATCATGGTGTTAGTGTTTCTTTTGGTTGATGTTGTATTTCATGAGGAGATACTTGATATCCTATGTGATGAGGAGTATTATGGAGACTTGGTATTAGTGTTGTTTTAAGAATTTTGATGTTGGTATGTTGTGATTGTTGTTGAGAGGAGGGAGTGACTGAGTTGGTATAGTCTATGTGTGGTTGAGTGTATCATGAGGGTGTGTAAATATTTGGTTGTGTGTTTGCAGTGGGTTTGGGGTATGTAGGAAACTGCAGATGCAGTAACAGAAGATATGCAAGGTTACTTCAAGCATTTAGCTGAATGTAGGGATAGTGTGCTTGGCCTGCAACAAGCAGGGGTTGGGGGTGAGCTTGTGTGCAGTGTAGTCCTCAGTTGGGGTCTGTTGCAGGCCGTGCTCAGGTTTTGCTTGAGGGTATAGGCATTGGGAAGTAGGAAAGCTACAACAAGTATTCAACAGTTGTTAAAACTGCAACTGTGAAGTCGGGTTAGTGTTCGGGTTGCAGGCCTTAGGGGAGGGACAGTCACTGCACAACATATGCATGCAACTTGGCATAGTATGCAGCAACTGTTCCAGAGTTGGGACCAGCAAGGTATAGCAGCAGACCTAGGGAAGAAGTCTTATGTGTACCAGTGGGGATTAGGCCAGTGTACAGTGAGGATATGTGAGGTATGTGTAATGTTAGTTTCTTAGAATAGGGTGATTTGAATCTATAATGTATGTGTTTGTGTGAGTGTTTTGAGTGTCCAGTTGAGGTTGTGTTGGTGTAGGTTCCAGTATAGGTAATGTAGTGAGGTATGAGCGTGTAGAGTATTATCACATGATACTCAAGTAGTGGTACCATAGTACCATATGCCTAGATGGATAGTAGTATTAGAGCTGAGGTCAATGTGATACCAAGAGTACCCAAGAGAATTGGATTAGTGTATAGTTAAGTAGCAATATGTAGAGTATGTTAGTGGAGTAAGAGTAAGATACTTGAGTGTAGGTAAGTGAGGATAAGATATCATGATAATGAGTAGTGTCTTAGGTATTGAGGTATTGTGTTAGATAAATACTAAGATCCCAAGATACTAAGGTAAGGGCTAAGATATTAGAATGTGGGCTAGGTAATGGGTAAGATACGAGGTATTGGTTAAGATATTGAGATATGGTTACGATATATGGGATATTGATATATATATGAGCCTAAATAGTTATAATATAGTACGATAACTAGAATACCCTTATCTATGTGTATTTACCTAGAATAACATAGTATTAGCTAGTATAATTATATATACCAACTTAATAGGTATCTGTGAACCCAAAATTAGGTATTGACCTAGTTTTACCCTATTGACCTAGTTTTGACCTAGAAATAAAAAATGTAGCTAGTTGAGTATGTTTATGATTCCAAATCACCTAATTGACTTAAAAATTCATATATAGGTCTTTTAGGCTCCGATACTGATATTATTTGATATTTCAGCACAAGACCACCGACGAGTACATTCTCTGATAGTTTTTTTTACTTGATAATTACTATGATACATCTACTTAGTGGTGTTATACTTAATTTCTGATATGATGGTACATGAATTAGTATATATATCGGATCTTCTGCCATAAGATGTTACCCTCATATTTGGACATTGTTCATTGTATAGTTATCGAACATTATATTATGATTCATTTGTTGTGATGTGTCATGGTTGGATCCATCATACTATCCATTGTGGAGAAGTTCTAGCTCGATATGTGATCAGAACCATTGACAAGTAGTGTAAAACATTGGCTACTAGCTAATCATACCCTTCACGTATGATGGAGCTAGCTTTTTCTTAGTGTAAATCATTGAATCTCCTAAGCCGATCACATATCTAACTAGTATTTCAAAACACAGTGTAGTTACAGTTCCTTTCTATTCTACTTTATATATGTACTGATTATGCCATATTGCCCTTGATTACATGTCTCTCATTACTGTCATACCATGATATCATCTAATCTTCTCAGCATGTATTACATTTACTATTATTATTTTATAGTCCTTATCATTTAATTAGAACTGCTATTGAAGTTGTGCTCGTTCCATCCTGACTGGATAACATTTTTAGGTATTGATTTGGAGGACTGATTTCTCATCTATTATGGACCTCAGGAGGGTACAATAGCAGCTTTGGACCTCGTAACTCAGGAGTAACTTGGAGTAACTGCCGGGAGGTCTAACCGAAGTCACTAGTTATCATAGTTTCTTTTATTATTATTTCGGTACCGAATTTGTCTCCGGCAGCTACTGAGACTTGGATTGTTATTTTTATACTTAGACTTGTTGTGTTGTTGCCTAGATATTTGAGACTTTGGGTTTCCTTCTCATTATATCATCTTCGTGTTTATCTCCCTTTTAGATCTTATGATTGAGTATTATTATATATATATATATATATATATATATATATATCATTGTTCTCCTTATGGAGTTAGATATTAATTTATAAGATTGTTAATTATATAGTCATAACGTAGATAGCATTCTACGTTGATACTGTAACGTAGGCTAGACGTACCACGTACTCGTGCCCCGATCATCCGGGTGCGGGTCGTGACACCTAGAAGGGTTAGATCCTACTTCCTTAATTTCAGGATCAAGCCTCTATGTTTCCTAGGTCAGCTCACAAGAAGAAGAAGAAGAAGAAGAAGAAGAGAAAGAGAAATTGAAGAGAGCAAAAGAGAGTGAAATGATGAGATGATAGAGAAAAAGATTTTATATGGATAGGGGGGTATCTTGTCCATCTAGAAGATTTTAAGTCACAAAACAATCCTAGTTTTCCTAGGATAGGCCAAAGAATCAATGGGCAATAACTTAACCAAGTCAGCAGGCTAACTGGACATTATGTTGTGTTGATAGTATATTGTCAATATTCTGATAACATCATGGAAGTATATTGTCTTTTTAGGAAAATTCTATTTTTATTGGATTTTGGATATCTAGTCTACGCATGGGTCCTAGTATGAGTCTAGGACAATGCCAATGGTATATCAGGTGGTCTACAGTAGTACTCTATCATATTATTATTTTATCGAAAAACCAAAATCCAAATTAAGTTTCATAAGTTAATTAATTAGTTTAAACCAGTCGTTTACTTTACTGGCGATCCGTCCGCACTGCTCTCAATGCCAAATCAGAATGTCAATAACAGGATACAAGAATCTAATATCTGATATGGGTACTAGCAATAAAAGTACAAGATAACTTATCGGAACTCGATAATGGATATGAATATAATACCCATAGAAATACGAAAAACTGGAATGGGAAGTGACAAGTGTTTGCTATTGATGTAAAGGGTGAACAACTTTGTTGTTTAACAAACAAAAGAGTACAAAAAAATCCTAGGCATAAAATTTATGTACAATATTTTTTGATTATGGGAAATATGACGATTGAGATCGAGTACTATAGTGACTCCTTTACTCCGTTGACGGTCTGACGAGAGAATGAGAATGCTCTCTAATGAGTATGTGTGTCACTCTCCGTCTGTCTAGTGGGTATAAAACCCAACTAATTATAGCTGTCATGCTGACGGGCCCACAAGAGCATGTGTGCGTATGGATACTGGAACTACCACGTGTCCATCCTCAATAGGGTACGGTTGCAACCGTGGATATATGTCACGGTCGAATTGCCATGTTGATTCAATATTGGGATCTACTATTATTGAAAATTTGGTCGATTCTTATACTTGGTGTGCATGACTTGGTCAGCTTGACACTTGGCCTGTAAAGAATCTCCCCAGTTGCAACAAAAAGATCTTGACTTGAGGAGCACTGCCATATGGAGTCTGAGACGCATGGGGCTAGAGACGCATAAAACTTCGTCTCTCATACAAGTTACATTGTACAGCTGCAAAATAAAAATGATAATTATGGCGGTGACTGACGCAATGACACCAACTGTCAGCTTCAAAATCGAGGCATTTAGAGCATCATTGCTGTCAGAGTCATAAATGCTCTGACTTGTCTGAGGTGACATTATGCGTCTAACTAGCCATATGTCACCTGAGTTTTGACGCATGCACTTTAGTTTCTTTGACTCATGAGAGCTGAGGCACATAAGTACTTATGAGATTTTTTATGCTTCTACATGACCCCCTTTAAAGTTTTTAAACTGACAAGTTTGGAATACTTTGAATAAGAAGCATGAAAAATGGATCTTCTGAACGCATGAGCAGTCTGTCGCATGGAGGTCCTTCAGCTGTCTTTGACGCATGCGCTTGTTGTCGCATGGACGAATCTGCCACGCTGTCAAATCTGCATTAAATGCCAAGATTTGTCTCGATCTTTGAACATACTTTTGAGATTCTGAGCCGTCATCTGACGCGGGATTTGAGTAGTTTATTTCCAAGAAGTGGACCACGCAAATTGAGGTATCAGATTTATTCCCATAACTTCTTGATTCATTATCTCAATCCCCCCATACGGCTTTGGAGCCTATAAATAGGCTGCCCAGGGAGAAGAGAAAGGGGGGTAATTTTTTTCGCTCCTTTCTTCAAGAAAATGTTGAAGGTTCTCTCTTTGAAAGAAATAAAAGCTTTTTCCTTTTGTTGCAATCATGTTATAGACTTGGATATTGTACTAGATGTGATATGGACGTAGTACATCACATAAGTTGTTAAGGACGACCTACTGGGGATATTTGGTATAGGCCTATTACTTCCTGCACACTTGAGTACAAATAATAAGTTCGAAATGAAACCTTATTAGAGGTGATATGGATGTGATAATTTTTTAGACTTTTTATCACTACCGTACTTAGGGCTAAGTACAAATGATAAGTTGAGGTCATGCCCCAGTCCTAAAATACCAAGGGACTAGCCACGTGGCAATGGCCAACAACATAATTCCAATGGACAAACCCAATTTAATGGACATGTTAGAGTGTACTTAAGCTTTAAAATATACATATAAAGGTTTACAACACCTATCACAGTTTATATTTCTAATCTTATCAATAAATAAGAATCACAACACAAAGGGATAGTCTAGTCACAATAATAAAAAAATGTAACTATCTACCAACAAGGGCAGTAAAAGTAATGTCGTGGGGAACAACCGATCATCAAAATAATGACAAGATAAATAAAATCAAGTACATCTATCCAGGAGTCACTAAAACAAGTTCAAATGTCTTAGAACAATAAACATAAATAAATTGAGAAATAACTGAGTGCTCAAGAGAAGTCCTCCGGCACAACCTCGTCCTCTGGTACATGTACTGCTCCAATGTCAGCTCCTGTCCAGTAAACCTCGGGGTAGCTTTCATCGTCTATACTTGGGAATATAATCCGGATATAGGTCCTTAGGGGGCATAACAAGGTAGAATAAACACTCAAGCTAATGTAACAGTAAATTAATAATTAGTGTGCTCAGGGTATCTATAATAACCAACTAAGTGAATGCATCTGAGAACGTACTCGTCCGCTAAACCACCTGGGCTTATAGGTCTGCATATACACGACAATAGCAAGTAGTAGTAGTAGTAGGTACGTACAAGCCCCGTCAATGTACCTGTCGCACTATAACGCCCGAAGTGCAAACATCGATAGCACGTATTGTATGGTAGCCCAACAGTATGGTAGGTTCTCCCCAATCCCCATTTATCTCGCGTCTCATGTCCATAACAAGCAAGACAAGAACTAACTAAGTCTCGAGTCAAAAAAGAGGATATAATCAAGTTAACTAACTCATATTATGAGTTCTTTTCTAACACAGAAGCCAAAATCCTCGAATATCTCAAGTAAGACTTCTGTATATGAGAGTCATGTACAGTGTCCTAAGGTATATCATGCAAGAGTTCCACATATAAGGTATGCGATGACAATGCAATCTAACGGTACCCGATTCCACGTACGAAAGTTGGCACCGAATACAACACGAACGTAAAGTATCACAACGCTCCTAGGGTCATAATAAAGTACATGCATGAAGTATAAAATATAGTCAAAAGATAATAATAGAAACAAGCACATAATACTAGAACAAAGATAATGTACACTTTTCTGTTGCCTTCTGCTGCGATACCGTCTAACTGGTGTCCTCAACCGGAGATGCAACGGATGCAAGTTGTCCTATTATAACATATTCTAATCAATACACCATATAATATAATTAACATAAAAAGAATAAGATTGTTTGTATGATGGAAAATAGTATGGTGACGTTCATGCCAACGATCAAACAGTTACGTGTCATTGGCCAACGTGCCAATAACCACGTACCATGGCACTATCTAATACGTTACGTTATGAGGTTCTCGTACATTATATTTTTCATACGTACATATAGGCACCTACATAAGTTTCGACACGCGTAATCATATATATACGCAGATACAACACGATGTCCCAAAACTTCTAACAACGCTAAACTATACATCGAACATGCATGTCATCTCTCAAATACCCATGTCGACATCAATTAATTCTAAATTAAAGATGAATTAATTCTTGAATATATATATATATATATATATATATATATATATATATATATATATATATATATATATATAAAATAAAAATACCAAAACAACCATCGTTGCATGCACAAAGTTCAGTCGCGCGTCGACTAGGTGTTCTACCAACTTGATGACTAGTTTGTGCATGCACGGTTGCCATCTTGCATGAAAGATTCTTTTAATATATAAAATATAATAATTAATATTCTAGAAATTATTATTTAATTTCTGAAAATTCATATTTTAATATTAAAATTACCACATCTACCAAACTAGGTTATTATGGTTTACAAATTTTCATGTATTGGTTTCCGTGTCATCAAAGACTAGTTTTTACGTAAAAATTAGGGTTTCTCATGCATGATATTTTCTTATTTTTCATCTAATCATATTTATTATTTCATAAAAGGGTTTTCACATAGGGAAAATAAATAAATAAAATAAATTATAAAACTTACTTGATCGTGATTACGACGGAGCTTCTTCTTGCGACAAGGACCTTTTGGAGTGCCAAACGAACTCTAAACTCCACAAAAATTAAGGGAGATCTTGGGGGATTCAAATATGATGTAATCTAGAGTTTTAAGAGATTTTTCTACCATGGGGGTGCCCAAACTGCTGCTGCAACTAGCAGCAGTTTTCAGCCTCAAAGGGGTGGCCGAATGCTCATTGTGGGTTGGTCGGCCCTTGGGGCTTGCATGAAGGCTTGGGAATAATAGAATAATTAAGTATATAGGAAGAGGGAGACTATAGAATTTCGTAGGAAGGAGGGGGAGGCTATAAAGGGGCGGCCATAAGAGGGGAGTTAGGGTTAGGGTTTGTGAGTGGGGTTTCTTTATATATATATATATATATAGTTAGTTGTTGGACCATTTTTTGTTGAGTTTTTAATGGGATTTATTGTTTTTTTCAGACCTAAGAGGTTTGGTTTAGCCATTGGTAGGCCTTTGGGTGCACTTAAGTCTAGTTATGTGGGTATTGGTTGAGTTTGAGTGCAAGTGCAGAAGAAGGTTCACTTTCGGTGTCTCAAGTAGGGCAATTGTTGTGTTATTAGGTTATGGTGCACGTGCGAGGGTTTAAGTGTAAAAATATATATAAATAAATGAGGAGTGTAGGATAGTGTCCGAGTAGCGTGTTTGGGCTCGGATGGGTTCAACTAGCCAAATAAGGGTAGTTTTACAATATCAATGGTTCGTGATGTTTGTCAATATTTTTAGAATATGGGGAGATCAAACTATTACAACACCCTTATCCCAAGTGTAATAGGTACAGTCAAGGTCAATAATGTAAATTTGGTTGGAAGAAAAAATATCGTACATTGCTCAATATATCCAAGCCATGGCAAATTATCATATATATATAAAAAGAAATTTTAAATTAATACTTTAACCTATTGAATAAAATAAAATAAATTAAAAATAACAAACCCTTAATAAAAAATAAGGGTGTTTACAATCTACCCACCTTAAAAAGAATTGCATCCTCGAAATTTAGAATAAAGTTACTCTAGGATTCTATGAAGACATGGTCACTAAGGGCAATTCTAAGGTCATGCATGCATCTTCGAATAAGTGAGGATAAAGCTGTCGTATGATATTCTCTCGCTCCCAAGTGGATTCGTCTGGAAAATGATGCTTCCAAGCTACCCGAACCAATCTGATCGTCTGACCTCGCAACGTCTTCTCACTAGTATCCAGTTTTCCAACTGGCTGATACCCTCCTGGAGCTGGTAGTCTGACTCCAACAACTCTCGTCTGTGGAGCTCCTGGTGCTGGATAAGCTAGCCTAAGTATCTGCTAGACTGTTCGGTACTGGTAAAGCCTGTCGGTATACCATCAGTGCTCCTCCTCGATGCTCCGTATATTCTCTGGCTGAATGCTGGTCTGAACTGCAAAGCAAACACAATTCAAATCAGCATCGGCATTCCTTGGCAAGATGGCCTACCTTGCCACAATAATGAAAAGTAGGGAGTCCTGGTGTTGGTGCTTGTAAGGCTGGTTGATGAATTATCGGTGCTCTTCTCCGTTGTTCCATACAGTACAGTGCCGAGTGTTGTCCCGATCCATAAATCAAGCATAGTCCCAACTTACGTCTACACTCGCTCGCGTGATGGCCTTGCTTGCCACAATAGGGACATATAGGCAGTGTCAGTGGGGTTGCTCTGGATGGCCGGTATATGTGAGGTCTCTTTGCAGCTCCTTTCTGTTGTGGTTGGGCTGGTGCTAGTGTGTGCGGCCTTTTTTGGCTGGACTCTCTCCTAATGGCGCATTCCATGCGTTGTGCTGCGGCAAGGACGTCCGTTTATAAAGTAGGTGTAACTGAGGCAATCTGTCTTTATAGGTCAAAGCTCAGTCCGTCAAAGAATTTTTCTGCCTTCTCTTCTTCTGTCAGGATTAGAGCATAGGCGAACAGATGAATCGAGGCATGATGCAAGTCAAGGAATTAATTCGAATTCGATATAGAGGTCAAGAATGTGTGAACATGTAGATAAGATCCTATAAAATTATTCTATCCTAATTGGAGGCTTATACGGTTTCGTAATTAAAACTGAAGTAATATATTCGTAGACCTGCATGGGCCACCATAAAAACTATGTCACGCCCCAGTACCAAAATTCAAAGGGATTAGCAATATGGAAATGGCCAGCAGCACAACTCCAATAGGCAAACCCAATTTAATGGAAGTTAGAGTGCACTTAAGCTGTAATATATACATATAATGGTCTACAACACCTGTCATAGTTTATATTTCTTATCTCATCAACAAATAAGAATCACAACACAACGGTATAGTCCAGTCACAAGAATAATGAAAATGTAACCATCCATCAACAAGGGCAGTAAATATAATATCGCGGGGAACAACCCGTCTTCAAAATAATAAAAAAAGAAATAAAACAAAGTATATCTGTCCAGTAGTCACTAAGCCAAGTCCAAATGTTTAAGAATAATAAGCATAAATAAATAGAAAAATAACTGAGTGCTCAACCTCGTCCTCTGGTGCAAGTACTGCTCCAACGTTATCTCCTGTCCTGTAAACCTCGGGGTAGCTCTCCTCGTCTATACCTAGTGACATAATTCGAATCCAGGTCCTTAGGGGACATAGCAAGGAACAATAAACACTCAAGCCAATGTAAGAGTAAATAATAATCAGTGTGCTCAGGGATATCTATCATAACCATCTAAGTGAATGCACCTGAGAATATACTCGTCCTCTAAACCACCTGGGCCATTATGTCTGCATTGAGACGACAGTAGCAAGTAGTAGTAGTAGTAGTAGGACGTACAAATCCCGTCAAGGTACCTGCAGCACTATAGGGCCCGAAGTACAAGCATTGGTAGCACGTATTGCGTAGTAGCCCAATGGTACGGTAGGTTCTCTTCAATCCCCATGTATCTCGCATCTCATGTCCATAACACGCAAGACAAGAACTAACTAAGTATAGTATCAAGAAAGAGGATAAAATCAAGTCAACTAACTCATATCATGAGTCCTTTCCTAACACAAGCCGAAATCCTCGAATATCTTAATTAAGGCTTATGTATATGAGAGTCATGTACAGTGTCCTAAGGTATATCGTACAAGAGTTGCACGTATAAGGTATACGATGATAATGCAATCTAACAATATGTACCCGAATACAAAACATATGCTAAGTATCGCAACGGTCCTAGGGTCCCAATAAAGTACATGTAATGAAGTATAAAATATAATCAAAATTTAGTAATAGCAACAAGCACATAATACTGGAACAAAGGCAAGGTACATTTGTCTGTTGCCTGCTGCTATGATACCATCTGACTGGTGTCCTCAGCAGAAGATGCAACAGATCAAAATTGTCATATTATAACATATTCTAATCAATACACCATCTAATATAATTAACATAAAATGAATAAGATTGTTTGTACGATATCAACTAGTATAGTGACCTTCATGCTAACGATCAAATAGTTACGTGTCATTAGCCAACGTGCCAATAACCATGTACCATGGCACTGTCTAGTACATTATAAGGGTCTCGTACATTGTATTTTTCTTACATAGATATAGGCACCTACATGAGTTCCGACATGTGTAATCCTATATATACGCAGATACGACACGATGTCCCAAAACTCAAAAAAAAGCTAAACTATACCTCGAACATGCATGTCGTCTCTCAAACACGCATGTTGACATCCATTAATTCTGAATTAAAGATGAATTAATTCTGGGATATATATATATATATATATATATATATATATATAATAAAAATACTAAAACAACTATCGTTGCATGTACAAAGTTCCGTCATGCGTCGACTAGATTTTCTAGTAATTTGACGACTAGTTTGTGCATGCACGGTTGCCATTTTGCATGAAAGATTCATTTAATATATAAAATATAAAAATTAATATTCTGAGAATTATTATTTAATTTCTAGAAATTCATATTTTAATATTAAAATTATCACATCTATCAAACTAGGTTATTATGGTTTACACATTGCCATGTATTGGTTTTCGTGTCATCAAAGAGTATTTTTTATATAAAAATTAGGGTTTCTCATGCATGAGATTTTTTCATTTTTTATATAATCATATATATGAGCTCATACAAGGGTTTTCACATGGGAAATTAAATATAAAAATGAAATTACAAAACTTGATCGTGATTATGATGGAGCTTCTTCTTGCGACACAGACTTTTTGAAGCTCCAATCAGACTCCAAACTCCACGAAACTTGAGAAGGCTCTTGGGAGCTTCAAATATGATGTAAATATAAGGTTTTGAGGATTTTTTGCTGCTATGGGGGTGCCCAAACTGCTGCTACAACTAGCAGCAATTTTTGAGCTCAAAGTGGTGGCCGAATGCTCCTTGTGGTTTTGTCGGCCCTTAGGGCTTGCGTAGAGGTTTGAGGATGATGGAATAATAAATTAGATAGGGAGAGGGAGGCTGTAGAATTTTGTGGGAAGGAGAGGAAGGCAGTAAAGGGGCGGCCACAAGAGGGGAGTTAGGGTTAGTGAAGGGGGTTTGCTTCATATATATATATATATATATATATATATATATATATATATATATATAGTTAGTAAGTTAGTTAGTTAGTTAGTTGTTGGGCACTTTTTGGTTGAGTTTTTAATGGGATTTAAGTTTTGGTTCAGAACTAAGAGGTTTGGTTTAGCCATTAGCAGGGCTTTGGGTGCACTTAGGTCTAGTTGTGTGGGTATTAGTTGAGTTTGAGTGCAAGTGCACAAGAAGGTTCACTTTCGGTGTCTCAAGTAGGTCAATTATTGTGTTATTAGGTTATTGTAAATGTACGAGGGTTTAAGTGTGAAAATTATCTATAAAATAAATGCGGGATGCGTGTGGGATAGTGTACATGTCTAATAAAAATTGTTTTGTGTCCGAGTAGGGTGTTTGGGCTTGGTTGGGTTCAACTAGCTGGATAGTTTTACAATATCAATGGTTCATAATGTTTGTCAATATTTTTAGAGCATGGGGGAGACCAAACTAATGTAACACCCTTGTCCCAAGTGTACTAGGTACATTCAAGATCAATAATGTAAATTTGGTTGGAAGAAAAAAAGTCGCGTATTACTCAAAATATACAAGACATGGCAAAGTATCATATATATATATATAAGGATTTTATAAATTAATACTTTAACTTATTGAATAAAATAAATTAAATTAAATTAAATAAAAAAATACCAAATTACTCCTACTAAAAAATGAGGGTGTTTACAGGATCTGACAGTCGGTAGTTAGAATATGAGCTCTTGCTCCGAGGTAATATGGAAATGGCAAAGACTTTTACTGGGGAAGATGTCAGGACATAGTTCAGAGGTAACATGTACATGAACTAGTGTCCCGAAGGAACTCCAATATGGAGTGGTTCACTGGGGGTTGCTCCACTGGCTTAGCGTTTGACATGATGTTGAGTTTGTGGACCGCGATCTGGGGGTTCAATCCCGGCATGTCTTAATAGCTCAAGGCAAAGACATCGATATAATCCCTTACGAGCTGCAGTAGGGATTCACTATCTTCACCGGACAGACTTTTGTTGACTAAGATAGGTTTAGGGGCAAATTTATCGTCCAGGTCGACTTGTATGACCTTTTCCTCACTGGAAGGTTCTCGTTTCTCGAACCGAAGCTCCCACTGTGCATCCAGGCGTTGGGTCCATGGCTCGACCTCGAAGGATTCAAGTGGGTCCTCATCATCTTTCTCAGGGTGTGCTGATGCCATATTGAAAGATAGCGCCTTTTTAAACATGTATCGATTGCTTTTATCGGAGTTCCAAGCGGAGGATTGTGAAGAGTGAGAATACACTTTGACTTCCACCTTCGGGAGTATATGGAGCTATAACATACCCTAGACCGTGTCGAGTCTTGTGGTATAATCCTTGGATTTTCCCTTAGGAGTGAGGAGACGCAGAGTCAATCGTAGGCCTTTACCATAATTCAGGCCTCAGTTGCTTTTAAGATCATAACCCATCTTATGGAGAAGGTGCTTGGCTTGTGTGTTGTAGCGGTATGTTTGCATCATTCCGCCCTCAGGTTCTGGTTCTTGTTCCTTGGGGATAAAGGACTGAGGAAATTCTATTCTATCAAAGATGATGGGTTTGTCACCCCTTCTCCTTGTTGGAACTATAAAGTAAGAGTTTTGGCTAGGGAGGATTCAGTTCACTGCATAGGTGGTGCCTTCTTATGGAGTTTTACCACTAGAGGTTGCATAGGTGGTGCCTTCTTGTGGAGTTTTACCACTAGAGGTTCCGGAGGGGTAAGAGCTTCAGGCCCTTTCTTATGGAGTTTCACCACGAAGGGAGGAGTCGTATTGGGAGCCCATCATTTAAGACGGACCCTTAAAAGTTTGTCAAGTATGGTACCCACTTCTGCTTCATTGTCGGCGTCGTTACCACCCTTGTCTTGGCGGACTTAATTGTACAGGATTGCGACAAAGTAATATGCCTTGACCCCTTTGAATGGATCGACATCGGTGAACTCTGTTTTGACGATGGCATGATCGTCCACATACTTCAGACATTGGTGCAGAGTAGATGGTATAATTATGTACTCATATATCCATAGGCGTCCCAACAAGACATTGTAGGATACATCTACGTCTATGACGTAACATGTGACCTCTGTTCGTAAGTCGCTGATATGATATTTTAGGCAAAATTTTCCAGAGGGTAGCTTCTTCCGACATTGAAACCACTTATGGTGGTATTGGTTGCTTCCAACCAGTGTATTTGGATTCCCAGTGTGTGAAGTAGACTGCACAGGACGATGCTGATGGAAGAACCAGGGTCAATGTGCATCCGGTCTAGCCCCGATATACCCTGTAAAGTACAGAGGGCGATCGTGCCTATTGTTCTTCAACAACATATCATCTAGCAAGAATGTGATATTGGGTATTGCCTCCATCACATTGTTACAGTTGGGACATGTAGCGGGGTCCTCGGTCGGTGGCTTGACCAGGGCCAAGTAAGTATCGGCGTTCTGTAACGCCTCGCTTAGAGCATCCTGGGTGTCTTTGGAGAGACGGGGGAGCTAAAAGATCGATAGTTTAGCTGGAATATTAGTGAGTTGTGCCAATATATCAAAGTTGTAGGGCTTTTTCAGCCCCTGTGCTGTATCATTCTACAAAGGCTTGTCGAAACGGGTCTGCTTTTGTTTGTCTGTTGCGGGGGGTTGAGATGGGCCAAGATTCGACGTGCCCGGTGCTGTGGTTGGCGGTATAAAGTCTTCGGGAGCATCATAGTTGCTCTAGTAGTCCAGTGCCAACCTAGTCATTCCTTCCATGCCTTCCTCGATTTAAGGAGAAACCATGTGTTAAACTTTTATCTTCTTTCCTCTGGACTTAGCGGCAAAGGGCACTGCTTGTTGTATTACGTCCTGGATGAGATCAGGGTGAACCCACATGACCTCACCCCGAGGTGTGCTAAGAGGTACCTTCCCAGCTGCTTGGTTGCGAGTTGGAGGGAGATTAATAACCTCCATTGTTGTCCTTGGGATCGGAATGCCCCATCTTGGGTCTCCGCTATTGGGAAGTCCCCGAACTGAAGATATATCATGTTGGAGGTGACCGTCTTGTCCTCAAAGTCTAAGGTAAGAGCTTTGGACTCAAGCAGATACTGGGTGTATCATTTTAACACGTAGCAATCCTGTGTTGGGTGGTTGATGAACCAATGATAGTGACAGTACTTGGGATTATCGACCTGATCTGCCTCATCGAGGCATTTGATGTCGGGGAGTCGAATCTTGTTGCCCTTCATCAACACGTCGAAGATTACCATCACATCATCGTTGTCGAAAGAGTAAGTCTCTTTCATTTTGGGGGCCTCACCCGACTTCGGACCCGACGAAGAGGATTTTTTGGACAGGATGACGGTAAGGGCCTACTTCCCTTTGCCGTCACGAGAATTGTTGCCCTAGTTATTGTTGTTGTTGTAATGACGCTTTCCCCTATCATCAGTGACGGGAATCTGTATTTTCGCACTCAAGCGTCCTTCAAATTCTTGTCGGGAGCGAAGACACTTATGATAAATATCGTCCAATCTTTGAACTGAGCGGCACTCGTCCAAAGCCTTACTGTTGGGAGCAAATTCTTTTGGCATGTGTCCATCAGTGTGGACTCCAGATTGCCTGAGGGTGGTCTGAACGCAGCTTGTCTGAATCATTCTATGTATTCTTGCACCAGTTTTTTTCCTTTCTGAGAGATATCTATAAGAAAGGACATCGTCATGTCATTTCCTTAGTTATATAATTGGGCCAGGAAGAGGCACTTTAGGTCTTCGAATAAGGAGATGCAATTGTCTTGAAGACTATAGAACCAATCGAAGGCTACCCCGAACAATGCCCCGACGAAGAGCTTAGTGAGAAGGGCATTACTCCGAGGTAGATGCCCCATTGCCGTCTCAAAGTAACTCATGTATTGACAGAGAAATATCTTTTCGTCAAATGGAGTCATGGAGAAGGACTTGTACTTTGGAGGGTACGGTGCATCTTTTCACTCTAGAGGATATGGTTGTCGTATCCCTAGCTCGCACAGTATGTCCCGATTGCCCATTGAGTCAAGACTAGCATAAAGTTCTCATATTTCCCGCATGGCCTCCCGGGCCGCATATGCTGCAGGAGGAGTAGATGATCCTGGCAGAGTTTGATTGCCTTCAGCAGGTGGGGCAGTGGCATTCGAGTCCACGTTGGTCCCAGGATCCTGGCTTGCTTGCGTAGAGGTCCTCGACGGTTGTGAAACCATGCTTACCATGATCTCTAACATTGTTTGGGTCAAGTCCATCATTAAGACGCTTATGGTGTGCATCATTGCTTCCAACATTTTGAAGCATTGGCGGTCGCTAGTATCCTTAATGTCCTCCCCATCCATGTATTCTGTTCTGACATGGGGAGAGACAGACGGGATAATATCTCTCTTACTTTCTACCTCGAATTCATGCATTGAATAGTTCTCAGGGAAAGATGACAATACTGCACCTTCTTCGGATTCGGAGGGAGTACTACCCCTGGCGTTGGAAGGTGCTTTATTTAGATGAGGGTGACTACCCCCAAGAATCTCAATGGCTGTTCCTTGAGAATCTCTATCTTCGCGGAATGACGGATTATTGTAAAGTTCTAGAGGATTGCTACCTCTGACTTTCGGGGTTATCTTATATTTGAGGTATTACTCCCCCCGTTTGTTGATAGTTTTACCTTCAAGCGGGTGCCCAAGAAAACTCCTTCTGTAGGTACTATAGATTGCCTTCAGTCCCTCAATATACTGGCTGAGAGTGGAAGGTTGGAGGTGCTAGACTTTTGACCTCCCCTCGTGAAAGGGAATTTCCAAGCGGAGTAACATGAGGCGAGGGGCAACTCCTCCTCTCATGATATTTGTACCTATTTTTTGGGGCATTGCCAGATGGGTGCTTTTGGTTCAGTAGTTGAAATATCGACTACCTATTTTCATGTACTGTCATTTTGGCACAACAGCAGTTGATGATGATTTGTGCAGAGTGGTATCCAGGAGGGGACATCAAACATGCCGGGGTTTCCTTTCTTGGCTTGTGTTGGTGATTGATCACGTCGTACAAGTCGAGCGAGGGATGATTCACCTTTAAACCCTCTTTATGAGCCCGACAGAGCCGAGCGCATGGGTGTGCAGGTGCTATGTTTGCTCCCTGGCCTGGGGTTAGTACAAGAATTTTCCCCAGGTTGACAGTAGAAGACTTTTGAGCCTGACCCTGACCCTGTCCTTGTGCCCCTGCGGGCTGGACTCATGGGTCAATATTGTATAACTTTTTGTCAGGGGCACACATAACAGTTAGCGGCGCACGCTGATGATCAGTCACCTGAGTAGTTTCTTGGGCTGGACGTGCCCGCACTGCCCTAGGCTTCCTTGTCTTAGTACATACCAGTGCGTAGTACGAGGAGTCCAGGTTTGAATATTTTCCTTTCTCAGTCTGACACATGAAGCCAGCGCCGCACGAGATTCTGTCGAAGATAAAACTTTTATTGGCGTCGGGTCCGCATACAACTGTACTCCTGCGTCTGGAGTTTGATGCTGCATGCTTCTTCTTGTGTGTCCATTGTTGTGGGCGCATGGATGGTGCATCAACACCCAAGCTTCTGGCATCGTAGTATTTTTTTTTGCCAAGACTCGAGTGCTGAACGATCTTCTCCTCAGGCACGGCTGTCGTATGGACAGGCACGGCCTGGGTGGACAAATGGTGTGCGTCCCCAGCCACACAATGACAGAAAGGGAGATCATGTTCTACAGTTGGCCGAGGCACAACGGACTTTTCTACCCATGTCCTGCGGGTCTTCTTAGGCTTTGGTAGCCTTGGAGAAGGACTCACACTGCCTTCGTAAAGCATTTTTGTGAATGCTTGCTTGTCGAAGCATACGACCAGCATCTTCTGGGTTGAACCCAGCTTCTTCGCATCAGACTGTGTCACTGCCTTCTCATCAGAGGAGAAGGATGTCCTCACCAGAGTCACCATCTTTTTTGCCATTGATGTAAAGTTGAACTACTTTGTTGTTTACAAACAAAAGAGTATAAAAAAATCTTAGGAAGAAAATCTAAGTACAATATTTTTTGATTCTGGGAAATGTGATGATGGAGATCGAGTACAGTAGTTACTCCTTTACTCCGTTGACGGTCCGACGAGGGAACGAGAATGCTCTCTAATGTCCTCTCTCTTGTACCTGTCTGTATGTGTTCCTCTCTCTGTCTGTCAAGTGGGTATGCAACCTGACTATTTATAGCGGTCATGCTGACGTCCATTCACACATGGATGTTGAAGCTGCCACGTGTCCATCCTCAATAGGGTGCGATTACAACCATGGACACATGTTACGAGCCCGACATGTTCGCCCGTTGGGTGATCGAATTTCCATGTTGATTCATTGTTGGGATCTACTATTACTGAAAATCTGGTCGGTTCTCATACTTGGTGTGCATGACTTGGTCAGCTTGACACTTGGCCTGTAGAGAATCTTCCCAGTGCAACATAAAGGTCTTGACTTGCGGATCACTGCCATATGGAGTCTGGGACGCATGAGGCCAGAGACGCATGTAGTCGGAGATGCATGTAGTCTGGAGGGCATAGGGCCATAGATGCATGAAAATTTGTCTCTTATACACGTGGCGTTATACGTCTGCAAAATGACAAAGATAATTATGACGGTGACTGACGCACTTACATCAACTGTCAGCTTCAGAATCGAGGCATTTCAGAGCATTATTGATGTCAGAGTTATAAATGCTCTAACTTGTCTGAGGTGATATTATGCGTCTAACTAGCCATGCGTCACCTGAGTTTTGACACATGTCCTTTAGTCTCTTCGACGCATTGGAGTTGAGGCGCATAGGCACTTCTGAGATTTTTTATGCTTCTACAACAAGTATAAAGAAGATTACCGAAGGCAAGATGACGAGAAAGAACCAATGAAGAAATCCATGAAGCAAATTTCTCTTCAAATCAACCCCCAATTTTTTAATCACATCTTTCTCTCCTTAGAGAAGGGCAACCTTGTGAAAACTCTCCTTCGTTCTAGTTCTGATGTGGAATATGGTTAGGAAACTCCTGTTTAAAGTATCCCATTCCTGAAAAATCTGGACCATTGATTATGATCTAACAGTATTAATAAAACACCTGAATTTGATCTTCAATCCCGACACCGATATACCGGTCACGGTATACCGAAAATCAATATTGGCCGCTTAGAGTCGGAACTGTTCTGGAAAAAAAAAAATCTCACTAGTGTACCGGTAATATACCGACGGTACACCGCCTGCATTGTTATTGTTCTTTTCAAATGTCTGACACGTGTTCAAAACAAGACACCTTTGTTTCCTTCGACTCTCCAAATTTCTCCGACACGAATGACGCTCATTGCAATACGAAATATTTTTCATGTTGGTTGGCAAATGTTGGAAATCAGACCCCAGAGCCAGATGCTTTGATATAAGACGTTGGGATCAGACACACCTTACAAGTACTCTGACATCGTGTCTGAAATTGCCAACAGCGAAAACTTATGCCAACCCACCTGAGATAATCAACCCCGTCTACACGAATACAAAGTACAGATAAAGACAACATATATGGCGGTGACTACGTCATCTGAACAAATCACAATGTCTATAACTGAGATAAAATTGCAAGATTGACAAAACCAATATTGAACCATTTGTCCTAATATGTTCAACCCCCTCACCACACTAAAGAAGAAAAGACAGAGATTATAATGAAATCACTCACCCTAACCGTAGCAATCTTCCTGAACGAAGGCGACGACTTCTCGAACAGATCTTATCTTCGTTCTCTCTTGGATGACGAGTCTTAAAAGCAAACTATGGACTTTTTTTAAAATTTTATGTAGACAAGCATCATGAATCTCTACATTGTACTTTATTCTTTGTGCCTCCATCCGCACCCATATAAATAGGATGAGAAACCTAATTTTAGGATTTATAAGACCATATAGCCCAACATCACATCTGACTGTCCACCAATATCATACGGTGTAGATTAAAACAGCCAAAATATATCAGTTCCGACCGACATCGAACTCGGATCGAGTTTGGACTAATAATTTTGAAACAAAAATATCGAACTCAAACAGGACCGAACTCTGCGGAATTCTGTCCCTAAGCATCAAAGTTGACTGCAACAGCAAGCTCATCCAATAACAACAAAAATGATCAATAGGTTTACATGTGCGTCATCGAGTGCAACAAGGAGTACAGATCAATTTTCCATTTTGACTCATTGGAATTGAACACTTCAATGGGCTACCAGTTTTGCTGACTAGTATTACATTTAATCCATAGTAAGGAAATGGTGTGGAAAAACTAGTGACTCTGAGGAGACTATCTGCACATTAGTGATGCATGACTAGTAACGCAAATAGAGGAAACGGCTGCCTCCACTAGTAGACTTTCCTTTCCTTTTTTTTGAGGATCATGCAAGTGGCATGACCCCGTTCCCCATTATCAGGTGATCAGCCTCGTCGGAATAACACTAACTACAGAGCTTCATGCTGAAAACCAAACTCGCACTTCTACTACTCCATTTATGCCCCTTGTTTTCATGATATATATATATATAGCTTGTTGGAAGTGTACCGTATATAACAGCAAACAACAAATGAAGCAGTAATAAACTTTAATTTGTATTATTAAACATTGTTCAAGTAACTGCCGCTGTATTTTGTTGCAGTAGCGATAAAGATATGGCGGCATCAGAAATATGAACTAGAATAGACTAGAATAGTTTAGGATAGGCGGAAATGAAATAAAAGAAAAACATATGAAAAAGAAAAAAATTAAAAATATTTTTGGGATGGGCTGTCCAAGCATGATTAAACTTTGTTAAAAAATACTACTGTACCAAAATTTTACAATTATGATTAGAGATGAGGGTAAGTATTTATATTATTGTAACACATTAATCCTGCAGAGTCAAAAGACTTACAACGCTTAAGCCAATCTTACCTTGTCCGAATGAGTATAAAGTAGAGATCATATGATATTAGATGCTCAGGACAGGAGGAATGGGCAGTACCCATCATCACAATCTCCATTGTCGATAGCTCAAACTCGTAACCTCCTGAATAATATACATCGATTTTAATTACTAGATTAGACATCATTTGCTATATATATATATATATATATATATATATATATATATATATATAAACGGAATATGAGCTATAGTCTCATATTTCTACATGAGTCATGTACATGAGGACCAATATGAATAGACTTCCACATTCCATTTGTACACATATGTACTAGTACACTCTGTTATTATTGGTCTACATGTGCATGACTCATGTATGAATATGATCACTATGGCTCATATTCCGTTCAAATATAATTTTTTTTTTCAATTTTGAATATTTGAATATATATGATTTAACATTATATATATATATATATATATATATATATATATATATATATATATATATATTTGAAAAATTAGATAGAAAAAAAAACTAAATATTAGAAAAAATTATATTATATTAAAATAGTTTAAATATGATTTGAATATATTTTAATTAAAATTTCTTATAGATATTTTTGTCGAACTTGGAATATATTTTTATTTATACCATATTTTTAGTTTAAATATAATATAATTTAGATTTGTTATATATATATATGTGTGTGTGTGTGTGAGATAGGAATTTTAATATATTTTTTTAAGTGAGAGATATATATACGATATATATACGGATAGGTAGAAAGATTATATATATATATATATATATATATATATATATATATATATATATAAACTCTGTCCTACACAATCCAATAACAAAATAGATATAGTTTGAAATGGAATTATAAACTTGCTATTGAATTATGCTTAGGATTTTTATTATTACACTATTAAGTTAAGGCCAAAATTTCCATCGAACAATTATATATGCCTGTCACGTGTCCACGATTTATTAGTTTCGTAAGAATGCAGTTAGTAAATAAGCAGGAGGAGCAAGGACATAACAAGAAGGAAGCTTTGTTTGCTTAGCTACTTCTAAAATAATTAGTCATGCCATTGCACTTTGCCCTTTATAGCCATCACCATTGTTGTGATCCTAAATAGAGTCCAGATGCATTGAATGATCTCTTCCATAACAATAATGCTAAGTTTACTACCAAATGCTTACAACCTTCTTATAACCCTCTCTCCTCACTGCTATGTGGGCCACACCTGACTCCGCCTCTCTCTACAATAAACGGCTGCCACGTGACGTTTCTGTCACGTGGCAGTCATCCGAACAGCCACCGGGTCCAACCTCTCACCCTCCTCCAATGGACGGCTACCATGTGACCGTCATGTGACAGTTGTAAGAGAGTTGTAGTTATAGCATAGCCCCTTCCATAACAATATCCATAAATACCACTTAACCAGACCACTTATCTCCTTGAGATATATTGAGAGAGACTTAAATAAAAACCTAGAAAAAGATGTGGAGAAAATGTTATTTGGACCTGTTGCTAGTTCCCCTAGCCCTTGTATTCTCCATTCTATACCATGGCTGGTTGTGGTATATGGTTCGGACGCAGCCCAACAGTACCGTAATCGGAATCAACTCCGCTGGCCGCCGCATGTGGGTTCTCTCTATAATGAAGGTTAGTATGCAGCTTACAATTACAAAAAAAACTAGAATATATATATAGATGTTTGCAAGTACACTTCTAGTGTAGATATTGTTTTTAACACCGACTTGTAGACAAGGTTATATTTCTACAGACCACCAAAATCTCTGTAAGATGTGCTTTGATGCCGCAATCTTATTTTCCATCTTCATTTTTAGAAAACTCTGAAAAAAAAATCCGGCTTAATTTTGGGTTTTTTTTCCTCTCATTGCCAACATATATATACTCTCTCATTGATTCATATCAAATGAAGATGGCATCGGGATATGGAGCAGAAGAAAACTTCTTAAAATAACTGATAAAGATTATTCATAACCACCTGTTTTCTAACGTAAGTAATGTATGTTGGTGGCAAATTATTAATTAAGTTATCCATGAGCATACGAAAGAACAATGCTGAATCTTCCTTTTTGGCCTCTTCTACTGAATTAATAGAGAAGAGAACTCTGAAAAATCTTCACTGCTGAGATTAATTCAATTAGATGGAATTCACTTTTCCAAACAGTCAAAAATCTTCACTGCTGAATCTTCCTTTTTTGCTACTTCCGCAGTTTAAAGTCATGACTCATGCATATAACCACCACCTATATATATATATATATATATATATATATATATCCGACCCCAAATTATAGTAAATCCAAACAGAAAGAAACAAATACATGAAAAAAGAATGGAAGAGATCTTTTATCTACAGAACAATATATAGAATTTGTCGATCGATTATATATTACCAACTACGTTGTCATGCACAGAAAGAGACATATTTGTACATTATATATATGATTCATGCATTGTTGTATACTTCACTCTCAATAACTATAAAGTCTTTAACATTTTTATGGTCAATGTATGTATGATCCATAGGACAATGACAAGAAGAACGTCCTGGCAGTCCAGACCCTTCGGAACGCGATTATGGGCTCAACACTAATGGCCACCACATCCATCCTCCTCTGCTCCGGCCTCGCTGCTGTCATCAGTAGCACCTACAGTATCAAGAAGCCCATCAACGACTCGGTCTTCGGTGCCCACGGCGAATTCATGGTAGCTCTCAAGTATGTAACCCTCCTGGTCGTCTTCCTCTTCGCCTTCCTTTGCTACTCCCTCTCCATCCGCTACATCAACCAAGTTAACTTCCTTATAAACACCCCGTTGATTGCCGACGACACCTCTCCTCTGACTTCAGAATATGTGTGTGACATCCTGGAGAAGAGCTTTGTCCTTAACATTGTGGGGAATAGGCTCTTCTATGCAGCACTGCCACTTCTTCTCTGGATCTTCGGTCCGGTCCTGGTGTTCTTGAGCTCGATTACGATGATTGCAATAATGTACCATAATGATATGGTTTATAGGGAGGGGAAAGTGTTCTTAGGAGGAAGAGGATGGGTGTGAAGGATTGTATGTCTCTGTCTGTCTGTCTAGGTAAGAAGTCTAGGTAAGAAAAAAGAAGAAGAAATATTTGGCATGATGAGGATATTTAGTTGTTTGATCTTTTCATTGTGCTATCTTAGAGCTTGAGAGTATGGTTGCTAAAGTCATGAAGGATGCATTATTTAGAGTTTCATCGAATGGGAAAATTTTGAAAGGGTAATGATCCGGGTTGATATAGTTCAATTCAATGATTTCAACCCATTTCAGTCCTTCCTTTCTACAGTTTTAAGTTAGTGGAATTGTCTAGGGTTTGTTATTGCTAGGTTATAAAGATCCTATAAAGTATGAGAAAATCGAATATTACAAAGTGAATCTTCCAGAATAGAAAATTTGCAATAAGAAGTTGCAGGAATTGAAAATATTAAAATTTTTGCAAATCCAATTGCTACAATGTGAAATAAAACCAAGAACAGAAACAAAAACAAGATGAAGAAAAAAGAACTCTGAAAAAATTTTGATCTCGCTGTGGTGATGAAAATCACCGTTGCTCAAATCAAAATTCGACCATTTTCCGTCGATATGCTCCAGAAACCAGTAAGTTTGTAGAAAGAACTTCTGGAACGCTCTTGTGGCTCTTGTTGTGGATCTTGAACTGGACAACACTTCGTGGATCTGCTACGACTACTGCTAACTCTACTCTCGTAGCAATATATTTTCTATCTCTTATTAAAAGTAAGAGAACAAAATATATATAGGAGAGGCACATGGAAAAATCCTAAGAGCGACTACCTCCCTTAATCTGGAGATAAATTCCATGGATAAGGGGTGGTTACAAACCATTATCTTTAAATCCCAAAAGGTAAGAGTAGTTAGAACTAAAAATCCACTCAAAAGCCTCGCAGTGCAATTTTTACACAAAAATTTGACATTACCGACAGTTTTCGCAGAAGCATCTACTGTGCAGAAATGCAATGTCCGTGCACCCACGCATCGAACTCACGGAAGCCCATGTTGAGCGCGCACAGTCCGCTTGCCGTTTGATCGCGCTGGTCCGCATGACACCCACTCAAAAGCTTGCATAAAACGAGCACAACTTTGCACGAAAGTGTCATCTCACGCATGATGCATACGTGTGAAGTGTACAATCAAAGCGCTAATTTGCCCCTTCTCCTGAGCCTGAGTCACTAGGCCCTTTCGTGGCCCAGATCCTAAGGAAAACACAAAAGAGATAATTAACAAAAAACATTAATATTTTTTGGGTGTCTTGAACCATGCATACTAGGAATATCCCACCACCTTAACCACATTGGCTACTACTCCCCATGTGCACAAGTCAATAAAAAAAATTCTTATATTGAAATAGATATTTCGGTTGCCACGTAGATGTGAGACTATTTTCTAAAGTTCAAAATTTAAAACCATAATATAATCCTCCACATATTTCAATATATGGGCTGAGCGTTCCCCACAATGACTGTACATCATGTATTATGATATCTATTCTTGCGATTTAAATTTTCAAAATGGGTCAAATAACAGTGTGATAAAATATGGACTATGTCTTGAATTCAGTACCATAACCGACATCCTTCCCACTCACATAATGAGATCAACTTTTTCTTTGGTCACACATTTAAAAGTCATGTGCTGACCTGGTAACTATATATGTACGTATCTTGGGTGTCTACAAGTTTACCCTCAATAGATGACCTACATCTTTATTCATACATATAGGTGAGTTCCTTAGAGAGTTCATTATTTTTTCAACATGATGCATTTTGCTTTCTTGTGGTGCTACACTGTTATGACATGGCCCAAAGTCGAGGTTCAACCTCTTGTTGGTGTTATCCTACTATAGCATGATGTTTTTGCCTTTTGCAGTACTGAAATACCACTCTATATTTGTCAGCATTATGCTACATGCCTCTATGCGGTGCTACGTACGCTGCTGTGACAAGACCCAAAGTCGAGGTCCCACCTCATATGGTGTCATACTACTGTAGCAAGGGGTACTAGTCCCTATATAGTGCTGAGCTACATGTGCTTCCTACAATGCATATTGAGCATTCAAAATGCCCAAGAACTCATTAAGGCTTAAGTCATATAGGACTTGCTCTATACCAAAAGAAAATAGTAGATTACAAAGGTTCCAGGATACAATCCCAATAATGTCCTGAAGGACTTACCTCTGTACCTGATATTATACTAGTCAATGATCATTTTTTGAACCAAAAGTAAGATGTCTAGTAGATTTCTCTTTAAACTAATAGCATAATACTTTATTGTAGAATTACATGGACATAATATCATAATTCCTTCAAGTCCATTTTCTTTGTTGTGTCCACGACCAACTAGCATTTGGGGCTTTTGGTAAATGGATCTGTCATATTTTCCTATCTTCGAACATCAAATACTATAATGATGTCATCGTTGATGCACTTATTCAATGATATGTGACAAAATTGCACAGTCATCTTTTTCACATTAAAGAGATTATTTGATGCCACTACTACCATTGTCTGGTTGTCATAGTTGACTGATATAGCCGAAATTTGTGCACCTATGTCACGCTTTGCTCCCAGACTACTGGGTAAATATGGGGACTACCATTGTCTGTTTTGTACAAGGTATAAAAATATTGTACAACGATTACGACTGTCTAGAAGACAAGGGGGTGCATACTGCAATCAAGTCTCCTAGGGTTGCACAAAACATCTATCTCAATCAATCAAACAAGAAGTAGTAAGTATCGAGCATGTACGATAAAGCAGTCAGGCGTCCCAGACGCTCTATCAAAATGATTTAGAAACTAGCTATAAAAATAATGTGCTAGTAGAGTGACAATAGTATATAATTGTAAGTCAGCTGATGTCTGAATAAGTACAATCATCTAAGGGAAGCTAAATGTCCAGACTATCTAGCTAAACAGGTATTGGTGGCTAAACATCCAAAAGAGTAATAAAATAATATATCAGAGTGGTAGAGAAGAACCCACTCAAGTCCCTCGACGACCATCCATCTGGTGCACGCCATTCGTTAGGAGGAGATACGTTGGATCCTCAAGCTCTGGCTCTAGATCTAGCCAAACAAAACCAGCGGGGTCAAGCCCCGAATAACAAGTAGCATAAGAAAGCACGAGTGAAAGAAACAAAATCCAATCAATGCATAAGTAAGACCTGAGCAAAGAATCATAGGCGTATATCCTATTATCAAGGCATAGCCTATCGTAGCACAATAGGTCCAACTCTACAACCAAACAAGGATAAGAGTTGGAAAATGTACCACGATAGTCCATGTCCCTCGGCTACTAGCAGAAGGTACAAAACACAATCAAACAATTTAAGTAATCTGCCAATCAATCCTACGGCTTTCTATGTTATATCTGGGTTACGCCAATAATGCTATATATAGAAATCCTTAAATCGTGCCGTGTCCGAGAAAGGCTAGCCGAGCCAAAAAATAACATATCATTTGTATGTATGCACTGGTTACTCGTAAGGCTATTGTGCTAAAAAATTCAGTAACGGCTCCAGCTCTCCTGTAGGAAGAAGTTGTGTCACGCCCCAGTCCCAATATATATGGAACCAGGCCATGTGGCATTGGCCAGCTGACACGACTCCGAAGGATATTCCAATTTAATGGATCCTATCGAAGCGTGCTACGCTGTCCTAAAATACTAACAAGTCTAATATGCTAATATATAGCAGGCAAATGTCTAATCTCATCCACAGAAAACAATATCATAATGCTGAAACAAAATGCTGATAAATAAAATACAAGAGTCTGAATATCCATAATACATCTGAAATAGTCTGGTGGGGACAAACCCACTGAAATACAGAAATGGAAATAAAGTGCAGAAAGAGGTAAGATAACTAGAATAGAGTATCACTAGCTAGATATGAAAACTCTAGTCCAATGCAGCTGCGTATTCAAATCACGGGAACTCCCCTGGAAATGCCTCGTAGTCCTCAATCAGGAATCCTATCTCTACTCTTGCTCCGTAGATGGTAGGGTACAAGTGCTCGTCCGGATTTGGAAGAGAACCAGGTCCTCAGAGGGACGTAACAAGTATACAAAAATGCATGCCATAAAGTATATACTGTGTAAACTCAAGGGTAATCTAACCAACTAAGTGAAATGCACTTTGAAGACAACTCTGGTACGTATGGGTAGGTGAAAGGTATAAAGCATAGCGTCGAGCCAGAGGCTAAGTACCTGGCATTAGCTGTAAACTGAACACCAAGAGTATATATGCTGACTACATCACCGATCATGATAGCGCGCAGCTAGTAACCTCTGCCGGATGTATCGACACGCATATATGCCCATAACCGGGAACCTGAGCCCATATTCGGGTAACACATGGCCCATAACCGGGTAACACTGAGGCTCACGGCCCCGCAGTTTACTCTGAAACTACGGTGGCCAAATGTCTGTCCCATACGCCTACTAATTGTCTTCCCCGCCCAATGTCAATGTACAAGTCGTAAATGCGACATGGACACCTCATACTATAATGCAAGTCACTACATAAATAAACAACTAAGCTAAATGCCGTCACACGTGCTGCTCATGCTGATGGCCAGTCGATCATGAAGCACGCGTCCCTACATGAACTCACTCTGTGATGTGTTAAGATACGTGTCAAGGCCTGGAAAGTCATATTGATAACTCCTCAACTTTAGGTGGGTCCACTAGACACTAGGTCAGACACAAATCCTAACGTCAACGCCTTCGTTGCCTGCACCCGAGTCTTCTCGGACGCGCACAGTTAATAATAAAGCAATAGATTATGCAACTAGATAACATTTGTATTTAAACAGTATCAACAAGGCAAGGTATACTTGCCTGGAACTCTGGCATGCATAAGCAATATTCCGGAACTAGCAGTCAAGGTAGCACCGTCTCGGATGCCTACGAACAGATAACAATAATTATGATTCACTAAAATTTACACCGTGCTCAACTACCTATGTTAACATAGAGTAGGTATACATACACAACACCTATACATGTATCTACATTAAATAATTTAATGTCGTACATACATATATTCAATTATGTATTTAGACATATTTATATTTATTCATTATATATATATATATATATATATATATATATATATATATATATATATATATATATATATATATATATATATATCAACCATAAATAGTTTTATATAGTTTAACACTTATATACCTCTATACATAGTACATATATAACTAATACAATACCTGTCATATCTACATATATACACAATTACACATATATACATAAGTACACATATACAACATACATATATATAGTACATATATATTTATATGTAAAAATATACAAAATGGGAAAATGTACCCTTATATAGTATATACTAAAATATACTATATAATACATACAAGGTATATATATATATATATATATATATATATATATATACATATACATATACATATATTTGTTCATACACTAATATACATACTATAAATATACTAAATACACAAAGTATTTGTATATTTATATATATATATATACATATATTATTTATGCACTAATACATTAAATACACAATATTTATATATATATACAATTACATATATATAATACTAATACATACCATGTATTTAATACCTATATATAATATACCAAATATATATATATATATATATATATATATATATATATATATATATATATATATATATATATATATATATATATATATATATATATTTATATACATATATTTATATATGCAATATATATATTTATACATATACTAAATACACCAAACTATATATATATTTATATGCATATATTTATTATACCAATACACAAAATGTATATTTATATATATACCAATATATATATATATATATATATATATATATATATATATATATATATATATATATATATATATATATATATATATATACATACATATTTATATATATACATACATATTTATATATACATATACAATTTAATACATAGTAGATATCAATATATACTAAGTATTTAATACATATACATATATATATTATACACATATATACATAAAATATATATACACATATATGTTTATACATTTATATATATACATATATACACAATATATATATAAATATATACTATATGCATATACAATAATATATAAATACATTTACAATTATATATATAAATACATATACGTTATAATACATAAACATTTATATATAAATACATATTAGATATCAATATATACTAAGTATTTAAATACAAGTATATATTGCATACTATGTATATACATACTGTTTATTATGAAATTCATACATATATATTTCTATTATATATAAAATACACAGAATATGCAGAATACCGTATATATATATATAGAAGTATATACATAAAATACTAAAAACAGAATACTTTTATTAGTATATAACCAATGCAATACAAATATACTATGTATAATACTGTATACGTGTATAAAACGTATACCTAGGTGTCCAGGGGGTTGAGGTGGGTCCGCCGGGCGAGTCATCTCCGGCGAGGGTGGCCGGACGGAGCTCCGGTGCACGGGGGGGTCGTCGTCAACAGCAGCGGGATTCAGCCGTTGCTGTCGCTGTAGGGGCTGTGCCGGCCGGCTGCGGGGTCGACCGGGGCCGAGCTATAGAAGGGACGGAGGTGGTGGCCTGGGGGAGTCGTCGACGAAGTGGGGTGGTCGACTGAGCAGCGGCGGCGAGTCGGGGGATGTTCGGGGGGGGGGGGGGGTCGGCTCGGGCTGTGTGGTGCTAGTTCGTGGATGAGGATGGTGGTGATTGCGGTGGCTGTAGGCGTAGCAGGGGCCGGTGGCGATGGCTGGAGGAGGGGGAGTGGGTGCTGGTCGGAGGGGGAACCGTCACGGTGGTAGCCGGACATGGTGGTGGCCGGGAGGAGGCTGCGGGAATGGTCGGGTTGGGGAAGAGGGAGTCGGGGTGGTGAAGAAGGGCTGCTGTGGCGGTGGTTCAGGCGGAGGCGGCGGTCGTGGTGGCCGTGGAGGTGGCTCAGTTGGTAGGGACGGGGATGGTGGTGACACTAGTGGCGGTCGTTGCCGGAGATGGCGGAGGCGGCGGGCTGAGGAAGGGGTCGGGGTGATGAGGGCTGAGTAAGGGTGTTGATATGAGGGTTTTAGGAATTAGGGTTTTGTGTTAGGATTTTGGGTTTTTGTGTGTAATAAATGTGATATAATGTACCCTATATGTAGGAGAGAGAGTGGGGGACTGCCTTGGGATTAGGGCCGACTGGGTATTTATTTTTGGGGAGTTGGGGAGACTTCATCATGATGAGGGGAGGGCTAGGATTGAGGGGTTCAAATTGTAGGGTGGAGATATGTCCCCAAAAAGTAATGTAGGTACATAAAAATGGGGGGAAAATTATGATGGACCGGTCAAGGGAAGGGGTCTCATTCTTCATGCGGTTGGACCAATGAGAGGGGGCACCTCACTGCAAATTTGCACAAAGGCCCCTGAACAATTTAGAATTTGCACAAATTCTGGAATTGGGGATTTGATGTGACAAAATACCATGTTTGGTATTTTGTATTGGGCTAGGATGGTGTATGGTGTTTTGTATGAGACTTGTGGGTGTGTGTGGGGGTTTGGGTTGGAGTTGGGTTTAATTTAAATGAGGCTAGGTCACTACATTAATTAATTTATAATTAATGCACCGGGTGTCTCTAAATTAATTTAATAAATGCAGGGAGTCTAAATTGGGTGGCACAAGCGTCATTGGTGTGGTAGGCTCAGAGTATAATAATGTCATGATCGGGGTTGGTCAAAATGGGTTGAGGTTGGGTCTCAATTTCGATTGGAACGGACAACGAACGTAAATACGCAATTTATTTAATTTACGTCCGGACGTTTGTAACGACTTTTGTGCGACTAAAATCAGGCACAAAAATCAGTATCCGGGGGTTGCACAAGGGTCATTATGGTAGGTTAGTATGTCTAGGCCAAGTGTATAGAACTTATTTCAGGGTAACAGCTAGTGTAGTGTCCTAAATATCGGGACAACGGTAAGGTGTCCTAAGTAATTAAAGCATTGCACAAATAATAAAACTCTGTACAATAAATTCTAATTAGGACCAAAATAACCCTAATCATGCTATCTAAGTTAATTAAAATAAAATTTTGGTCGAGGGGGTTTACAATCTACCCAACTTATAAGAATTTCGTCCTCGAAATTAAAATAACACATAATAAGCTATAAATTATCAAGCAATGCTACGGACATACCTAGGGTTGGTATTTATACTATCTGTCGGACTCTATCGTTATACTGGGATCACTATTGAGCTTGATGTTGGGTTGATCCGCACCTCAAGCACAGTCCTAGTCTTCTTCTACAAACTTTCTGGACATGTCCCTTCTTTCTGCAAAAGTGACACGTCGGTAGCTCTCTCTGCTGATATGGCACAATCTTCTGTTGCGTCTGCGCTCCTGGATGGCAAATTGGTCCGCCTGCTCTGGGCTGAGCTCTGGCTGGTGCAGTCATGCTGGAATGTCTCGATCCTCTGCTAATAGCCTTCTGGATCCTCGCCTCTGATAGGACTTCCTCGTAGAAGATCCTCGCCTGAGTAGTAGTGTACCTCTGCAGCTCGAAGGTAAGGCCGTGATGGAATCTCCTGGCCTTCTCCAGGTCGTTGGGTATCAGGGCTGCACCGAAACGGCTGAGTCGGCTGAACTCCGCGTCGTAGGCGTCCACGGTCAAGTTCTCTTGCTCCAGGTGTAGGAACTGGGAGTACAGGACGTTCCTGACCGTAGCGGGGAAATACTTCGCATTGAAGTACTCCAAAAATTCCTCCCAAGTCTGCGTCCTGCCGACGCTGCGCTCCATAGAATCCCACCAGTGATGGGCGTTGCCTATGAATTGGGCCCTCACTGCAGTCATCCAGAGGTCGGGGTGTAGTTGCGAACCCTCCAACAGCATCTCAGTGTTGGAGACCCAGTCTGAGATCTCTTCTGCAGTCTCCTTGCTTGAAAAGGTTTTCGGTTCCATCTGGCAGAAGCCTCGTATAGTGCCTACTGGCTGGACAGGTGCAGGTCCTGCTGCTTGGGCAGGTGCCCTCTCTAGTACCTCCATCAGGCTCTGTCTCAGGGTCTCCGTCTGATGTCACTGTGCCGGCATCATCGTCTGAAAGAACTGCATCATCTGGGGCTGTCCCTCCGCTGGTGGCATCTGGGGTAGAAACGGTGGAGGTGGTGGTAGTGGTACCTCCGGCTGCCTCATCGGTGTCTCCGCGGATGTCGGCCTCTCGAACAGCGGCATCAGCATAGCCCTCGAGGTCTGTCCCTCGAAGTGCTGCATCGGGATCGTCTGCGAAGTCTGGCCCTCTGGCTGCTGCGTCCCGTCGTCGGGAGAGGTCTGATGCAAGTATATCATCGGGGCCTGGGGGATCACCTGTGCCTGTGGCTGAGGCTGCTCTCCAGGTGGTCCCTGGGATGTCTCCTCTCTCGGTGCGGGGGCTGATGGTACTATGGCACCAAGTATCTCGCATCTGCTGCGTAGGTTCATCTCGCTGTAAGAGATAGAACTTCATTAAAAGAGTACGAAATAACAAGCAGGATACAGATATTTAATTTAATCAAATGCGAAGGAGGTTCAAAGGCAGAAAGTGGATAAGATCTATTAATTTCTATCCTATTGCAGGCTCGCTGGGCATGTTACCATACCACAAGCGATAAACATGACCTGCATGGGCCACCCCTAAAACTATATCATGCCCCAGTCCCAATATATATGGAACCAGGCCACGTGGCATTGGCTAGCTGACACGACTCCGAAGGATATCCCAATTTAATGGATCCTATCGAAGTGTGCTACGCTGTCCTAAAATACTAACAAGTCTAATATGCTAATATATAGCAGGTAAATGTCTAATCTCATCCACAGAAAATAATATCATAATGCTGAAACAAAATGCTGATAAATAAAATACAAGAGTCTGAATATCCATAATACATCTTAAATAGTCTGGTAGGGACAAACCCACTGATATACAAAAATGGAAATAAAGTACAGAAAGAGGTAAGATAACTAGACTAGAGTATCACTAGCTAGATATGAAAACTCTAGTCCAATGCAGCTGCGTACTCAAATTACGGGAACTTCCCTGGAAATGCCTCGTAGTCCTCAATCAGGAATCCTGTCTCTACTCCTGCTCCGTAGATGGTAGGGTACAAGTGCTCGTCCGGATCTGGAAGAGAACCAGGTCCTCAGAGGGACGTAACAAGTATACAGAAATGCATGCCATAAAGTATATACTGTGTAAACTCAAGGGTAATCTGACCAACTAAGTGAAATGCACTTTGAAGACAACCCTGGTACGTATAGGTAGGTGAAAGGTATAAAGCATAGCGTCAAGCCAGAGGCTAAGTACCTGGCATTAGCTGTAAACTGAACGCCAGGAGTATATATGCTGACTACATCACCGATCATGATAGCGCACAGCTAGTAACCTCTACCGGATGTATCGACACGCATATATGCCCATAACCGGGAACCTGAGCCCATATCCGGGTAACACATGGCCCATAACCGGGTAACATTGAGGCTCACGGCCCCGTAGTTTACTCTGAAACTACGGCGGCCAAATGTCTGTCCCATACGCCTACTAATTGTCTTCCCTGCCCAATGTCAATATACAAGTCCCGAATGCGACGTGGATACCTCATACTATGATGCAAGTCGCTACAGAAATAAACAACTAAGCTAAATGCCGTCACACGTTCTGCTCATGCTGATGGCCAGTCGATCATGAAGCACGCGTCCCTACATGAACTCACTCTGTGACGTGTTAAGATAAGTGTCAATGCCTGGGAAGTCATATTGATAACTCCTCAACTTTAGGTTGGTCCACTAGACACTAGGTCAGACACAAGTCCTAACGTCAACGCCTTCGTTGACTGCACCCGAGTCTTCTCGGACGTGCACAGTTAATAATAAAGCAATAGATTATGCAACTAGATAACATCTGCATTTAAACAGTATCAACAAGGCAAGGTATACTTGTCTGAAACTCTGGCGTGCACAAGCAATGTTCTGGAACCAGCAGTCAAGGTAGCACCGTCTCGGATGCCTACGAACAGATAACAATAATTATGATTCACTAAATTTTACACCATGCTCAACTACCTATGTTAACATAAAGCAGGTATACATACACAACACCTATACATGTATCTATATTAAATAATTTAATGTCGTACATACATATATTCAATTATGTATTTAGACATATTTATATTTATTCATTATATATATATATATATATATATATATATAACAACCATAAATAGTTTTATATAGTTTAACACTTATATACCTCTATACATAGTACATATATAACTAATACAATACCTGTCATATCTACATATATACACAATTACACATATATACATAAGTACACATATACAACATACATATATATAGTACTGTCACTACCACTTTTCCATGTAAGGGTATTTCTGTAATTTAACTATTTAAATAATTATGTATTAAATTATTTGCTGAGTTTTATAACTATTATTATTATTAGGGATATTTGATTTTAGGTCAACCCTAGAATGCTTTAGGGCAAACCCTAATGTGTAAACCCTACTCTAGCAAAACCCTAGAATTTTAATATTAGGGTGAACCCTCAATACTCTAGCAGACCTAAACCTGAGTCTATTAGGTCCTACATGACTTAACATAAAGGTTTAAACCTAAAGCTGTGCAAGGAAATCCTAGAAACTAGGTTTATATATAAAGGAAGCTTCTCACAAAGCCATCCTTCAAGTAAACAGGAGAAACCCTAGCCTCCACTAGAGAAAACCACCTTCCCTCTCCAAAATTCGAAACCCTAACCCTAGGTTCCATTCTTCTCCTCCAAAGCAAGGAACGAGGGTCAAGAAGCCTTGGAGAAACCATCTCTATAGGTAAACCCTAATTTTATTCTTTATTTCTGTTCTCTGATGATCCATGGCCATTAGGAACCCACCATTGCTGTGTATTTCGATTTTTTAGGGTTTTGTTTGGGTTTTGGTGACCAACATTTGGTTTTCCCCCAACTTCGTAAACCCTAACCCTAGGTTTTGAAGGTAGACTGATTTCATCTCATAGGAGGTGGGTTGAACTCGATTTGTAGGGGTTTTTGGATTAGGAATTTATGGGTTGTATGTATTTTGGTTTCTTGCACTGCATGTGTTCGATGGAATGTTCATTAGGGTTCATCCATCTAAGGTAGTTGTGTATACATCGATGGGGAAATGCTGGGATGCAGTCTGGTATGTTCAGGCTGTGTTTGGGTTCATTGTGTATCGGGTTTGAGAGTTTTCTGTGCACAGGGGTTTGATTTCCTTGCTGTGCATCTGTGTGTGTAGAATTTAATCCCTGTGTGTATTTTGAGAGAGAGAGAGAAGAACTGTGCTGTGGCAGCATTGCTTATATGTGGCTGTGTATGTATCAGTCAAATAAGTTGTGTGGTGTAGAGTGTTTTAGAACTGTGTTATGCTGTGTATTTCTGTAGGATGATGTGTATTTCTGTAGGGTGAACTCAAGTGATTTTGTGTACATCAGTATTTTATATTGTGGGTGTAGTGAACATATAGGGACTGTATTTTTACATCAGTGTGCATTGGGGTTTTGATTAGGGCCAGATTTCAGTGGGTGCCTGTGAGAATGAGTACCTCTATATGTGTAAGTGTGTGTATCAATCTATATACATATGTGTTCTCAGTGAAAGGGGAAACATCAGCCTACATAGTGTATCAGTCACCCATTGCATATTGTTGTGAGGGTTGTGTTTATTCCTTGCTGTGCAGATTTCAGTTCTGTGTCTGTGTGTGTATGTGTGTGGAGGTCTAGGTGTGGCAGTGTATTGATCTCAGTGTGCAGGTTATAAGGGTGTATTACCTCCATGAGGAATCAGAGTAAGTTATTAGGAGTGAGCAGAATTCATTATGTGCAGAGTTGAGTAGATGTGTTGGTTAGTATCAGTCAGTGAGAAGAACCGTGTGTTAATTCCTGTGCCTGAGTTGGAACATGTGTCTGTGTGTGTATCACTAGAGTGCCAGTAAGTTAACAGTGAGTTTCTGGGAGAGTGGGTGAGATTTCTGTGTCTCAGTAGGTGTGTATCAGAGTTCCTATGTATCAGTAACTAGAACACATGTGTGTGTCCCTGTGCTAAATGCCCAGTGTCAATGTGTGTCAGTTGGTGAGGTAGAACCTGTGTATTTGAGCAGTGAGTGTGAGAAATTCTGTGTATGTGTATGAGCAAATGAACTAATGTGTGTTTTGGATCAGTGAGGGTGCTAGATACCCCTGTATCTATGTGACTTGGTTGGGGAAATTCCCTGTGGAACAGTAGGTATGAGGTAGACTGTGTGTGTGTGTGTGTATACTGTCAAATTGTAAACTGTGGGTGTACTGTTAGTAGAGTGTTGTGGGTATTGTGTTTGCTTTGGTGTGTTAGTATCAGACATTGGGTTTTATTGTGCTCAGTAAGTAGTGGTATCTGCTAGCATTGGTGCTGAGTTTCATATCAGTATTACAGAGAACACTTGGAGCTTGAGCATACAAGTAGCTGCAATGTGAGTAAGGGAACACAACAGCAGCAAGGAGAGTATATGTTAGAGTTGAGTTGCATTGATAGGTAAGGTATTAAAATTAGTATAAAATATGAGTTTAGTTAGAGTATATGGAATTTAGTGTTAGTTAATAGTAAGATGTTACCAATTAGTTATCATTAGTGTTGATTTAGTATATTGGTGTGTCAGAGTATCAGTCAGAGTATCTTATTATATAGTTACTAGTTATATTAGTTATTATAGCTAGTATTGACTTGAATAGCTAGTTAATAGCCATATGAGTCTAATTAACTTAGCATGAACCTAGAAGCAAGGTATTAACTAGTTTTGACCAAAAACCTAGTATTGACCAGTAAACCTTAGACATGACCTAGAAACCTCGTATTTAAATTGTTAAGCATGTTTATTCTTTATTTCATTAATTAACATTGAATTTCCATAAATAGGTCATTGTGATTCCATTTTGGACCTCGCTCCTCACATTCTGCTCAGGACCACAGGCGAGTACATTCTCTGACAGTTTTCATGGTTGATTACTTCTATAAATTGTAGTGTATTTCATACTTGATTCCGACACTATGGATACACGGGTTAGCACCCTAGATCCCCATCACGAGGAGTCGTGGTTGGAATCCATCGTGCTAGCTGGGGGATGGGGAACTATTAGTAGATTATGTGATCATATCCAAACATTTATATGCACCATAGCTCACCCCACTTCTCACGTCGGGTGCGGCCTGACCACTTATATGCTCCATAGCTGTTATATATGATTAGCCTGACCATTATATGCACCATAGCTAACCATGCGGTTAGCCTGACCTAAAAGAACCATAGCTAATCATATATAACCAGCCTGATCCAGTCCCAAGCCGATCACATAATAAACTAATAATTCAAACACTTAGCTAGATGTCTTATCCTTATTCAGATTTACTTGTTCTAGCATTTACTACTTATTGCTCATTGCTAGATGCCTACTGTCTATTTCATTTTCTCCAGTACTTCACATGTTCAGCTTTTATTTCCATCTTGTATCTCTTACACTGTTTATAGATTTTGTCAATTAATGAAACTGCTGTTAGTGCTTGTGCTTTGCTCCAATCCTGACTGGATAACCAACATTTTTCAGAGGACCTGGAGGACTTTTGCCCTACTCATTACGGTCCAGGAATAGAGGAGGATTTCACCCCAGAAATCCCAGAGGAGGTGCCTATCTTAGAGGAGAACTTGCCTGCCCATGCTTAGATTATTTTTTTGCATTTACTATTTTAGACTGAGACTGAGACTGAGATGTATTTATTTTTATTTGTGACTTTGTGCGGTCATTTGGACCAGGATTTGAGTTAGATTTATTGTGGTTGGTTTTAAATAAAACTCTTTTCAATTCTCATCGTGCCATTATGTTTATAGTTGTGATTGAGTATATTATAGAAATGTGATTTATTTATCATTGTCCTCCGTACGGAGTTGAGACTATTGACAGGATATACTATGTTTGTGACCTAGACAGCGTTCTACCGCCGATGCTGCGGCGTAGGCTGGACGTACCCACGACTCATGCCCAAATTCCGGGTGCGGGTCGTGACACGTTTTAGTGGTGGCCCATGCAGGTCTAGTCTCCAGTCATAGTCTTAGACTGTTTTAGGAAATAGGAATTAGGCCAAGAATATACTCAATCACAATTAGGGAATTCTGATTCTTATGATACTATTCTTAATGATTAATTCCTTTAGAAATTTTCTGTCCTTCCTTGATATCATATCTATTGCCTTAATTGAATCTTTCGATCTGTCTCCAGGATGCCGCCAAGAAGGTCCCAGAGACTCGGAGCAGCAGATTCAGAGAGGTCTGCCACCTCTCGCGCTGCCGGACAGACATCAGCAGCACCTCCTACATCTCCAGGACAGGTGGGAGTGTCTGCAGCATTCGGGGGTCCTCCACACCAGTTCAGAGGGTCCCCACAGCTACGACGGCACCACCACCTCCACCACCCCCAGCTCAGCATCCAGGAGGTGTGCCCGTCGATGGGGCACAGATGTTCGCTTTGATTCAGGGCATGGTCGACGCCCAGAGGACGTCGGCAGAGGCCCAGAGAGTGCAGGCTGAGGCACATCAGGCCCAGACAGAGATGATGAGGGTGAACATGGATAATGCTCACCAAGTGGCTCTCCAGGCTGTGGAGAGAGTCGCTCAGCAGCAGCAGAGGCCCTTTCAGCAGCAGCATCAGGCACCAGCTCGAGGGCAGGTTCAGCAACAGCAGCAGAGGCAGACTCAGCCCGCCATCCAGTGTGCGTACTGCGGGAAGATGGGACATACTAGAGATATCTGCAGGCATAGATTGGGCTCATGTTTGTCCTGCGGATCGACGACACATCAGCTGAGGGATTGCCCTACCATTCGGACTCGTCCAGGTCAGGGTGGAGCAGCCGCCCAGAGAGGACCAGGCAGGGTACCTACCGTACCAGGAGGCCAACAACAGAGGGGACCACTTCCACCGCAAAATCAGAAGTTCGCCCAGCATCAGCAGCAGAGAGGTGCACCCCAGGGGCGAGCATACGCCATGGCAGTCGAGGAGATCGAGCCAGCAGGAGACTTGATCACAGGTTTGGTTCTTCTCGATTGTATTCCTGCATTTACCTTATTCGATTCTGGCGCTTCCCATAGTTTTGTGTCTGTATCATATGCACTTCGACATCATTTAGACACAGAACCATTAGCTAGGACTTGCAAGATCATGACTGGTGGAGGTATTATCCTAGTCCGTGATCACTGCAAGGACCGGAGAGTGTCAGTAGGAGGCCGAGAGTTGAGCGTGAGCTTACTTGTCATGCCACTTTCGGGGTACGATATTGTACTCGGAATGGACTGGTTGAGTAGGCATCATGCTACTATAGATTGTTATAGAGGCAGAGTATTGTTTAGACCACCAGGAGAGCCGGAATTCGAGGTCGTCAGAGGAACAGTGGAACAGAGCAGGAGCACATTTTGCGGAGCCAGGGCGGAAGAAGAGGAGTTGCCACATCCTCTGATAGCGGAGTTCCTGGATGTATTTCCAGAAGAGTTGCCAGGATTGCCGCCAGACAGAGATGTTGAATTCTCTATAGACTTGGTTCCAGGAGCGGAGCCCATTTCACAACATGTCTATAGAGTTAACAACAGCGAGCTGGCAGAACTGAAGAAGCAAGTCGAGGAGCTGCAGGACAAAGGCTTCATCAAATCCAGTTCATCACCATGGGGAGCTCCGGTACTGTTCGTACCGAAGAAGGACGGCACGGTGCGCATGTGCATTGATTATAGAGCTTTGAACAATATCACCATCAAGAACAAGTACCCGCTGCCGAGGATAGATGATCTTTTCGACCAGTTGAGCGGGGCGAGGGTGTTTTCAAAGATTGATTTGAGGTCAGGTTATCACCAGGTGAAGGTGAAGAAAGAAGACACGCCGAAGACAGCTTTTAGGACCAGATACGGCCAGTTCGAGTTCATGGTGATGCCATTTGGTTTAACCAATGCACCGGCAGTATTCATGAACTTGATGAACAAGGTGTTCCACCAGTACCTTGACAAGTTCGTGGTGGTGTTCATCGACGATATTCTTGTGTATTCCAAGACACCGGAGGAGCACGAAGAGCACCTGAGATTGGTCTTAGAGACTCTTAGGAGAGAGAAGCTATACGGGAAACTCTCTAAGTGTGAATTCTTCCTTGACAAGGTCGAATTTCTTGGGCATATGGTATCGGGTGACGGGATCTCGGTTAACCCGCAGAAAATCGAGGCAGTAGAGTCGTGGGCTACCCCCAGTTCGGTAGCTGAGATCAGGAGTTTTCTCGGGCTAGCAGGATACTACAGGAGGTTTGTACAAGACTTCTCCAAGATTGCAGCGCCGATGACCAGACTGACTAGGAAGGATGTGGAATTTGTGTGGACAGAGGAGTGCCAGGCTGCATTTGATGAGCTGAAGAAGAGGTTGACGACAGCTCCAATTTTGACGTTGCCATCAGGGACAGGTGGTTTTACCATCTACAGTGACGCTTCAGGGAAGGGTCTGGGATGTGTTCTTCAACAGCACGGGAAGGTAATTGCCTATGCTTCCAGGCAGTTACGCCCTCATGAAAAGAATTATCCCACCCACGACTTAGAGTTGGCAGCAGTTATCTTCGCTCTAAAGCTGTGGAAACATTATCTGTACGGAGAGCGTGTGGAAATCTTCACAGACCACAAGAGCTTGAAGTACGTGTTCACACAGAAGGAACTGAACATGAGACAGAGGAGGTGGTTAGAGTTGATGAAGGACTTTGACATCTCATTGCAGTACCATCCCGGGAAGGCTAACGTAGTCGCCGATGCCTTGAGCAGGTATCCGATGGCTATGTACTTGACGACAGATAGGCATTTGTTGGCTGATTTAGAGAGCTTGGAGATTGAAGTGTTAGTTTCCGGTGCCGAGATTCAGATGTGGGGATTACAGATACAGTCAGAGCTGATGGACAGGATCAGGGCTGCGCAGTACGATGATGAGACCCTGAGGGGTATCAGAGCACAGGTTCAGATGGGATTGTCGGATGACTTCACTATCGCAGATGATGGTTCCTTACGGCACGGCACAAGGATATGTGTGCCTAGTGGGGAACTGCGCGAGGAAGTTTTGCAGGAGGCACACCGCTCTCAGTACTCGATGCATCCCGGTGCCAACAAGATGTATCGAGACTTGAGGGAGCACGTATGGTGGTACGGAATGAAGCGCGAGGTAGCACGCTTCGTATCTCGGTGTCTAGTGTGCCAGCAGGTAAAGGCAGACCGGCAGAGGCCAGGTGGGTTGCTTCAACCTTTACCGATTCCAGAATGGAAATGGGAGCACGTGACCATGGATTTCGTTTCAGGGCTTCCACGTTCTCCAGGAGGGAAGGACGCGATTTGGGTCATCGTGGACAGGTTGACCAAATCAGCCCATTTCTTACCTTTCAAGGTGGGCACGTCGACAGAGAAGCTAGCAGAGATGTACGTGCGACAGATTGTTAGGATTCATGGAGTTCCTGTGAGCATCGTCTCAGATCGGGATAGTCGTTTCACTTCCCACTTCTGGAGGAGTCTGCAGGCTAGCTTGGGCACTCAGCTCAAGTTCAGTACCGCGTATCACCCCCAGACAGACGAGCAGTCGGAAAGGACTATTCAGACTCTCGAGGATATGCTACGCACTTGCGTTTTAGATCTCGGAGGTTCTTGGGAGGATCATCTGCACCTGGTAGAGTTCGCTTACAACAACAGCTACCAGGCCAGCATCGAGATGTCACCGTTTGAGGCTCTTTATGGACGGAGGTGTCGTACACCGCTATCGTGGGACGACGTTGGAGAGAGAGCCTTGCTAGGACCAGAAATGGTCGTGGATGCAGCAGAAAAGGTGAAACTCATCAGAGACAGACTGCGAGTGGCGCAGGACAGACAGCGGCATTGGGCCGACAGCCACCGTAGACCCCTTGAGTTTCAGGTATAGATTGTTGTTTTCTGGTTGTGTTTGTTTGTTTGTTTAGACTGTGTGTTGAGACTGTTTTGTTTTAGGTTGGCGATCTAGTATTCCTACGGATTTCTCCGACGCGTGGAACGATTCGTTTTGGCAGAGGCGGGAAGCTTAGCCCACGCTACATCGGACCCTTCGGTATTCTGACGAGGGTAGGTGCAGTGGCATATAGACTGGACTTGCCGCCTGCATTGGAGGGAGTGCATAATGTGTTTCACGTGTCGCAACTGAGACGGTACGTGGCAGACCCTAGTCACGTACTTGATCACTTGGAGATTGAGGTTGGTCCGACGCTCAGCTACCCTGAGCAGCCCGTAGAGATCTTGGACCGCAGGGAGAAGGTGTTGCGGAACCAAACTATTCCTTTGGTTCGCGTAGCATGGAGACATCACTCTCCAGGGGAGTCGACCTGGGAGAGAGAAGACGAAATGCGCGAGCAATACCCGTATCTCTTCCAGACTTGAGGTATATTCCTTTTCTGATTTCACTCTTGTTGTAGTTCAGTCCAATTTCGAGGACGAAATTTCTTTTAGGAGGGTAGACTTGTCACTACCACTTTTCCATGTAAGGGTATTTCTGTAATTTAACTATTTAAATAATTATGTATTAAATTATTTGCTGAGTTTTATAACTATTATTATTATTAGGGATATTTGATTTTAGGTCAACCCTAGAATGCTTTAGGGCAAACCCTAATGTGTAAACCCTACTCTAGCAAAACCCTAGAATTTTAATATTAGGGTGAACCCTCAATACTCTAGCAGACCTAAACCTGAGTCTATTAGGTCCTACATGACTTAACATAAAGGTTTAAACCTAAAGCTGTGCAAGGAAACCCTAGAAACTAGGTTTATATATAAAGGAAGCTTCTCACAAAGCCATCCTTCATGTAAACAGGAGAAACCCTAGCCTCCACTAGAGAAAACCACCTTCCCTCTCCAAAATTTGAAACCCTAACCCTAGGTTCCATTCTTCTCCTCCAAAGCAAGGAACGAGGGTCAAGAAGCCTTGGAGAAACCATCTCTATAGGTAAACCCTAATTTTATTCTTTATTTCTGTTCTCTGATGATCCATGGCCATTAGGAACCCACCATTGCTGTGTATTTCGATTTTTTAGGGTTTTGTTTGGGTTTTGGTGACCAACATTTGGTTTTCCCCCAACTTCGTAAACCCTAACCATAGGTTTTGAAGGTAGACTGATTTCATCTCATAGGAGGTGGGTTGAACTCGATTTGTAGGGGTTTTTGGATTAGGAATTTATGGGTTGTATGTATTTTGGTTTCTTGCACTGCATGTGTTCGATGGAATGTTCATTAGGGTTCATCCATCTAAGGTAGTTGTGTATACATCGATGGGGAAATGCTGGGATGCAGTCTGGTATGTTCAGGCTGTGTTTGGGTTCATTGTGTATCGGGTTTGAGAGTTTTCTGTGCACAGGGGTTTAATTTCCTTGCTGTGCATCTGTGTGTGTAGAATTTAATCCCTGTGTGTATTTTGAGAGAGAGAGAGAAGAACTGTGCTGTGGCAGCATTGCTTATATGTGGCTGTGTATGTATCAGTCAAATAAGTTGTGTGGTGTAGAGTGTTTTAGAACTGTGTTATGCTGTGTATTTCTGTAGGATGATGTGTATTTCTGTAGGGTGAACTCAAGTGATTTTGTGTACATCAGTATTTTATATTGTGGGTGTAGTGAACATATAGGGACTGTATTTTTACATCAGTGTGCATTGGGGTTTTGATTAGGGCCAGATTTCAGTGGGTGCCTGTGAGAATGAGTACCTCTATATGTGTAAGTGTGTGTATCAATCTATATACATATGTGTTCTCAGTGAAAGGGGAAACATCAGCCTACATAGTGTATCAGTCACCCATTGCATATTGTGTGAGGGTTGTGTTTATTCCTTGCTGTGCAGATTTCAGTTCTGTGTCTGTGTGTGTATGTGTGTGGAGGTCTAGGTGTGGCAGTGTATTGATCTCAGTGTGCAGGTTATAAGGGTGTATTACCTCCATGAGGAATCAGAGTAAGTTATTAGGAGTGAGCAGAATTCATTATGTGCAGAGTTGAGTAGATGTGTTGGTTAGTATCAGTCAGTGAGAAGAACCGTGTGTTAATTCCTGTGCCTGAGTTGGAACATGTGTCTGTGTGTGTATCACTAGAGTGCCAGTAAGTTAACAGTGAGTTTCTGGGAGAGTGGGTGAGATTTCTGTGTCTCAGTAGGTGTGTATCAGAGTTCCTATGTATCAGTAACTAGAACACATGTGTGTGTCCCTGTGCTAAATGCCCAGTGTCAATGTGTGTCAGTTGGTGAGGTAGAACCTGTGTATTTGAGCAGTGAGTGTGAGAAATTCTGTGTATGTGTATGAGCAAATGAACTAATGTGTGTTTTGGATCAGTGAGGGTGCTAGATACCCCTGTATCTATGTGACTGGGTTGGGGAAATTCCCTGTGGAACAGTAGGTATGAGGTAGACTGTGTGTGTGTGTGTGTGTATACTGTCAAATTGTAAACTGTGGGTGTACTGTTAGTAGAGTGTTGTGGGTATTGTGTTTGCTTTGGTGTGTTAGTATCAGACATTGGGTTTTATTGTGCTCAGTAAGTAGTGGTATCTGCTAGCATTGGTGCTGAGTTTCATATCAGTATTACAGAGAACACTTGGAGCTTGAGCATACAAGTAGCTGCAATGTGAGTAAGGGAACACAACAGCAGCAAGGAGAGTATATGTTAGAGTTGAGTTGCATTGATAGGTAAGGTATTAAAATTAGTATAAAATATGAGTTTAGTTAGAGTATATGGAATTTAGTGTTAGTTAATAGTAAGATGTTACCAATTAGTTATCATTAGTGTTGATTTAGTATATTGGTGTGTCAGAGTATCAGTCAGAGTATCTTATTATATAGTTACTAGTTATATTAGTTATTATAGCTAGTATTGACTTGAATAGCTAGTTAATAGCCATATGAGTCTAATTAACTTAGCATGAACCTAGAAGCAAGGTATTAACTAGTTTTGACCAAAAACCTAGTATTGACCAGTAAACCTTAGACATGACCTAGAAACCTCGTATTTAAATTGTTAAGCATGTTTATTCTTTATTTCATTAATTAACATTGAATTTCCATAAATAGGTCATTGTGATTCCATTTTGGACCTCGCTCCTCACATTCTGCTCAGGACCACAGGCGAGTACATTCTCTGACAGTTTTCATGGTTGATTACTTCTATAAATTGTAGTGTATTTCATACTTGATTCCGACACTATGGATACACGGGTTAGCACCCTAGATCCCCATCACGAGGAGTCGTGGTTGGAATCCATCGTGCTAGCTGGGGGATGGGGAACTATTAGTAGATTATGTGATCATATCCAAACATTTATATGCACCATAGCTCACCCCACTTCTCACGTCGGGTGCGGCCTGACCACTTATATGCTCCATAGCTGTTATATATGATTAGCCTGACCATTATATGCACCATAGCTAACCATGCGGTTAGCCTGACCTAAAAGAACCATAGCTAATCATATATAACCAGCCTGATCCAGTCCCAAGCCGATCACATAATAAACTAATAATTCAAACACTTAGCTAGATGTCTTATCCTTATTCAGATTTACTTGTTCTAGTATTTACTACTTATTGCTCATTGCTAGATGCCTACTGTCTATTTCATTTTCTCCAGTACTTCACATGTTCAGCTTTTATTTCCATCTTGTATCTCTTACACTGTTTATAGATTTTGTCAATTAATGAAACTGCTGTTAGTGCTTGTGCTTCGCTCCAATCCTGACTGGATAACCAACATTTTTCAGAGGACCTGGAGGACTTTTGCCCTACTCATTACGGTCCAGGAATAGAGGAGGATTTCACCCCAGAAATCCCAGAGGAGGTGCCTATCTTAGAGGAGAACTTGCCTGCCCATGCTTAGATTATTTTTTTGCATTTACTATTTTAGACTGAGACTGAGACTGAGATGTATTTATTTTTATTTGTGACTTTGTGAGGTCATTTGGACCAGGATTTGAGTTAGATTTATTGTGGTTGGTTTTAAATAGAACTCTTTTCAATTCTCATCGTGCCATTATGTTTATAGTTGTGATTGAGTATATTATAGAAATGTGATTTATTTATCATTGTCCTCCGTACGGAGTTGAGACTATTGACAGGATATACTATGTTTGTGACCTAGACAGCGTTCTACCGCCGATGCTGCGGCGTAGGCTGGACGTACCCACGACTCATGCCCAAATTCCGGGTGCGGGTCGTGACAAGTACATATATATTTATATGTAAAAATATAAAAAATGGGAAAAATGTACCCTTATATAGTATATACTAAAATATACTATATAATACATACAAGGTATATATATATATACATATACATATACATATACATATACATATACATATACATATACATATATTTGTTCATACACTAATATACATACTATAAATATACTAAATACACAAAGTATTTATATATTTATATATATATATATATATACATATATTAGTTATGCACTAATACATTAAATACACAATATATATAGATATTTATATATATATATATACAATTACATATATATAATATTAATACATACCATGTATTTAATACCTATATATAATATACCAAATATATATATATATATATATATATATATATATATATATATATATATATATATATATATATATATATATATATATATATATATATATATATATATATATATATATATACATATATTTATATATGTAATATATATTTTTATACATATACTAAATGCACCAAACTATATATATATATATATATATATATATATATATATATATATATATATATATATATATATATATATATATATATATATATTTATATGCATATATTTATTATACCAATACACAAAATGTATATTTATATATACACCAATATATATATATATATATATATATATATATATATATATATATATATATATATATATATATATACAATTTAATACATAGTAGATATCAATATATACTAAGTATTTAATACATATACATATATATATTATGCACATATATACATAAAATATATATACACATATATGTTTATACATTTATATATATACATATATACACAATATATATATAAATATATACTATATACATATACAATAATATATAAATATATTTACAATTATATATATAATTATATATCCGTTATAATACATAAACATTTATATATAAATACATATTAGATATCAATATATACTAAGTATTTAAATACAAGTATATATTGCATACTATGTATATACATACTGTTTATTATGAAATACATACATATATATTTCTATTATATATAAAATACACAGAATATGCAGAATACAGTATATATATATAGAAGTATATAAATAAAATACTAAAAACAGAATACTTTTATTAGTATATAACCAATGCAATACAAATATACTATGTATAATACTGTATACGTGTATAAAATGTATACCTAGGTGTCCAGGGGGTTGAGGTGGGTCCGCCGGGCGAGTCGTCGCCGGCGAGGGTTGCCGGACGGAGCTCCGGCGTACGGGGGGGGTCGTCGTCAACAGCAACGGGATTCAGCCGTTGCTGTCGTTGCGGGGGCTGTGCCGGCCGACTGCTGGGTCGACCGGGGCCGAGCTGTGGCGGGGACGAAGGTGGTAGCTTGGGGGAGTCATCGACGGAGTGGGGTGGTCGACTGAGCAGCGACGGCGAGTCGGGGGACGTTTGGGGGGGGGGTCGGCTCGGGCTGTGTGGTGCTAGTTCATGGATGAGGATGTTGGTGATTGCGGTGGCTGTAGGCGGAGCAGGAGCCGGTGGCGATAGATGGAGGAGGGAGAGTGTGTGTTGGTCGGAGGGGAAACCGTCGCGGTGGTGGTCGGACGTGGTGGTGGCCGGAAGGAGGCTGCGAGAATTCTCGGGTCGGGGAAGAGGGAGTCGGGGGGGTGAAGAAGGGCTGCTGCGGCGGTGGTTCAGGCGGAGGCGGCGATCGTGGTGGCTGTGGCTCAGTTGGCAGGGGCGGGGATGGTGGTGACACTGGTGGCGGTCGTTGCCGGAGATGGCGGAGGCGGCGGGCTGAGGAAGGGGTCGTGGTGATGAGGGCTGAGTGAGGGTGTTGATGTGAGGGTTTTAGGAATTAGGGTTTTATGTTGGGATTTTAGCTTTTTGTGTGTAATAAATGTGATGTAATGTACCCTATATGTAGGAGAAAGAGTGGGGGGCTGCCTTGGGATTAGGGCCGGCTGGGTGTTTATTTTTGGGGAGTTGGGGAGGCTTCATCATGATGAGGGGAGGGCTAGGATTGAGGGGTTCAAATTGTAGGGTGGAGATATGTCCCCAAAAAGTAATGTAGGTACATAAAAATAGGGAAAAAATTATGATGGACCGGTCAAGGGAAGGGGGTCTCATTCTTCATGGGGTTGGACCAATGAGAGGGGGGCACCTCACTGCAAATTTGCACAAAGGCCCCTGAACAATTTAGAATTTGCATAAATTCTGGAATTGGGAATTTGATGTGACAAAACACCATATTTGGTATTTTGTATTGGGCTAGGATGGTGTATAGTATTTTATATGAGGCTTGTGGGTGTGTGTGGGTTTGGGTTGGAGTTGGGTCTAATTTAAATGAGGCTAGGTCACTACATTAATTAATTTATAATTAATGTACCGGGTGTCTCTAAATTAATTTAATAAATGCAGGGGGTCTAAATTGGGTGGCACAAGCGTCATTGGTATGGTAGGCTCAGAGTATAATAATGTCATGATCGGGTTTGATCAAAATGGGTTGAGGTTGGGTCTCAATTTCGATTGGAACGGACAACGAACGTAAATACGCAATTTATTTAATTTACATACGGACGTTTGTAACGACTTTTGTGCGACTAAAATCAGGCACAAAAATCATTATCCGGGGGTTGCACAAGGGTCATTATGGTAGGTTAGTATGTCTAGGCCAAGTGTATGGAATTTGTTTCAGGATAACAGGTAGTGTAGTATCCTAAATATCGGGACAACGGTAAGGTGTCCTAAGTAATAAAAGCATTGCACAAATAATAAAACTCTGTACAATAAATTCTAATTAGGACCAAAATAACCCTAATCATGCTATCTAAGTTAATTAAAATAAATTTTTGGTGGAGGGGGTTTACAAGTTGGCTCATCATAAGATAATCAGATACTGCACTCCACTAATGCAGAAGATATAGGCATGCCATGACTAATGTCTAGGGAGTGGCTGGTAACGCATGGTCTTGGAATTCCGTTCTCTCCCAATATTGATACCATTTTTTGTTACCTAGATTAGCCATACAGTTATCTGGAATCTCGCATCGTGGTCGCACGGTCATCCTCCTAGATGTCGTACCTCAATACGAGTATAAGGGGTGGCACACTATTCTGAGAGGAGACATTGTTCCATGCTATCACCTTGTGCGAGAATAAATACAGGAGATCTAATTAACTCGATAATCGACAAGAACACCAATAACTACAAGGAATACAAATACGAGCAATACTTGCTAGATACCGTCTCGATGCAAAATATAGGAATACCATGATACCAGATACATGAACGATATACGAAAATACGTATATCGGGAACAGAAGTGACACCTCTACCCTCCCTAGAAAAATTTTGTCCTCAGAATTTTAATCAAGACAGGCTAGAGAAATCAAGACAATCACTACACTAACTACAAGCCTAATTACACATACAATCACAAACAATTGATCACAAAAAAAAAATTTAACAACCACACTACATGGATGCTAAGTAATCATAGGAATCGAGAAACCAAGGCATAAGAATAAATATACCTTCCGAGTCGAACAAGTGTGAATACTGAGATATGATATTGTCCTCGTGCTCTAACATCGATTCTCCCGACGAGTTATGGCTCCAAGGGACACGAACAAGAATGATAGTCCGGTTCTTGAGCACCTTCTCTCTTTGGTCCAAAATTGATACGGGTTATTCCTCATAAGACAAGTCGGTAATAACGACTATTTCGGAATGGTCGAGGACATGGCTCAAATTTGAAATATTCCTTCGTAGCTGAGACACATAAAACATATTGTTCACCTCCCAAAGGAAGGCAGAAGGGCAAGACGATAAGCAACACCGCCCACCTGCTCCAGAATATCAAAAGGACCAACGTATCGCGGACTAAGCTTCCCCCAACGTCTGAATCGGATGACTCAATAGGTACAAAAAATTTGTAAGAATACATGGTCACCGACGCTGAACTCCAAAGGCCTACGATGTTGAGCCGCCAATTACCGATGATGATCCTGCGCAACTCAAAGCCGCTCCCTGATCAGTCTGACAACCTATACCATCTGAGTGATCATCTTCCGCTCTCCAACATCATCCCATGCCAATAGAGATATGCACTTCCTCTCATACAATACTTTAAATGGAGCCATCTGGAAGCCCGCTTGATATCTATTGTTATATGAGAACTCTACCAAATAGAGATGATCCTCCCAAGATGCACTAAAGTCCAACGTATAAGATCAAAGCATATCCTTCAAGTTTTAAATAGTCCTCTTTGACTTCCCGTCCGTCTGAGGATGATAAGTTGTGCTGAACCGTAATTTGGTACACAATCTTTAGTAAAAACTTTGCTAAAAGTTAGAGGTGAACCGGATGTCTCTATCTGATACTGTGCTCATCGAAACACCATGCTTCCTCACTATCTGTCTTATGTACGTATCTGCCAACTGCTCGATGGACTGCCCCACCCTGAAAGGAGGAAATAAGCTACTTTTATGAGCCGATCAACTATTACCCAAACTATATCTCAGCCAGTCGGTGATCTAGGTAGACTGGTCATAAAATCCATTGTATATGCTCCCATTTATACTCTAGAATGGGAAGCGGTCATAATAATCCTGCCGTCCTCTGCTGCTCGGCCTTCACCTGGTGGCATACCAAACAACGAGAGACAAACCACTTTATATTTCTCTTCATACCATTCCACCAGAAATGCTGTCGGATGTCCTGATACATCTTTGTACCCCCCGGATGGATAGAGTAAGGAGAATTATTAGCCTTTGCCAAAACTTCATGTCGGATATCTTCATTCGGCATACAAAGACGACTTCTAAATCTGAGCATATTCCATCATCATGGATCACCAATTCCTTCTTAAGGCTAGACACACTCTGATCTAAGCTTCTAAATCTGTGGGTCCTTCACATCACTACCGAAATATGATTGAATAGCTAAATTTTAGCGACATCATCATCAAACGTCGCTAATTTTAAAGATTTTAGCGACTCCAAAAATAAATATCGATATACGTCGCTGTTTGTGACGCATAGTGACTAGTAGCGACTGTTACTTGGGTTTTTTAAAACATAGTCGCTATACGCTTCTTTAACGTCGTTAAACGTTGCTAATTATTCTGATTTAGTATTGTTTGGTGGCATTTTTACCGACGTTTCTTATTTTTAATTAGCGACATTTATAAATATAGCAAGACGTCGTAAATATTTTTAATTAGCAACGTTTAGTGACGTTTAATTTAGACGTCGCTAAAAAGTTAATATAGGGTTTGTAATTTTTTATTTCCTACAATTCCCTCAATCTCCCCCTCTCCCAAAAATCTGCTGCACCCCTCGCCCCCTCCTCGACGACCCCGACCCCTCTTGACTCTGGCGACACCCCTTAGCCCCCAGCCCCGGCAATCCTGACCCCTCTCGAGTCCGGCAACCACCATCGCCCCCCTGCCCCAGCCCCCCTCGGCCCCCTTCCCTGGCGCCCCTCGGCCTCGACGACCCCCCTCGTTTTCGCTCGACCCCGACGACTCCCCTCCTCGATCAGAGGGTCAGGTAACCCTAACCCTATCCCTATCTCCCTCTTGCTGACACGATATAGACACACTGACATAGTGACACTGACACGACACACACACATATATACATACACTGACACGACACAGACACACAGACAACACTACTAAATTTTGTCCAATTAGCGATGTCCTTAGCGACATTAGAGTAAAATATTGCCAATTCCTAAGAATTTAGTGACTCCATTAAAAAAGTCGCAAAATGTCGTTAGTGGCGACGTTCAGCGTCATCCAGCGACTATCATTATTATTATGAAAATATAAGTCGGTAATAGTCGCCGAACGTCGCTAATATTTTAATTACAGTGACGTATTTAGCGACATTATAACAATTACATCAAAATATATTAAAAAATAATGACTTTTAGCGACTCCTACTTTATACGTCGCTAAATTGTTTAATATAGGGTTCTAATTTTTTATTTTTCCCGTTCGTTTTTATTCGCAAAAATTTGAAACCACGCGCCCCCCTCTGGCTCCGTGACCCCCTCCGGCGCTCCGGCCCCCCTCCCCAACATCGTGCTCCCCCTGGCTCTCTTTTCTCCAGCCCTCCCTTCGACTCCCCCCTGTTCTCCGGCTCTCTCCCCTCTATGCTCCGGATCCCCCTCCAGCTCCCCCTATCTGTGCTCCGACTCTCCCTTAGCCTTCGGCTCTCCAAACAGTCAGCCCCCCTCCTCGGCCAGGTAAACCCTAACCCTAATTCTCATGACACTGATACGGACAATCACAGATATTTTGACACAAACACACACACCATAATTATTCTGACACTGGCACGGATACACTAATACTGACATGGAGTGTGTGTTTGTGTGTGAAGTGACTGGTACCTTATAGCCTTTTCAAAATGACACTGTCATGGACACACTAATACTAACACTGACACAAACACACTACAATGGGAGGTAAAGTCCTACGGGTGATATGCTTGTGCTATAAATTAAGGTTTGTGAACTTAAGAATTATTTATAGAGATTGCTTGCTAGTTTTCTCCTACCACGTATTTGTTGAAATGAAAAGTTGGTCATTCTTGGCTAATTCTCAGTTTTACCCTTGATTATATATTTATATACTCATTAGAATAGGCATATATATATATATATATATATATATATATATATATATATATATATATATATATATATGTATTGGTGTGTGTGTGTGTGTGTTTTAGTTTTGTGGTGTTGGTATTGTGACATGGAGGTGACGAGAAGGGGATATGGTGCTTGAGTTTCAGAGTAGTCCAGTACTTGTGGAGAGTCTTATTAGCAGTGGAGGTGAGTGTTCTCAGATATTAGGGGTGATCGGACAAGTTATAGGTGACAACAGCTGTTGTAGTACCAATAATTAGAAGAGCAGCATCAACAACAAGCATTAACAGTAGCAGTAGCACGAAAGCATAGTAGTAGAGCAATATTTAGTTGCAACAACAGCAACAATTTGCAATTAGAGTAGCAACAGACAATAATGAGGCAAGGCAGCAGCTATTTGCAATGCCAATAAATGGCATCAACCTAGGCAGCACCTGATGAGGGTAGCATCATCTAATACATGAGAGGAAGGGTGGGCATGGTATGGGATAGAAGCAATTATATGTGAGTTATATATGGAATATTGAGTTGTACAGCGGTAGCAACTCGTGGCTAGGGAGCGGTTAATTGCATTGCCTTTATACTATATAGCCATTGATTTGGGGGATTCCTTTGATATTATATATATATAATATGGTCGGGATGTTGGATTATATGAGAAGTGTTGCAGGTAGTATGGGAGGGTGACAATTTAGTTATGACACGACACATGACATGACATAGACCCTAACCCAAAGCCGAGACACGATACATACCCTAACCCTATCTGAGTTAATTAGACGCAGTCTTGGGTATCAAGTGAGGTATTGTGTAGTGTACACTTGTACACAGTGCAGTGAGGGTGTGTGTGTGTGTGGATATCTTGGTGCTATGGACACTAATCCTATCCTAATCCTAACTCGGACACACACACACGCGGACACTAACACTAACCTAAACTCGGATATGCGGACACACTAACACTTATACACTAACCCTAATACGGACATGAATACACACATATGTTTGTATCATGTTATCTCATGATACATATGGTAAAATTATAGAATATATGGATATGAAAGGTTAGGACACGATATCGAGGATAAGGTTGTAAGCATTTTATCGGATACGGACACATGTATACATGTCAAGTATGGATATCCAGGAGTGTATCAGTGAGTGTCAACTATGTATCCTGGACCAAAAAAATTTGACACCATGACTTGACTTTTCAATTAGAAAGTCATGGCCCAAACAAATATTAATTGTGGATATCCAAGATACATAGCTAACACTCACTGATACACTGCAATATGAGTATCCAGGATACAGAGTTGAATGAAGAAGTATCAGTGCTAGGACTAGGTATATCAGTGCATGTACTGTATTCCTGAGTATTCTTATGTGTGTTTAGACGAGTAGGTATATAACATAAATAGGTATTCCTGAGTATCAATGCTAGGACTAGGAGTATCAGTGCATGTACTATATTTAAACGAAGAAGATAAATTTTCAAAAGATGATTGAAAATATCAATATGAAATCCATTTAGACATGTGACATGTACTATAATTTAACTATTTTCTTGAATAATGTCAATTCATCTTTGTATATCTGGAGTGAGTGTCATTTAGATAATATACACTACTAAATATTCACCTGAGTATATACTTGAACGATGCCTATTCATCTTTGCAGAAGCATCTAGAAATAGATATAAATTACTATCTGCATCATTATTTATGGATGTACAACCGTTATTCTGATGATATGTGTGGTGTGCAGGATAAATTCATAGAGGGTGTACAGCAGTTCCTGCAGTTTGCTAAGGCATTCCCTTAGTACATGGACAGTACCAAAATTTAGTGTCCGTGTATGAGATGTTGCAACTTGATATATCATCGAGAAGTGGAAGTCATATATTATTTGTACTCGAAGGGTTTTACGCCGAATTACTATCAGTAGAACTCGTACGGAGAACTTGTGTCTTTAGCATTGGAGTTGGAGCCTTATGTGGAGCCGTATATGGATGTTCACGACCAAGCTACTTACGACGGGTGGGTGAACATAGTTTTTGATGCGACAAAGCCTAATTTTGATCCGGACAATCATGATGCAGCTAAGACCAAATTTCGATGCTGTGAAGTTCATAGAGTTGCTGAAGAATGCAAGGACTCTATTATATCCTAGTTGTGAGGATCATTCACCGTCGGAGATGGTTACAAGATTGTTGAGCATCAAGTCCGATTTTAATATGTCACAAGAATGCTATAATCGACTGAAAATTTTGATTATAGAGATCTTTCCAGAGGGTGCAAAGTTGCCTAAAGACTTCTACCGATCTAAGAGGATGGTGAGATCGCTCTGGATAGGATACGAGAAAATTGATGCATGTCGCAACGGGTGCATATTATACTACAAAGACGACAAGGATGAAGACATGTGCAGATTATGTGGTGTTGATCGCTACAAGGCCACTGGTAGAGGAAAGTCTGTCGGTACAAGAAAGCCTACCAATTCGATGCACTACTTGCCTTTGATGCCGCGGTTGCAGAGGTTGTTTATGGTGAAGGAGATTGCAGAAAATATGAGTTGGCACAGGCGGGAACAGATTGAAGGAGTATTGAATCATCCATCCAATGAAGAAGCATGGAAGCACTTTGATCGAGAGTATCCATATTTTGCTTTGGATCCGCATAATATCAGATTGGGGCTCTCCTCTTACGGTTTTATCCCATTCAGACTTTCGGGCTCCCAGTATTCGTGTTGGCCTATGATCGTCACTCCGTATAATATACCGTCTTGGATGTACATAAAGACTCCGTATATGTTTCTAATCATTATTATCCCGGGTCCGAACAATCCGAAGAGGAACATCAATGTGTATTTAAAGCCTTTGATAGATGAGTTGAATCAGCTGTGGGAAGTAGGTGCCAACACGTACGATATTTCTAGAAAGCAGAATTTTTAGATGAGGGCAGCACTTATGTGGACCATCAACGACTTTCCGACCTATGGAATATTATCGGGATAGAGCACTCATGGTCCTCTCTCATGTCCGTATTGCATGGACCGCACTAAGGCTTTCTGTTTTGTGGAGAAGGCCAATCCACAACCAAGGTAGCCCGGATACACGATATGGAAAGAGGTAAAAGATTTACCAAGTGCTATCGAAGAGCTTGCTAAGGGGTACAAGTGTGACAGATTTGGTCGCACCCATAACTGGACGAAGAGGAGTATATTCTGGGATCTGCCATTTTAGAGCACCAATCTGATCAGACATAACCTTGATGTCATGCATATCGATAATAATGTGTTTGATAACATAATTAATACTATAATAGAGGTAAAGGGGAAGACGAAAGACATCAGAAGGCCAGGTTGGACTTAGAAGATATATGAAGATGTCCTGTGTTGTATTTGATGGAGGAGGGGAATAGAAAGTTAAAGCAGCCTAAGTCAATTTTATCACTGGAGAAGGAGGATAAATGGAGACTTTGTAGGTGGATTTAGGGTCTAAAATTTCTAGACGGGTACATGTCGAATTTAAGAAGATGCGTCGATCTCAAGGAGAACAAACTGGTGGGTATAAAGAGCCACGATTGTCACGTATTCATGGGGAGGTTAATTCTGATTATATTTCAAAAATTCTTATCGTAGGTCATTTAGGATCCATTGACAGAGCTCAGCATATTCTTCAGAGATATTTGTTCTACTAAGTTGCTCGTCGATTTTTTAGAAAAGCAAGAAAAGGACATTGCGGTAACACTGTGCATGCTCGAAAAGGTATTTCCTCCTGGATTTTTCGACTCCATGGAGCATTTGCCAATTTATCTTTTCTATGAGGCACGTGTTGGTGGTCCAGTCGATTATCGGTGGATGTACCCATTCGAGCGACATATGAATCACCTAAAGAGAAAGGTAAAAAATAAGGCACGGATTGAGGGCTCTATTTGTGAAGCTCATGTTCTCGAGGAGATTAGAAACTTTTGCTCGACGTATTTCAAACCTCATATTGCTATTAATAGAATGAGAGCTCCGAGAAACGATGACGGATATCAAGAATCTAATGATGCAATACTGAAAGTATTCAATGTGTCTGAAAAGCCTTCGAGAAAAATAAAGAAAAGATATTTGAATGACGACGAGCTAAGGGCTTCTCAGTTTTATATATTACTCAATTGTGACATGGATGAAGTGGAGAATCTAGTAGGGTAAGTAATTAATACATCCACATTTACGTCATCTCAATATAATACTATAAGCTAATATTATGCTACTAATCAACGGTTGCTTCGTTGTTTTTAGCACATATAATGATGAGCTAAGGTCGGTTAGACCCTACATAACAAATAAAGAAGTAGAACAAGAAATGAGACATCATTTTCATTCTTGGTTGAGAGCATATGTAAGGAGCTCGGTAATTAATTTTTCTGTATGCACTTGCACAATAAATAACTTACTATCGCTACTTTGGTATGTAGGTCGATCATCTAATAACACCCGAGACTGAATCTATTAGAACTCTAGTCAAGGGACCAATTACTGCCATTAAAATATGGCCAAGTTATTGTGTGAATAGGTTTAGGTTCAAGCCAATAAATGCTCTGATCAGAAATAGCTTTCTGGATCTTGATTCCACGAAAAATAGTTGTTTGTGTGTCAAATCTTCGAACTACAAAGACGTTAATCTAGGCAATGATTTCTTTGGCATCTTATGAGAGACTGTGGAGTTGACATATAATTATGGCACATATCGTGATATAAAAGTATGAATGGTTTGATCCGATTCAAGATCAAGGTTGGAAAATTGATAAGCATAATCTTGTGGATATAAATTACAAGCGTAGATATCAAGGCTACGAACTATTTGTCCTATCAAGTCAGGCTCAAGTGGTGTACTTCATAACTTATCCTAGACAGGGGACATGGAGGTCAGATTGGTGGACAGTATGCAAGACTAAAGCCAGAAATACCTTTGACATTGACGAAATAGCTTATCAGGAGGACGAGCTACCTCTTGTAACAAATATTGTAGATGTTGACTTAACGGAAGTTACTCATTACACGACTAATAATATAAAAGAGGTAGAATTATCTGAAGAGAAAGACGAAGATGAAGTAGATGAAAGTGAAGATGAGGAGGAAGAGGAAGAGGAAGAGGAGGACGAGGAAGGCAAAGAAGATAAATTTTCTGAAGATGATTGAAAATAAAATAAATCTATTTGGACTTGTGACATGTATTATATTTTGACTGTAGAATGTACTATCCATTTAGACTTGTGACACTACTAGTTATTTACTATGTAATTTTATTAATGCTGTAAGATATGCATAACATTTTGACTGTAGAATGTACTATATATTTGTTTATTTATTCTATCATCATATTTTGTTATCTGGTATGACAAGACGATGCGAAGAATTCAGCAGGTCCCGAGGTAGACGGAGTGCTACTCCGGTACTACCTACTTTTGGTTCTGGATCCTCGTCACCAAGTACTCCAGTATATCGACCAGTCACATCTCCGACTGCGACGACGTTACGTGACAACACTCTTAGGACGAGTAGTTCCAGGCCTGGGACTACTTCCTCGTCCAACGTTCCTCCTGCTGATAGAACCATAGAGGCAGATGAGCATATGGCAAAGGTTGAGCCGACCTTGTCCCAGCATCAGCAAGATCCTCCATACGCACCTCCAGACGAGACGAGGATGAAGATTTGGGCCGACGGTACAAAGTAAGTCAATTAGTTGGTTTAGCATCATATATATCGTATATTTATTTATTCATCATATATTCACTTTTTCGATAAAAATAATTATCTCTATATAGATATCGTCCCTCGTCGGATAGAGACACCTGGGCCACTTTCTGAGGTACAACTATGGTGGCCCTTGGATCAACTACTCTGATGCTCCGGATGAGAGAAATGCGTTCTGGTTTGTGCACTTCAAGGTAAAATTATATTTGGTTTTAATATCAATCATCTAATTTATGCATATTATATAACTTACTAAATTACTTCTTATAGCAAACATATTTCTATCCACCGTACCGGGCCGAGTTGATCGAGCAGATATTTTCTTCCGTTGTCGCCAAGCTGATCCGTGAAGCTTTGGATGATCAGATGGCTCATGATCGTGAAGGAAAATCGATCCAAGGTTGGATCACGCCTGAGCAATGGACTGCGATGAGGGCTAGATTCGACGATCCAAGGTACAAGAAAAGGTCTGAGAAGGCCAAGGCGGCTAGGAAGAAGGTAGCAAAGTGGTGTGGTGGCTTGATTCCGATGATAAAATATTTTCGTCGTTTGGTATATTTTTTATTTTAGATATTTTATTTTAATGCAAGTACAATAAAATGGTAGTAGGGTAAAATATTTAATTTTAGTACTAAATAATATATTTTTAACAGGTACAGAGGGGTGAGGATGCCAACATGGTGACCGTCTTCCTGGCCACCCATCGAAAGGGCGGGAATCTCATTGATGAGAGGGCCTCGCAGACCTATGTAAGTATTACTTTACTTTGTGTTAATTTTAATATAACTTAGGAAATATGCAAATAAATATCCATGTAGTTATTAATAAGTTCCTTAGACATTAGCAATTATCGAGTATCCAAACTTTTTTTGGCTGAGTATCTTAGGCTGCGTGAGCGAGTGACTGCTAGTGCACCTACAGCGGGAGAGGCTGGTAGTTCCTTGCAGCCCTCTGTTTGTGGTATTAAACGAAAGAATGAAAGTGTATTTCAATGACAAGGTTTATACGAGACCCATGCCCTTTGGTTTACAAACAAACTTGTACAATTTGATCCTATACGAGGATGCGGGAGTACAATTTATTTAATCTGGGTATAAATTGCTATAGGTGTCTGATCTGCGGTCGATCACTTTAGCCCTTGGACTACACGATGTTGAAGAAGTGCCGTGGAAGACAGGATGCAGCTTCGGAGGTTGCGAAGGAGGGTGGATGCGCGATGCTGAAGGTCGTCGCTCCTTATTCCTTGCCTGAGCTCTGTATTCTTCTCTCTCTCTCTGTCTCTCCCTCTTGATCTCCGGTTCGGTGACCTTGTTCGATCCTTCTTTCAAAGTTTTGAGCTTTGATCTGATATTGGTATTCTTGGCCAAATTTTCCGACCTGGTTCAATCTTCCAAATTGTCGACCTTGTTCCCCATTGATAGGGGTCTCTATTTATAGAGTTTTGGTGACAGTGACCACTCCATCGGTATAACAACCGAGGAGTGGAAAGTACAGCACCCTTTTACCCAACGGTTAAAGTAACCAATGCCTACGTATAGATGATCTTTTGAATGAGCGTGTGATGCGGGTCCAACTAAGGGGACACAACGCGTACAATTGCTACTAAGATTACGGCGTAAAAGCCACGTAGGTAGGTATCCATTGTATAGAAGAGGTTGGCGTAGAAGCCAAATGTCTGTCACCTTGGCGAAGAAGCCAAATAGGCATAGAAGCCGAGTAGGCGTGGAAGCCGAGTAGTCGTAGAGACTGAGAGGGCGTGGAAGCCGAGCAGGCATAGAAGCCGAACAGGCATAGAAGCCGAGTAGGCGTGGAAGCCGAGCAGGCATAGAACCCGAACAGGCATAGAAGCCGAGTAGGCGTGGAAGCCGAGTAGGCGTGGAAGCCGAGCAGTCGTAGAGACTGAGGGGGCACGGAAGCCGTAGGAGCACAGATCTTGAATGGGCGTAGAAGCCGCTGCGTACCATGCCAGGGTGCTGATGTGGACGTCTTTAGCCGGAATTACGGCTTTTGGAGATCAAATCTTTGGCAGAGATTTGCCATCATCCTGTGCATTAAATATGGAGACGTGCCTTGAGGGGAAACTGTCACCGCTCTGTGCGTTTTGACGGAGGGTCGTGCCTTGAGGGGACACTGTCACCGCTCTGTGTGCTTTGGCGGAGAGACGTGCCTTGAGGGGACACTGTCACCGCTCTGTGTGCTTTGGCGGAGAGACGTGCCTCGAGTCCTGTACGATGCGCAGCTTTTGACGTGGCAGGCAGTTTGTCTTTTGCGGAGCGTAAAACAGCCTATGTTTGCCTGTGTAAAACAAGGCAGCGTGTTCTCTTTTCACGCGAAAGAGCGGTTTATGCCGGTGGTTTTTTAGTAAGCGCCGGTTTGGTGATATTTTAACCAAATCCTCTGCATTAAATGCTGAGATCCGCCATCATACTATGGAGCGTGTCCCGAGGGGTCTACCCCCGTTCCCAGCCGTCGTTTAGGTAGCTGTGCAGCACTTTTTGTCAGGAGTCAGAGGTCAAGTTTACTGCGTGACTGGACAGTTTCTTTCCGGGAATATGAAGCGTTCCTCGTACGCTTTAACGCTGCTTTGAGAGCGGCTGGGTTTTACGCCATGGAGGCGATGAAGAACCCTGTTTTACGCTGGATGGCTCTGAAGGCCTCTGCCTACGCTGCTCTGTATCAAGACGCTGCGTAGATCTTCCAAGCATTTTTTTTATGCTTCTACACCCTCTCCAGCTTCGACGATGGATGAGCTGTGGGTGACCGCCGCTGGTGGTCTCCAGAGGGATAGGTACTACGGTACGGTATCCTATGGCCCCTTGTTGCGACGCAGTCCTCTAGGACCTCCACTGCAAGTGCGCATTCCCCATAGCCCTAGCAGGCATCGGTCGAGTCCAAGAGACCGTTGATCGTTAGATTGTGTCTCACCGTGATGAGTTACTGTTAAGGATGGAGGAGCATCCCCTGTCCCAGCCGCAGGAGGAAGATACAACGCTCATCGCACGATTTGATACGCTCGAGCGGAGCATCATGGATCTCAGGGAAAGAACAGCTGATCTTAGAGCGTCGACAGAGCGTTGCGTGATGGAGCTGCAGGCATCACAGCTGTCCATGGGCAAGAGGCTGACGATAATACATAATTCAATGGTTCATAGCAGTACGAGGCTGTTATCTACCATGGATTTATACAACCATCGACTAGTAGAGTTGGAGCAGATATGTCCTCCTAGTACGCCTTCATCGACACAGACTCCACCGATGTTACTGCCTTCTTCATCGACATCGGTGTCGATTTCACGGGAGCAATATAATTTATTTTTATCCATGATACGGGCCGGTGGTCATTCTCCCGCAGATCTGCAGTAGTCCTAGTTATGACAATTTACTGTTTGTTTGTATGGATATTTATTGCATTCTTTACGACCAAATTTTCTTCAGACTCGGTTTATAATTTTAATTTTTTGTTTTCTTTAAATTTTACTATATTATTCATATTAAATGTATTTTAATTTACCGGTATGAGTGTTCTACCGAAGGGGTCGGCGAACCCAGGGAATTCAACGGAGGGTTACTCTGGGTCTATTTATATAAATTATAAATTCATAAACTGTAGGAAGATTGATTTGGAAACCTTTCTATATTTTATTTATTTATTTTTTTACTGAAAATTTAGCGATGTTTAACGACGTTTAACGACTTTTATATGTGTTGCTAAATACGTCACAGAATGTCGCTAAATACATCACTGAATGTCGCTAAATTGCTGACTTGACAGTATTTGCTAGGTCAACAAAATATCGCTAAATGTGTTGTAAAACGTCGCTAAATAGAAAAAATTAGCGACGTTTAACGACACCCAACACGTCGCTAATTTAACTATGTTGCATCGCTAAACGTCGCTAATATGAAAAATATTAGCGACACAAATACGTCGCTAGAAAAAGTCGCTATAACGATGTTTTGCGACATTTTTCCTGTCAGCGACTAGCTTAAACGCGACTTCATTGAAACATCTGTAATTACGTTGCTAAATTTTTTAGTAAAATTTTTATGCCATTTAGCGACGTTTCCAGATGTCGCTTATTTGACTTATTCTGGTAGTGCACAAACACGATTAACTTTCTAGCAGTACACATTTTTTTCTTGTATTTATAGTATAGACATCCTCTCTAATTTTTTGATTTTGTAAATAATTTTGACCTATTTTGTGGGATGTCCCCATTTTATTTGTCATAGACTTTTGACTATTGGGCATATATAGGATAATAGTAGGTGAGTGTCAACCTACTTAGGATTACAACACTTTGAATGGGTTGATGTGAGCCCTAGTATGATTAAGACTAATTTGAATCGCTTACCTCTATCAAATCCCTATTTGACTTAGTCCCTAATTGATTGATTATGTCATTGGACTACTGGCTCACTGGATTTAGTGCTCATTTCTTATTTTTGTTGTGGTACATTAATCGGTTTGTTACAAAGAGCCAAATACAGTATTATAAAAAAAATAGTAACTAGGTTAACCATCATTTGCATCGTGTCAAAGGAAGATCGATACCAAGATGAAGTGATAGAATTGGAACTATCGCAGAGTTCTAGAATTTAAAGGCTACGATCCTTTGAAGAAAACAAACTGTAATTAAATTGCACATTTGTAAAGTTTATATATCTATAAATGACAAATGTAAGGGAGTGTAGTAACTCTATAGAATACAGGTTATACATACTTGGAAGCTATACTTGAGACCCTAGAATAGCTCTAGGTACAGTTTAGGTTGACCACCAAAAACTTAGAAATCAGTATATAGAAATGGATCTGAATTACATCATGTGTCATCGTTCATGGATATACAACCGTCATCCTGATGACATATGCGGTGTGCAGGATAAATTCATACATGGGTCTAGAATATTACATTGACCCATTGCCTTGGCTGCTGCTGCATTGCTGATGGAGCTGCTGCAACTGCTGCTTCTATTATAACAAAATTTAGACACAAAAATATTCCTTTTGAGGCTTTTAGGTCTAGAATAGTAGTGACTATGATCGTGCCTATGTTGGACACTCTGAAGTCAAGAGTCCATGTGAGCCCTTCTCTGAAACAAAATTTTTGAGGCTTTTAGGTCTAGAATAGTAGTGACTAGGCTTTTAAGTTCTACCATGTTGAATACTTAGGTTCTACCTATGTTGGATACTTCGAAGTCAAGTGTTCCTTTGTGGGCCATTATGTGAAAAGGAAATTTAGTTCTGCAAGTCTTTTGAGGCTATTAGAGTTATACCAGAAAAGACTAAGAACGAAAGGATCTAAATATCTAAAAATACTTGTGGGGAGAACTAGATTTTAAGTCTTTTTAGGTTTTTTAGAGGAGTAAACAAAGGTCTCTTAGTCTTTTCAGATAATTTATAATACTTAGCCTTTTATAGGATTTTTTCAAAATCTTGTGTAACTCTCAGTAAATTTTCTTTTCAGATAATGGATCACAAGGGAATATGTGTTTATTATTATGAGCCATCCATTTAATGGAGTTTAAAATCAGAGTTGTCCACATGTCTTCTAAGTTTGAAATTATGTCTTCATGCTATTACTTTTGCAAGCCTTTGAACGATATATACTTGAACAATGTGTATCTATCTTTGCAGAAGCATATTAATGGATATAAATTGCTACCTACAGCATCGTTCGTGGATGTACAACTGTCATTCTGATGACATGTGCGGTGTGCAGGATGAATTCAGAAAGGGTATACAACAGTTCCTGCAGTTCGCTAAGGCGTTCCCTCAGTACATGGATTGTACCAAAATTAAGTGTCCGCGTGTTAGATGTCACAACTTAAAATATCACTAGGAAGTGGATGTGACATATCATTTATACTCGAGGGATTTCACATCGAATTATGTTTAGTGGACCTTACATAGAGAACTTGTGTCTTCAGCATCGTAGTCGGAGCCTTATGTGGAGCCGTATATGGATGTCCACGACCACGCTGATTATGACAATGGATGCGTGAACATAGTTTTTGATACTGTTGGGCCTAATTTTATTTCGGACAATGATGACGCAGCTGAGGAGGCACCGAATACTGATGCTGCAAAGTTCATAGAGTTACTGGAGAATGCAAGGACTCTATTATATCCTGGTTATGAGGGTCATTTACCGTTGGAGACGGTTATAAGACTGTTGAGCATGAAGTCCGATTTTAACATGTCAAAAGAAATGCTACAACCGACTGATGGAGTTGATTATAGAAATATTGTCGGCGAGTGCTAAGTTACCTAAAGACTTCTACTGGTCTAAGAGGATGGTGAGATCGCTCTGGGTGGGATACGAGAAAATCGATGCATATCACAACGGGTGCATATTGGATTACAAAGACGACAAGGATGAAGGCGTGTGCCAATTTTATGGTGCTGATCGCTACTAGGCAACTGGTACAAGAAGGCCTGCCGGTGCAAGAAAGTAGACCGATTCGATGCACTAATTGCCTTTGATATCGCGGTTGCAGATATTGTTTATGGTAAAGTAGACTGCCAAAAACATGACTTGGCGCAGACGAGAATAGATTGAAGGAGTGTTGGATCACCCATCCGATGGAGAAGCATGGAAGCACTTCGATCAAGAGTATCTCGATTTTGCTTTGGATCCGCATAATATATGATTGGGGATCTCCTCCGACGGTTTAACCCCATTCAAACTTTCAGGCTACCAATATTCGTGTTAGCCTGTGATCATCATCCCGTACAACCTGCCACCTTGGATGTGCATAAAGACTCCGATTATGTTCTTAACCGTCATTATTTTGGGTCAGAATAATTCAAAGAGGAACATCGATGTGTATTTGCAATGATTGAGAGATGAGTTGAATTAGCTGTGGAAAGTAGGCGCCAACACGTACAATATTTCAAAAAAGCAGAATTTTCAGATGAGGGAAGCACTTATGTGGACCATAAATTACTTTCTGGCTTATAGCATATTATCAGGATAGAGCACTCATGGTCATATCTCATGTTCGTATTGCATGGACCGCACTAAGGCTTTCCGTTTGAAACACGGAGAAAAATTGTATTTCTTCGATTGTCATCGACAATTTTTGCCGTCAGATCATCCGTTCCAGAGGAACATGAATACATTTTGTACCAGCGTTATGGAGAAGGCAAATTCACCTCCAAGGTGGCCCAGAGACACGATATAGAAAGAGGTTAAAGACTTACCAAGTACTATCGAAGAGCCTACTAAGGGGTACAAGAACAATAGATTTAGTCACACTCATAATTGGATGAAGAGAAGCATATTCTTGGACCTGCCATATTGGAGCACCAATCTAATCAGACATAACCTTGATGTCATGCATATCGAGAAAAATATGTTTGAGAACATAATTAATACTATGACGGACGTAAAGGGGAAAACGAAAGACAATCCCAAGGCCAGGTTGGACTTGGAAGAAATATGAAGACGCCCTGCGTTGTATTTGATAGAGGAAGGGAATGGAAAGTATAAGTAGCCTAAGGTAATTTTCTCACTAGACAAGGAGGATAAATGGAGTCTTTGTAGGTGGATTCAGGGGATAAAATTTTCATACGGGTATGTGTCAAATATGAGAAGATACGTCGACCCGAAGAAGAACAAACTGACGGGTATGAAGAGCCACGACTGTCACGTATTCATGGAGAGGTTAATTTTGATTATATTTTGGAAATTCTTACCGCAGGTAGTTTGTGATCCTTTAACATAGCTTAGCATATTCTTTAGAGATCTTTGTTATACCAAGTTGATCATCGATTATCTAGAAAAGAAAGAGAAGGATATTGTGGTAATATTATGCAAGATGGAAAGAGTTCTCCCTCCTGGATTCTTAGACTCCATGGAGCATTTACCAATTCATCTTTCCTATAAGGCACGTATCGGTGGACCTGTCGGTTATCGGTGGATGTACCCGTTCGAACGTCAACTGAACCACCTAAAGAAAGGTGAAAAACAAGGCAAGGGTCGAAGGTTCTATTTTTGAATCCTATGTTCTTGAGAAGATAACAAACTTTTACTCGATGTATTTCAAGCCGCATGTTGCAACTAATAGAACAAGAGCTCCTAGAAACGATGACGGATATCATGAATCTAATAATGCAATACTGAAAGTATTCAATTATTTAGGTAAGCCTTCGGGCAAAATAATGAACAGATATCTTAATGACAATGTCGTGCCCCAGTCCCAAAATACATAGGACTAGGAAACGTAAAATGCCAGCTACGCATTCGACCAGACTCTAGTTCGACTCGAATACATATAAGTTGTATTAGAATGGTCACTACCTAAAAAATTAAGTAAATATAAATATCTAAGGCTTAATCCACAATGAACATAATACACAAGAATGAGCTACATGTGCTAAAGTCGGCCGCCCAGTAACACACAAACTCGAATAGACTCGAGAAAGAAATATGAGTCTATAAAACTAGGCTACATCAGCAGATAAATAAATAATATGAATAAATAACCATAAATCTGGTAAAGATGATATAAGTACCTGGTACCAGTGCCTGTAAGACAAGCAACTCCATCAGCAACTCTAAAGGCTCCATAACCGTCTAAGCTGCAAAAAAACTAGCAGGGGACTAGGTCCTCAGAGGGACGTAACAATGTTCAAGAAACAACATGCCAAAAGTAAAACAGTATAATGCCACATACTCAAGGGTAAACTATTGTAACCATCTATGTGATATGCACGTGAGAGCATCACTCGTACTCAGGTTGAAACCACTACAGGTTCTGTGTCAGGGAGCCCAAAGCAGCAAGTAATATCTCGTAGGGTCAATAAATGTGCCAAAGCTCTAGTCAGAGACTAGGGCACTCTCCAGTAACATAAGTATATATATAAATAATCAGCCTGTAGTATGGTGTGTCTCTCTCCACCCAATGTAATCTCATGTATCATGTCCACGATGTCTCATGTCCATAACAGGCAAGATCATGACCTCTAGCTAGTGCAACGAGTCATAATAATATCCATATAAAATGTAAGGCTCATATTACGAATCCTGTAAGCTTGTACAGAATCACCATGAATAAATCAAGAAAGATTTTGTCACATAAAATAGTTTCAAGTGTCCTAGGGTATGGCGTACTTGGTAAAGCAAGCACGTAAAAATTGGATCGTGGAATCAACTCTCTAAGTGACGTTGCACGACTCCGCGTACGGCGTCGACACCCGAATCTTATTCGGACGCTAAGCAACGTCTCACGATCCTAGGATAAACACACACATCAACCATATAAAATAACTATAATAACTAAATAATATAATAAAGGCATAGAACAGTAATACATCATGGCAAGGTACACTTGCTTGGATTCTGAACTCCGTCAACTGCTCTTGGAAAATTGGAATCTGCACGTACACCTCCGGATGCTGAAATAAATATCACCATTATTATCAGAATACTTAAAATAGCTATGATTGACTATCCATAAGTCCAATTTGGACACAGGGGCAAAATTGTCAGTTTTGGGTCAAAGCGGGGTCCACATGTGGCCCACTTTGTACCGTAAAATGTGTCAAATACAAACTTCTCCAAATTTGTCAAACTTAGTGTCTACGAGTCTAGAACGATGATATGAACCCAACAGAACATCCAGAACTGGATTCCGATGAGCCGATCACGAAATCGCACGTCATGTGGAACTGTGGGGCCAATGAAACGATGTTTCGTCAACGTTCTCTGAATTGAACCAAAATTGGATCACAGGACCAGCGTAATGCTGCGAATCCGATGGTGAAAGTTTTGTTGCAAAATGACAAGCACACACAAAGTTATGGCGAGTGTCAGAACAGGCCGATACGGGACTTTTCGGCGGATATGCGTTGATTTCGGTATGCACGTACATCCAAATCAAGTTCCACGAAAGCCCACATGTTCGCGTTTATATTATGTGCCTTTCAGTGCAACTCGCACACGACGAAGTCACCTCATTTGGCGGGACGCACCCCGTATCGTAAGATTTTGGGTGTTTTAAAAATAAGTTTTTGGTCGTTTTGGAACAAGAATAATTTTACCATTAAAGCAAACTAATAAAAAATAAAAGAATAGTAAAAATCTTGGTTATATTGTGAAGAAGTCCCTTCAATTATATTTTGAAAATAATTACCGAGTTGGTGGCAAATTGGACATGAACATGGGGGTTTGGACTAAAATTCTGAACTGTTTCCGAACAGTTTTTCGGCCAACTTCCTGTCGATTTTTTGATCAAACCGGGGTGCCTAAATTTGTTCCACTTGAAGAAAATCCTAGAGGGTTAGGTTGTGAACATATCAGCGAAGATGGAACATAAAACGAATCAGCGATAAGGTCGAAAGTTGTGCGCGAAGGAGGGGCCACACAATTGCTGTTGTGCACACGGGAGGGGACGGCAGCGTGCTCCGGTGCGGGGCTCGGCGGTGCGGCGGTGCGGCTGCGGGCGACGGCACAGCTCCGACAGTGGTGATGGTTAGGGTGGTGGGATTAGAGTTAGGGTTTTGGTTTTGTTCACATGAAATATATGTCTATGCACATATATAGAAGAGGGGGGGTTGAATCCTGTACGTGGGTGGGTTGGGTTTGTTAGTTTAGAGTTAGGATTTGCTAATGGGTTTAGGTTTAAGGGTTTTAATTATTTTATTATTTTCTTTTCTTTTATTTATATATATATAGGTGTATGGCTATTTAAAAATAGTTTTGGACCTCAATAAATTCTAGAAAAAATATACAATATACTATTAATAGTTGTACACCCAAAAATATATTTTTTGTACAATATTAATAAATAATTAATTACACATAATATATATTTAACTATATTATATATTATAATTAGCTAAAAATAAATAAAAAAATTTCCTTAATCACAATAATTTCATAATACCAATAATAATAAATTTAAAATTTAATTTAAAAATCAGGGTGCTTACAATCTACCCAACTTATAAAAATTTTATCCTCGAAATTAAAAATAAACATAGTAGAAAATATTTTACTTAAGAAGGTTTCACTAAAGATGAGGACACGATTACCGAATGGAGTCCTAGTTTGACATCGTATTATAAGAATAAGGGTCCGCTTAATCAAGGCTCTATCCAACTTATAAGAATGAAGTTGGCCACATGACTATAGTCACGATCATATTTCTAAGAAGTTTTAGAAAGTCTAACTTGAAGGAGGGATTCGAGATGGTAAGAATTTTGTGACCGTTGTCACAGCCTATTAAAGGAAATCTATGTACTACCATGGCGTTAATGAGTCAATAACTCTATAAAGAAAGTTTTACCTGTTCTCTTTGCTTCTAATTAGGTCATGAGACTATAAGACAATAGGAATTACCATAAGCAAATACAGCTAGGGTGAGATGGTACCGAGAAGTTGTTCATTGCATATCATGGATGCCGATAAATGGTTCAGCAATAAGCGCCAAAAGGTGATATAACTCATCAAGGTGTTTAATATTGTGTAAAGAGTACAAGGGGTTAAATTTAATGCAACACAAGTGTCCAGAACGTAGGTTGGCATGAATGTGATACGAGTATATCAGTGGTTGGGATATTTGGGTTGCCTATGTATAATTTAATTCAATTACAACGGAGTTGGATATAGGGTTTAGAAGGAGTTATGCCACGAATGTTGTAGGGTCTATATGGAGCATGGGTGTGTATATTTGAAAGTAACAGTTGTGTCATCAGTGTGTAGGTTCCAGTTAGGCTCATGAATGTCAAGGTTGCCGAAAGAATTGAGTCGGTACTGAGTATTAAAATCGTCCACAACAAAAAAAGGATATCTTTATGTCATTTGTGTACAATTGCGTCGTGAATGTCGTTCGACTAAAATAAAACATGGGAAGGCCAGTTTGTGAGTGATAATCATGTCATAGGTGTAGAGTGACTAGTCTAGGTCATAAGGGGGAAGTTGTTGGAAATAAAAGGATAGTGTTGTGCTCCAAATATCCGAGCCACAAAAAAGGATATCAAGGATACAGAAATTCAATAGATAATTTAATCCGTTTGAGATTAACCTAATTAACACCAAAATAAATTCAAATTTACCCTGAATTTTTAGAAATAACCCTACACTAAAACCAGGGGCTACGATCTACCAAACTTATAAATATTAAGTTGGTATCCAAAACTAAGGTCATGGTCCTGCTAACAAGATTTCTGGAATGACCTATTTTGTAAATAAGGTTACAATAATTCTAGGATTTACTGGCCGTAATCAAGAATTTTCTAAAGGAACCTAGAAACTATCAGGGTGCTATTGATCAACAACTTTATAAGAGAAATTACTACCCATCAATTACTGCTCTTGTATAGGTCAAGCTTCTACAAGGCAGAAGAAATGACTAAGTCAGATCTAACTAAGGCAAGGTGGTAGAGAGACTTCGATTATTGATTGACATTAATGACGAAGAGACCAAAAATTTAGGCCAGGACAAGAAGAATTTATGATATGTCTACATGGTTGAATAAGGCACTATTAGGCAGGTATTTGGAGAATTGAGTCATGGTGACTAGATCAAGGGGACTAGAGTAGAAAAGAACTGATACCTATGGTGATATGGATATTAACACAAGGTGTGGTACCAACTAAGGGATTGGTTTTGTAATTAAGGCACAACTAGGAAAAGAGGAAGGATCTACTCATTGTTATAATTGGAAAGATCGCTGTTGCAAAAAGCACGAGGGTATATATGCAACACAAGATAAGTATTTGATAGAAAGGATAGGGATGCAGTCGAGGGGGTAATAGAACTAATACTTAAACTCAATACTATATTCAATTCTCATGCTTACAATCTACACTTGCTCTAGCATATAGGAATAACATATCCATCTACCCTACTAAGGGTAACCATCTTCTCAAAACTTTATGTCCAGCATGTCTTCTTTCGCCTTGACAAGGATCTGCTTCTGGAGGAAACACCGTGCACGAACGTCCATCTCTCTGAAATAGGGAGAGATGATAAACAATAATAAAGATGTCGAGGGAAATAAACGAGTACAATTATGAAGTCCAAGGGCGATAATCAAATACTAAGGAATTATCAAATCAGTTGTGGATTGAGATACTAATACTGCTAATCCTGATTACAGGCTTGCTCGGTACCGGAAAGTAACTGAAACGATTTAATAAGGACCTGCATAGGCCACCACAAAAATATGTCATGCCCCAGTCCCAAAATACGTAGGACTAGGAATACGTAACATGCCAGCTACGCATTCGACCAGACTCTGGTCTGACTCAAATACGTATAAGCTGTATTATAATGTTTACTACCTAAATAATCAAGTAAATATAAATATCTAAGCCTCAATCCACAATGAACAAAATATACAAGAATAAGCTACATGTGCTAAAGTCGGCCGTCCAGTAACACACAAACTCGAATAGACCCGAGAAAGAAATATGAATCTATAAAACTAGTCTACATCAACAAAAAATAAACAATATGAATAAATAACCATAACTCCGGTAGAGATGATATAAGTACCTGGTACCAGTGCCTGCAAGACAAGCAACTCCATCAGCAACTCCAAAGGCTCCATAACCATCTAAGCTGCAAAAAAACTGGCAGGTGACCAGGTCATCAGAGGGACGTAACAAGGTACAAGAAAAATATGCCAAAAGTAAAACAGTATAATGCCATATACTCAAGGGTAAACTAACCATCTATGTGATATGCACATGAGAGCATCACTTGTACTCAGGCTGAAACCACTATAGGCTCTGCGTTGGGGAGCCTATAGCAACAAGTAATATCTCGTAGGGCCAGTAAATGTGCCAAAGTTCTGGTCAGAGACTAAGGCACTCTCCAGTAACATAAGTATATATAAAAATAATCAGCCTGTACTATGGTGTGTCTCTTCCCACCCAATGTAATCTCATATCTCATGTCCACGACGTCTCGTGTCCATAACACGCAAGATCATGACCTCTAGCTAGTGAAACGAGTCATAATAATATCCATATAAAAAGCAAGGCTTATTTCATGAATCATGTAAGCCTATACAGAATTACCATGTATAATTCAAGAAAGATTCTGTCACATAAAATAGTGTCAAGTGTCTTAGGGTATGGCGTACTTGGTAAAGCAAGCACGTAAAAATAGGATCGTTGAATCAACTCTCTAAGTGACGTTGCACGACTCCGCGTACGACGTCGACACCTGAATCTTGTTCGGACGCTAAGCAATGTCTCACGGTCCTAGGGTAAACACACACATCAACCATATAAAATAACTATAATAACTAAATAATATAATGAAGGTAAGGAACTATAATACATTATGGTAAGGTACACTTGCCTGGGTTCTAAACTCCATCAACTACTCCTGGAAAAGTAGAATCTGCACGTACACCTCCGGATGCTGAAACAAACATCACCATTATTCTCAAAATAGTTGAAATAGCTAGTATTGACTACCCATAAGTCCAATTTAGATACAGGAGCAAAATTGATATTTTTGGGTCAAAGCGGGGTCCACATGTGATCCAATTTGTACCGTAAAATGTGTCAAAGACAAACTTCTCCAAATTTGTCAAACTTAGTGTCTACGAGTCCAGAACGACGATACAAATCCAACGGAATATCCAGAACTGGATTCTGATGAGCCGATCATGAAATCGCCCGTCATGTGGAACCGTGGGGCCCATGAAGTAATATTTCGTCAACGTTCTCAGAATCGAACCAAACTTGGGTCATAGGACCAGCGTATTGCTACGAATCTGATGGCATAAGTTTAGTTGCAAAATGACAAGCACACACGAAGTTATGGGGAGTGTCAAAATAGGCCGATATGGGACTTTTTGACGGATGCGCGTTAATTTCGGTGTGCACGCACATCCAAATCAAGTTCTGTGAAAGCCCACATGTCCGCGTTTATGTTATGTGCCTTTCGGTATAACTCGCACAAAACGAAGTCATCTCGTTTGGCGGGACGTACCCCGTATCGCGAGATTTTTGGTGTTTTAAAAATAAATTTTTGGTCATTTTGGAACAAGAATAATTTTACCATTAAAGCAAACTAATAAAAACTAAAAGAACAGTAAAAATTTTGGTTATATTGTGAAGAAGTCCCTTCAATTATATTTTGAAAATAATTAACGAGTTTGTGGCAAATTGGACATGAACATGGTGGTTTGGACTGAAATTCTGAACTGTTTCCGACCAGTTTTTGGCCAACTTTCGGTCGAATTTTTTATCAAACCGGGAAGCCTAAATTTGTTCCACTTAAAGAAAATCCTAGAGGGTTAGGTTGTGAATATACCAGCGAAGACGGGGACGTAAAACGAATCAGCGAGGAGGTCGAAAGCTGTGCACGAAGGAGGGGTCGCACAGTTGCTGTGGTGCACACGGGGGGGCGGACGGCGGCGTACTCCAGCGCGTGGCGCGGCGATGCGGCTGCGAGCGGCGGCGCAGCTCCGGTGGTGGTGATGGTTAGGGTGGTGGGATTAGAGTTAGGGTTTTGTTTTTGTTCACATGAAATATATGTGTATGCACATATATAGAAGAAGGGTGGGGTGAATCCTGTACGTGGGTGGGTTGGGTTTGTTAGTTTAGAGTTAGGATTTGCTAATGGGTTTTGGGTTTGGGTTATTGGGTTAGGGTAGGGTTTAGGTTTTAGGGTTTTAATTGTTTTATTCTTTTCTTTTATTTTATTTATATATATATAGGTGTATGGCTATTTAAAAATAGTTTTGAACCTCAATAAATTCTAGAATTTTTTTACAAAATATACTATTAATAGTTGTACACCCAAAAATATTTTTTTGTATAATATTAGTAATTAATTAATTACACATAATTATAAATTTAATTATGTTATATATTATAATTAGCTAAAAATAAATAATTTTTTTCCTTAATCACAATAATTTTAGAATACCAATAATAATAAATTTAAAATTAATTCAAAAATCAGGGTGCTTACAGACGACAAGCTAAGGGCTGCTCAGATGTATATATTACTCAACTGCGACGAGGATGAAGTGGAGAAACTAAAGGGGTGAGTAATTAATACGTCAACGTTTAAGTCATTTTAATGTAATACTATACACTAATATTGTTACACTAATCGGACGATGTTTTATTATTTTTCAATACATTTAATGAAGATGTGAGGTCGATGAGACCATACATAACAGATGAAGAAGTAGAACAGGAAATGAGACTTTATTTTCCTTTTTGGTTGAGTGTATATGTAAGGATCTTTTTGTGTATGCACTTGCACAATATTTAACAGAACGTTGAATTTAATATTGTTTCCTTGGTATTTAGGTCGATCGTTCCCATACAACACTCGGGATTGAGTCTTTTAACTCTAGCCAATAGAACAATTTATGTCATCAAAATCTGGCCAAGTGACTGTGTGAATGGGTTTAGGTTCAAGTTAATAAAAGCCCCAATAAGAGAGCTTCTTGGATCGCGATTCTACGAAAAATAGTTGTTTGTATATCAGATCTTCAAGCAAGAAAGATGTCGATCTAGGTAATAATTTCTATGGCGTCTTACTGGAGATTGTGGAGTTGACATATAATTATGGAACATAGCCTGCTAAGATCATATTATTCAGGTGTGATTGGTTCGACCCGATCCAAGATCAAGGTTGGAAAATATATAAGCATAGTCTTGTGGATATAAACTACCGGTGTCGATACCAAGGCTATGAACCATTTGTCCTATCAAATCAGGCTCATCTCGTGTACTTCACAACTTATCCTAAACATGGATCAAGGAGGTTGGACTGGTGGGCAGTATGCAAGACGAAAGCTAGAAATACCTTTGACGTTAACAAAATAGCTTATCAGGAGGATGAACTACCTATTGTAACAAATATTGTAGATGTTGACTCAATAAAAGTTCCTTATTGTACGTCTAATCGTGTAAATGAGGTAGAATTATCCAAGAGGAAGACAAATTAGATGAAAGTGGAGATGAGGAGGAAGAGAAAGTGGAGGACGAGGAAAACGAAGAAGATAAATTTTTAGAAGAGTATTAAAAATAAAATAAAAAATTATTTAGAACTCTAGCCATGTACTGTATTTTAATATGGAATGTAACATCTATTTTAACTATATGGATACATATATTTATCTGTTATCAATTATATTCTTTGTTTCCATATATCTTACTAGATGGGACCCATGACCCGAGCTCGTATACGTCGCTTGAGAGAGGCACCTCTTACTGTTAAGGAGGAAGTGGTACCTCCTACTATTAAGGAGGAAGTGACTGTTAAGAAGGAAGTGGCACCTCCTACTGTTAAGGAGGAAGTGACTGTTAAGGAGGAAGTGGCACCTCCTACTGTTAAATTGGAAGCGGTTGTTAAGAAGAAAGTGGTAACTCCTACTGTTAATGAGAAAGTGGTACCTGTTACTGTTAGGAAGGCACCAGCTCAGAGGGGAATTTCCAGTCACCCAGCACCTTTAGCGGATATTGATCACCTAGACGCTACTTATGCGAAGTATCCGAGGGACTGGGTTTTGCCCCAACGTATTAGATTTTTTTGAGAGATTGGAAAATTGGATAAGACTTATGGTGTGACTGTGATACTTTTATTATGCTTATTGTGTGATTATGATACTTTTATATTGTGCTTATTGTGTGATTGTGATACTTTTATTTTGTGTTTATTGTGTGACTGTGATATTTTATATACTTTTATGATATTTCGTACCCAAGAAATTCAATAGAGGGTTGCTCTGGGTTTGTCTATTTTTATGAACAGTTATAAGTCTGTGTATTTATTTTATCACCATATGTTATAATCAGGTATAGCCGGATGACGCGGATCGTTCAGAGGTCGATCCTCTAGATGGAGTGATTCTCCGGTACATGATAATTATTTCGGATCCTCGTCACAGAGTACTCTAGTGTACCGATCTTTAGCATCTCCGACTCCGTCGATGATACGACGTGGCAGTAATCCTGGGACGAGTAGTTCTAGGCCTGAGATTACTCTCTCGTCTAGCGTTCCTCTAGCTGACGGAACCATGGAGACAGAGGAGTGGATGGAGGAGGTCAAGACAACTTCATTTGCACATGATCAGAGCGATCCTCCATGTGCACCTCCGGACGAGACGAAGATGAAGATTTGGACCGACGGGCCTCATACGTAAGTTAATTAGTTAACATTTTGGACGACATGCCAAATGATTATATTTTTATTTTTATGAATTTAATTATCATTGTATAGATATCGTCCGTCGGTGATACAAAGAGCATTGGGGATATTTCTGAGGCAAAACTATGGTGGGCATTGGATCAACTACTCAGATGCTCCTGAAGATAGGAAGACATTCTGGTTTGCCCACTTCAAGGTAAAAATATATTTACTTTTAATATTAATAATCATTTATGCATATTATGTAACTCTATATTTTACTTCTTATAGAAAACCTATTTTTATCCACCACATCGTGCTGAGAAGATTGAGGAGCAGTTTTCTACCATCACCACCAAGCTGATCTGTGATGCGATCAACGATCAGAAGGTCCATGATCGCGACAGAGAACTGATCCACGGTTGGATCATGCTTGAGCAGTGGACAGCGATGAAGACGAGATTCAACGAACCCAAGTATAAAAATCGGTTGGAGTAGGCAAAGGCGGCTAGGTCAAAGGCAGAAAAGTGGTGTGGTGGCTCAATTCCCATGAAGGAACATTTTCGTTGTCTGGTATATATTCTATTAAATATATATTATTTTAATGCAAGTAGGATAAGACGTTTAATTTTAATAATAAATAATATAATTTTTAACAGGTACATAGGGGTAAGGACGCCAACACGGTAACAGTCTTCTTGGCCAGCCATCAAAATGGCGGAAAGATCATCGATGAGAAGGCCACGCAGACCTATGTACGTTTTACTACCTATGTTAGTTTTAATATAACTTAGAAAATATGCAAATAGATATCTATATAGTTAGTAATAAGTAAATTAGAAGTTAGAAACCACTTTTCTAGGACGAGCTCAGGATGACCGCCGTTGGTGGCCTTCAGAGGGGTACGTACTACGGTACGAGATCCTACTATGCCTATGTTGCGGCGTAGTCATCCAGGGCTGCCTCTGTCAGTGTTCATTCCTCGCAGCCTTCGCAAGCGTCGATACGAGCCCAAGAGAGCGTTGACCGTCAAATTGCTGACCTGCGTGACGAGTTTCTACGGAGGATTATGGAGCGGCCATAATCTGTGCTGCAGACGGATGATGCGACGATCACCGCACATTTTTATTCGCTCGAGCATAGCCTTATGGAGCTCAGGACTCTGAGCCAAATGACAGAGCACAACCTTATGGAGCTCGGGACTATGGGCCAAACGACATAGTGCAGCTTGGAAACTCTGACCGCATCTACGAATCTCAGACAGTCAAAGCTGGAGGGGTCGCATACGGCCATAAGCGACTCACTTGCTAGGATCAATGCGGCATATAATTTGTTTAGCCGGTCGATGGCGGAGAATACTTCGAGGGTAGTATCTGCCATGGATTCATACAATGCTCGATTGCTAGCATTAGAGCAGAAACGTCCTTCTGGTCCGTCGGTATCGACACCGTCTCCATCACTGCCTCCTCCATCGGCATCGGTGATGCTTTCCCAGGAGCAGTATGAGTTCCTTCTATCCGGCCAGATGCGCGGCGATGCTCCTCCGGATTAATAGTAGTCCTTGTGTGGATAAGTTTTAAGGTGTTTGTGTGTATTGGCCCATTCTTGGGGCTTTGATGTATTTATTTCATACTTTCTATTATATTTTGTGACGCATGTGACACTTAATTTAAATTTATTTATCTACTTCTTGGGACATATTTAGTGTAATATAACTTTGTAGATTTATTTCTATGTACGTTTAGTTTATTATTTATATTAACTATACACAAAAATTTATCGGTGTTGAGTGTTCCACCGAAGGGATCGGCGAACCCAGGGAATTCAACGGAGGGTTGCTCCGGGTCTATTTATATAAACTGTGATTTTATAACTGCAGGTAGAGTTTTGTTGGGAAATATTTTACAAACTGGATTCTATTTTTTTTAAATTTATTTTCTAATTTAGCGATGTTTTGCGACGTTCCGCGATGTACATTTACATAGATAAAAAGTATTGGAACATCGATACCAGATACTAAGGACGTCGTTAGTATGTCGCTAAATGTCGCTAACATGCTGACATGGCAAAACTTGCCATATCGTCATTGTTGTAGCAAAATATCGCTCATAATGTCGCTAATATAGCAAAGTTTTATGACCAAATATTACGTCACCATTGAATGACTATATATCGTTAATCATCGTATATTCTACGACGTCGTGTCGTCAAAAATATATATTGTTACAGCGACGACTAGCGACATTTTTTTGTCAATGATCATAAAATACACGACACCATAAAAATATCGCTAATTACATCGCTAAATTATTTTAGCGACATTAGTTTACCTATTAGAGATATTTTTAGGCGTCGTTAATATGTGTTATTCTGGTAGTACATGAGCTGCTCTGATCCTCTCTACCAAAGTTGAATGAATCTGCAGACTAGCTAAAACACCTGTATCCTACGAAAGAACCACATAAATTCCTATTTCCTGAAGGTCCTCTAAATCTTCCTCTGAGATGTAAAAGCAAATGTGTTATCCCTACTGCTAAGGGCATCTGCTTCAGCATCTCTAACCACCTTCTCTGCCTCATGTTCAGGTCATTCTAGGTTAAAACATATTTTAAACTCTTGTAGTCATTAAAGATCTCCACCATATCCTTATACAAGTACTGCCTCCATATAACTTGAGTAAAAATACTACAACTGCCAACTCTAAATCATGTGTAGGCTAGCTCTTCTTATGATCTCCAAGATGTTGAGATGCATAAGTTATCACCCTACCATGCTGCATTAACACACATTCAAGTTTCTTCCTAGATGCATCATAATAAACTATAAAACCTCCAGATCATACTAGAAGTGTCAAAATCGGTGCTGAAATTAATCTTTTCATCAATTCCTCAAATGATGCCTGACACTCTGTTGACCAAATAAACCCAACCTCCTTATGCATCAAATGTGCCAAGGGTGTTGAAACCCTGACAAAGTCTGCCATAAACCTTCTGTTGTAACCTGCCAATCCCAGAAAACTACGTACATTCGCTACTGTCCTTGGAACTAGCCAACTCTCCAAGGCCTAAACCTTCTTCGGATCCACAAATGCCCCTGCTCCAGAAATAATGTATCCCAAGAATGAAATATGATCCAACCATAACTCGGACCTCAATATTTATAGGACCCTTCAATGGTGCTCCTCATGCTCCTTCTTGCTATCAATGAACACCACCACAAACTGATCCAGATAAGGCATAAAGATTCGATTGATCAAATCAATAAATACTGCTAGGGCATTAGTCAACCCAAACGGTATCACCAAAACCTTACCTGATGATACCCAGACCGAAGGTCAATCTTGGAGAATACCTTGGCTTAACTCAATTGATTAAATACATCATCAATCCTTGGCTTTGGATAATTATTCTTTATCTTGACTGTGTTCAATTGTATGCCTATAATCAATGCATAAATGTGATGATCCATCCTTCTAGTTAAACAGTACCACCAGTGCTCCCCAAAGTAATATACTAGGCCTGATGAACTTCTTCACCTTCAACTCCATATGTTGATACAGTTTGTCCAATTCAGCAACAAACATTCTATACACTCTGTTGGCAACCGATCTTGCTCTCGTTATCAGCGCAATGCAAAACTCAGCCTCACCCATTGGTCATGGTCAAACCATATTTTGATAATTGACTAAAACTCGAACTTGATATAACCTACGAGAACCGATGATACAGATGTACTACCGCTACAACCACAGTTTCCGAGAATGGAAATATGACTTGTTTTCAATATCAAGTCAATGTAATTTTTTTCTATTTATTGAGTATAAGAAAAAATATAAATTGAGTCATACTTGGCATTTAAAGGCTACCCAAAATATTTTCTAAACCCAGATTATTTTTGGCAAAATATATTAAGTTTTAAAAATAGCCCTACCTATTTTTCCAAAACCAAGTTAGCCTAAACCAACCCATCATATTCTGATTCTGACTAGATTTAGGAAAAACGAACTTGGTACGAACTCGGCATAATTTTGATACGAGTTTGGCCCGAACTCAGCTACCAGACCCAGGAAGCCCTTGCAACCAGTTCTTCCTGTAGCCCTTGCAACAAGTTCTTCCTGCAGACTCGACTCTAACGTTCAAAAAATCAAATGTTTGGCATCCGAATTTGCCCTAAACTCGGTTTGCAAAAGTACTATAAGTAGAGAAAAAATTTACTATTCTTATTCACTCAATTCACTTTCATTTCTCTTCTCTATTCCTTCAGTACAAGAGCCTTTACATTTTCCAATCCCAGGCTTTCTACAACTCCTAAGCTTTAAGTGCCAGTGCATTCTTGGTTAGAAGTTTTCAAGAGTTGTAAAAAGCATTTGTCAAGAAGTTCAACACTTCGAGAAGTATTCGAGCCCTTCGGATCAAATCTCGTGTCTGTACGAAGTTGCAAGCCTTCGGATCAAAACTTGTGTTTAACTTTATAGTGGATTTCAACTCCGAACTAGATTTTTCAGGACTGGACTAGTCCTCTCAGAGGAAAACCAGTATACAACATTGTGTTTATGACTACTGATCTCTCTCTCTCTCTCTCTCTCTTTACTTATTATCATTTTATATTTAGATTGTTAGCTAATTGTGTTAATTTTTATTGGGTAATTTTTATTTTGCTGCATATACATACTCTATTCACCCGCTCTAGAGGTGCTTATTCGATCCTACATTATTAACTGAGGGAAACCCTGGAAGTTCCTCAGATAAGACGTCAAGAAACTCCTCGACCACCTTAAAAATATGTTCCTCCTCTGCCACTACTGTTGCAACTCTGCCCTCCGGTTGGTCCTTCAATGATCTGACAAAAATGAACTCCTCCATACCCGGAATGCTGAATAATACTCATCCTCCTAGATAATATATCATCGTATGACTATTTCTCATCCAGTCCATGCCCATGATAACATCAAAGTTACCTTTAGGAAACTCAATTAACCTCGTAATTAAAGAATAGCCCCACACTACGACCGGACAAGCTAAACAAACTCTAGTGACCCCTACGAGCCCATTACCAGTGAGTATGTTCATCCTCTCTGGCAATGCCTCAAACTTTAATTTAATACGTATTGTAAATCGTGCAGATATAAAATAATAGGATGCTCCCCAATCAAATAATGCTACAGCAAAAAAAGATGCGACATAAATGGTACCTACTACTATGTCGCTTGAAGCCAAAGCCTCCTCCAGAGATAAGGTAAAGGCCTGTCCCTGGCCCTACTGAGCTCCCTACTGCTACCTCCCCTGACCATGTTGCTATGGCCTCTGCTGTCCCAACCGTTGTTTCCTTTGCCAAAACATCTGAGCCTGTGTCGATAATGGATGCTGGGCTAATGGCCTCAATACTAGTGCTAGACCTCGATACTATGTTGCCCCTAGAGTTGGCAATGCCAAAAATTACTAAACTAGCCATTCTGGCCTCTGCATCTGTGGGCAAGTAGCTATCTTGTGGTCTGAACTACCATACCTAAAGCACTTCCCATTCGCTGCCCGACATATATCCCGAGTGTGCCCTCTCTTGCCACAATAAGTGCAACCTACTAGCGCCCCTTGGGGATGTTGCTAATCCTTAGCTGCTGTTACCGAGCTGGTACTATCACCACTAATACCGATAGCCTCTGCGGTGACCCTGAATTATGAATACGAATGCCATGTACTGGTGCTGACGTTCGTGGCACTGCTACTCCACCTCCACTCTAGGCATGGTTCCTCTTCTGGTCCCCATTCCTTGCAGACAACCTCTGAATAGTAAGCTCATGCCTCCTGGCTGCCATCAATACTATATCAAATATCTAGTAATCATGCCCCTTTACCAGCTACAAGATCTCTAGATGAAGCCCCTGTTGGAACCTCATAACCCTTTATGACTCTATCGCCACATCGTTGAAGCAATACTTAGCCTGAAGAACTCTGCTGCATACCCATCTATATTCCTACCAGCCTATTTGAGGTCAATAAAGCTCTGCTACATATCATATTGTGCCACCATACCAAAATACTTGGCCCAAAATCTGGTCCAAAAGTTATCCCAAGGAATAGGGTGCCTCAAGCCAACCTCCACCGATTCTTACCAATCATTGGCAAGGTCTTGCAGCTGCAACCGGACCTGATCAACTTGCTCCTCAGTTGAAACCTTAGCTGCCGCCATCATAACATCGATATCCTAAAGCCAAGTGACCGCAGTGATAGCATCCTCCGTGCCATCAAAATATCTCGGGTTGAGTCGACAAAATCTAACTGGCACACAAAAGTTAATCCTTCTGCCCCTCTCTAGGGCTGTTAACAAACCCTAGTTCAGAAGGGCATTCTGGTCCTGATGCTGCATCTGTTGATGCTGCTGAACCACCATATAATGCTGCTGAGATACAATCCTCTTATGATCTCCAATAGTAACTGGGTATCAAGTACCGCTGGAACTGATGACATTATTGGGGGTACCAAAATCTTAGGTAACCGCTGCTCTGCCTGCCCAATCACTGGCTCAACCAGAATTTGATATTGAGAAGGTACAACCTCCTACTAGCATCCCATATAACTCTACTCCATTGGATGCTCTGCCATATCTGCCACTCCAACAACTGAGGATAAAGTGCACCTGAAAGAAAAGGACACGGGACATCAATAAAAGGATGAGAAGGAATAATTAGGCAAACAGTTTATTAGTTCCAAGCATGGTATAGAGCATACCGGATCATGATATCAAGGAAGAATGTTTTGATTGAGACTCCTATAACCTTAATAGCCCACAAGTCTGAAAAGACAGACCTGCATGGCCCACAACTAAAATCTTGTCACACTCTGCTCCTAGATTACTGGGTAAATACGGGGACGAATATTGCCAACTACACCGTACAAGGTATAAAAATATTGTACTGCGGTCACGGCTGTCTAGAAGACAAGGGGGTACATACTACAATCAAGTCTACTAGGATAAGATAAAATATCTATGTCTCAATCAATCAAACAAGAAGTAATAAGTATCAAGCATGTATGATAAAGCAATAAGGCATCCCAAACGCTCTATCAAAATATTTTAGAAACTAGCTGGAAAAAAGATGAGCTAGTAGAGTGACAATAGTACATAATTGTAAGTCAACTCCAGTATGAATAAGTACAATTATGTAAGGGAATCAAAATGTCCAGACTATCCGGCTAAATAGGTTTCGGTGGCTCAATGTGTCAGCCTCACTTTTCCAGCTAGGGGTAGTTTGGTAATTTGATATGAGTATTTAATTTTAAGAATATAATATTGAATATTAGTGTGATAATTGTGTTAATTATTTAATTATGTTGAGCAATAAATTATTTGTGACTTGTATTAATTATTTAGTTAGAGACTTGTGTTATTTATTTTAGTTAGAGGGACTAGCCCAATATTTAGACTTGACACATATGGACCCATTTAGACTTGTCATGACAAATAGTGAATCCAACTTGGACCCAAGTCCATTAGTCATTTTCACTCATTAATTAAGGAGAATTAGTTTAATTACAATTAGTTAGAAACTTCCAAAAATATCCACTCTTAATTATTTCTCATAATTCACCATGTAAGGGTAACTTGGACCTTTGCAAGTGACTTGGGGAAGGGAAGAAGAGGTCGGCCACTATTAGAGGGGGTTTTCCTCTCTCTCTCCTCTCATTTGCATTCATTCTAGATCTAGAATTAGATCCCAAATTTTTTATCCTTCCCTCCATTAAATTCCTACTCAATTAACCTCAATTTCCTTCTCAAATTCATCACTCTTGGAGCTTTGGAGCTTGGAGAAGCAAGAAGCACAAGGAAGAGGAGCTTTGGAGCTAGAGATCGTGTCCAAAACGTGTCCAATTTTATTTTTATTGGAAATCCATCTCCCAATTGGTAATTCCTGAATTTTTCTTTCATTGTAGCTTCTTAATCATGCATTTGACCGTTATGAATCAGGTATGACCATTATGAATTATCCCATGGCATAGGACAACCTATAGAAACAAGTTCTAGGCGAATTAGTATGTATATGAATTCTACATAGGTTTTTGTATGTATTTTGGGAAAATTAGGAGATTGCCACATCAATTGTGGGTCATGAGACTAATTTAGTCTAATTAGACTTAGATCGGGATTGTGGGACTAGATACATGTCCACAATTCGACACGAATAGGCCGTATCGTGATACAATGTGATACCGTGTGATACGGAGCCATTTTGGGTATTTTGCATGAATTTTCTTCATTATATGTTGTAATAACTTCTAATAGTTGTATTTATATATATTTGACTTGTGGGATTAATCAATTGTGAAGAATGGGGAATTTGGCACCTCAATGGGTCGAGTATCATAGATATCATATTTTGTGTACTATATGTATTTGTTTAAATGTCTAAATATATATAGAGAGATATATAAATCTGTGTGTGTGTGTGTGTATATATATATATATATATATATATATATATATATAGCAGTTGTGTGAGGGTGAGTTGGTGTCTGTGACTGTGTCACTGATTTGGAGTGAGGTTATGGGACTGTGTATATGCAGTGACTGTGGTGGGTGAAGTATTTCAGGTACTGTACAGTCAAGTGTATGTTGATAGGGGAGGATCCATTGTGACACTGTGACTGATTGTGTGTGTGTGGAGTGTATGTCAGATACACTCGAGTATCAGTGAGTATCAATATTTTGTGCAAGTAAGAAGAGGTCAGGTTAGGTACTGTGTCGGTGCAGTATTGTGTCTGTGATGAGTGTGTGGTGTTTTAGCTGTCCAGTGTATTAGTGAGGATGAGGGTTTAAGTGAAGTATTAGTTGCAGTGGGATAACTGATAACTGAAGGAGCAGTGTTCCAATTGTGTGTGGAGAATCAGATATCTGTTATTGAGATAGTGGAGGTTCGGTTGTAGCTGGAACAATTAATTATTTATGCTCAGGTATCAGCTGTGTGCAATAAGGGTTTGGCTTTGTGGGGAGATTATACATAACAGGTTAGAGTACTTCCCCAGGAGGGGAAATAAACCCAGGTGAGTACTGGGGATCTATCTGATGCGGTATCAGATATTATTGATACAACATTTAAAAGAAGGCTTAGGATTCAGGTAATAAAGAGGAGTGTGACAGTGCATTATGTGCACCGTTAGTTGAATACTGTAACATCAGCAGGGTGGTGTTGCATATCAGTGTATTGGGTCTATTATCAGTTAGTTTATTAATACAATCTATGTTAGTATTGGATTATATGTGTATCAAAGAGGATAGAGTTTTTGAGTAGCAAGTGAACAAAGGATCCATAATGATTATTCAGTTGGGCACTGTAATAAGAATGTAGTGGTGCATTGATACATAGAAGTATTGAGAAGGTTAGGTTAGGAAGTTAGGTACTAGTTCTTATGAAGCAAATAGGATAATGGTTAGGGGTCAGTTAGGCATTTTAGTGTCAGATGTTAGTGACCGATAGTTCAGTGAAGTTTAAGTTTTGTTAATTGTTAGTTGTTAGTGAAGGTATTAGTTAGTGCCAGTCATGGGGACCAATTAGTATGGATAAGTTAATGTTTATAAGTTAGTTATATATTTGATAGCAGAAGTTGCCTAACAGTAGTATATATAAACTGTTAGTATTAGTAAGAGTTAGAAGTGAAGTTAGCACCTAGTGTAATAATGAGTAGGTATGGATATACTTTTTTTTATGGGTAGTTAATTAGGTGTTATAGATGGTATAGGTATTATGTGATTTGAGCAATAGTATAGCTAAATAAGCTAGTGTTAGCTGATTAATGATCAATTTGAACCTAAATCCTTAGTGGGGACCTAGTATTAACCTAGAAATTATTTTAGTGCATTCTTTTACTCATTATTACTCATTACACCATTTAATATGATATTTCCTAAATATGATTGTATGATACCATCTCGGGCCTCGAGATACACCCTTTCGCTCAGGACCAGAGGCGAGCACATCGAGATACACCCTTTCACATGTTCTCGAACTGTATACTTGATTCTGACACAGTGGTTTCACGGACTGGTACAATATGGACCCGTCAGGAGATGTTATCTCTTACCGTGTTCAGCGGGTACTACTTCAGATATATTTTATCGTGTGTATTGGGTATTGATTTTAGTGTACTTCATGTTCACACACTGCTCGTGTTCAGTGTGCCCATATTCGTGTTCGTAACGTATCGTGATTGGATCCATTGGTATTGGTTGGGGATGGGGGAGTAAGAGTTGGTTATGAGATCAAGCCCAAGTGTATTCGTGTACATGTCGATTACATATCACACGTGTAATCAATTTACCATATTGTATTCGTGTTCAACCCAAACCGATAACATAATAAAATTGTACTCTATGGCACATTAGTTAGTTTTATCTTTTTTATTTAAATTGTAGTTGTTCTATTGCATGTTCTTCATTCCAGCACATTACATGTTCACCCTAGTTCATTACATTCTGATATTTAGTTATCTTGTATTCTTTTCTATTATCTATTATATATGCTCGATTATGTATTTAAAATTATTTTCAGAGGTATGTACTTCGCTCTAATCCTGACTGGATATATTTTTTAGATGATTGGCTTGTGGACCAGTGTCCCACCTACTACGGTCTGCAGGACGGCGTACCATTAGAGGATACTCCTTTAGAGCAGGAGGACCTAGTACCAAAGACTGAGGAGGCTTAGACTTACTGTTTAGACTTGTATTAAACTTTATTGAGACTTTTTGGCATGTATGTATATTATTTCAGACTTGTGGATATATTTTGACTCTTTTTTTCATTTTTCCATCTCGTGCTTTATCTTTCTTAGTTTGTATTGTGATTGAGTATAGTTTATCATTATCATATACCATATTGTTCCTCCGTTTGGAGTTGAGATGACATTGACAGGTACCTTATATATCTTGTGTGAGAACTTTAGATAGTATGGATGACCCAGACAACGTTCTACCACCGATGTTGCGGCGTAGGATGGGCGTTGATCACTACTCGTGCCCTTATTCTGGGTGTGAGTCGTGACACAATGCCCAAAAGAGTAACAAAATAATATATCAGAGTGGTAGAGAAGAACCCACTCAAGTCCCTCAGTGCCCATCCGTCTGGTGCACACCATCAATCAGGAGGAGAAATGCTGGATCCTTGTGCTCTGACTCTAGATCTGGCCAAAAAACCCAGCGAGGTCAGGCCCCGAATAGTAAGTACCACAAGGAAGCAAGTAAAAGAAACAAAACCCAATCAATGCAAAGGTAAAACCTGAGCCAAGAATCATAGGCGTATATCCATATCATTGGGGAAATACGATACCCCTACACAAAACAAGGACAAGAGATGCCATATCACACCGAGCTAAAATACATCCTATGACTATGGCTAGGCTAAGGGTTTATGTGTCGTAACTTCAGTTCATAGACTATCGTAGCACAATAGTCCAATCCTACAACCAAACAAGGATAAGGGTTGGACAATAGACTACGACAGTCCATGTCCCTCGGCTACTACCAAACAAACAGTTTAAGTAATCGGCCAATCAATCCTACGACTTTTTATGTTATATTTGGGTTACCCTAGTAATGTTATATATAAAAATCCTCAAATTATGTCGTATCTGAGTAAGGCTAGCCGAGCCAAATAATAAACGCATCGCATGTATATATGCACCAGTCCCTTGTAAGGCCACAGTGCTAAACAAATTAGTAACTGGTGCAACTCTCCTATATGGAGATGCTGGCTCGGCCTAAGATAATTAGATACTGCACTCCACTAATGCAGATAATATATAATATCAATGGTGGCCAGCCCGATATGCCCTGACTAATGTCTTGGGATTGGCCGATAACACACGATCTCATGATTCCATTCCCTCTCAATGCTTCTTCCATTTTTAGTTACCTAGATAAACCATATAGTTATATGGAATCTCACATCATTGTCGTATGATCATCCTCCTAGATGTCGTACATCAGTACGGGTACACTAAGTATGAATCTGTTATGTTTTCCAAGGTTGCACCTAGATTTATTCTTAGTTGAATGCAACAAGGAATCAAATAATGTAACCATGCTAAGTTACTGACCAACTACCATGTCAGTGTAGTAAAAAAAGGATACATATATATACTATACTATACTATAATAAGCAAGATCAAGTAGTACCTCAGTGCACTAGAAGGGTACAAGAAGGATGGCACCTCGGTGCAAAGTCATGATATATCAGCATGGATACTAGTAGCCAAGTCTAAAATCAAGACAAATTAGTGAATTATGTAAAATCCTCTGCCCCCATCAAGGCATGGGTATCAGGTCAGATACACAGCCATGACCTCTTATAATACTATATTAATCAGGTCGGGTATACATTCAGTATCTCTACTGTAATGGACTATCGATCCTAGATATCACATACCTCTATTATAGGGTACACCAAGTAATGATAATCACCCCTAAAATGGGGATTATTTAGAGTTCTAAGTCAAAGTTCACCTACAACAACATAGGGCTATGGTAGGGAAGATAAAATAGTTGAAGAGAAAAAAAAGAACAAAAAATAGACGGAATGACCAAACAGTCAAAAAAATAGCGACCCTGCTCCAAAAATAGCACCTTGTGCCACAAAACAGCATCCTGTGCCAGGAAACCACATCTTGTGCCAGAAATAGACCTTGTGCTATAAAACAACAACTTGAGCCAAAAATAAAACCTACGCCAGGAAACAACATCATGCACCATGAGACAACATCCAACTCCAGAAATAGACCTTATGCCAGGAAATAGCATCCTGAACCAAAAAAGATCCTATGCCAGGAAACATCATCCTGCATCTGGTAACTACTGTTCACCATCCCCAATTAGCAGCCAACACCATAAAAAAACTCCAAAACTTAAATCTGCCATAAAACCCATAATTTAACTCAAAATTCAATAATTCAAAGGTTAAAATCACATAAAATTGAATTCTCTACAACATGGTATAAATAGGTCCCAGAAATTTTATGATTTAAGAGATCAATTCTATGAAAAACTCTAAGGGCACTAACTAAAAAGTTTGAACTACTCCAAATTATTCATCAAAACCAAAAATGCCAAGTACTAAAGATGTAGATGACCTTAAAATACATAATATAGACTAATAATATGCAAGGTATCAAATAAAAATAAAATATATAATAAATTATGGTTTCTCCACTTTGTGCAAGTTGTACTTACCTCAGTAAGAAATCTAAGCATAGTCTTCTACTCCTTCTACAAGGGGGATTCAGAAATTACACCCCAAGTATCAAGACTTAGCTTCTAGAATTTGGGGTCCATGCATGAAGAAGAGTGAAATCAGGGGGAATGGAGCAGAAATAAAAAGGGTAAAAAATAAGAGAGAAGAGAGAAATAGGGGGATTTATATGGAGGGTTGGTAATGCTAGCCCTAGATCTAGTCAAGACACTAATCCAATCCCTAATAGTCATGAAACAAAAAGGAAGTCTGTATCATAACATAGTCCAGTATATCATCATCAAAGAAGTGAACACACCTACAACCAAACAAGAATAATGGGTGGCACACTATTCTGAGATGAGACATTATTCCATGCTATGACCATGTGCAAGAATAAATACATGAGATCAAATAAACCCGATACTTAACAAGAACACCAATCACTACAAGGAATACAAATACGAGAATACTTGCTGGATACCGTCTTGACACAGGATACAGGAATACCATGATACCGGATATAGGATCGATACAAAAAAATACATATATCAAAAATGGGAAGTGATAACCTACAAGAGAAAGATCGTGCATGAGCTCCAGAAGTCATTCTACTTCATCCATTGCAGCCACTAGAGCATAAAATTTGAACTCTATAAATGAGTAAGAGTTCAAAGTCTGCTTCTTTGACTTCCAATATATAGAAGCCCTACCCATGTAAAAGGCATATCCTCCTGTAGACCTTTTGCTTTCATCTTCTTGAATCCTTCTACTGCAGTTTGATAATCTTTATAGTTTAATACAAACTTTTAATCCCTCTTGAGACGACATCTCATAACTCTCTTCATATCTTTTTAGTGTTTTATACCTGGATTGCTCGTGAACTGACTTAACATACCTACAACAAAATAATATCAAGTCTGGTGGCACTCATAGCATACATTAAACTTTCAACGATGCTTGAGATTCCATATACCTAGCACTTTTTTTCTAGATTTAGATTCAACTTCTAATCACACCTATATATACTATCGATCCAAGGAAGATTACGATATCAAGAGTATGTGAGCATCTTCTCTACGTAGAAAGATTGTAAGAGAGAAATTTTAGCTTCTATCGAATGATATTTATTCCCAAGATAACATCAATATGCCCATGTCCCTGAAACTAAACTTGTATGAGAGTAACTTTTTTTTTGTGATGCATACTAGATCAGTTCCCAGGATTAGCATGTCGTCTATATAAAGATACACAATAACCCCTCTGGCATTAGTGAACTTTGTGTATACATACTTATCTATCTCGATGATCCTGTAGTAGTTTGGTTTGATAATCTTATCAAATTTCTCATGCCATATCTTGGGAGCTTACTTTAATACAGAGATTTTACCAACTTGTAAACTTTATCTTTAAGAACCTTGACAACAAATCCTTCTAGTTCCTACATATAAATTTTTTCGGTCAAATCTGTATTCATGAATGCTATTTTAACATCCATCGGATGAATCACCAGCTTGTGAATAGCACCCAGTATAATCAGTATTCTGATAGTTGTCATTCGTGAACTGGAGCATATGTGTCAATGTAGTCGAACCCCTACTTATGATAAAATCTTTTAGCTACCAGCCTATCCTTGAACTTGTCAATAGTTCCGCCGGGTTTTATCTTCTTCTTGAAGATCTATTTTCAACTGATGTGTTTTCCTCATTCAAGAAGATTGTTTATCACCCACGTGTTATTGGATATATTAGAGCCAATCTCATCATTGGTTGCCTCCTTCCAGAAAATAACGTCTCTGGTCTTCATCGCCTAATCATAGGTAAGCGGATATGCTTCCACATGATAGGTGATAAAGTCTTCCCCCAAGTCCTTTGGCCTCCTCACTTGCTTTGATGATGACTCAACGAGTACTCATTCACACATTGTCTCTTCAACAAAAATGTCCTTTTGTCCTATATTTTGTTCGAAAGTACTAGCCTTTTAGTGCTATAATATTCTCCAAAATTTCTATGAGAATGATATTCCTTGTGCTTGAAAAACTTGTCTTCAAAGAATTTAATGTCGCAAGATTTAATGATATAATTTAATTCAATATCACGGAAACTCTGACCACCACTCATTTCGGCATAACCCTGGAATATGGTTTTCGTAGTCCTTATTCCCAACTTCTGAATCTTGATGTCCAGAAGCTTCACATAAACCAAATATATCCACATTCGAATGACATTCAAGTTGGATCTAATCTTGAACCATAGTTCATGAGAAGTAAGATTTGATTTTGTGAACGATATACTTTTCAGAATAAATATGGCCGTAAGTGCAGCTTCTTCCCAAAAGAAGTTTGGAATACCAATAATACAAGAAAGAAGAAGATAAAAAATGATGTCTTTATCATCTTTATCAACGTCCTATTCTTCCTTTCTGCTACTCCTTTAGATTAGAGGGAATATAGAGCAATCATTTCATTAACAATTCTATATTTTTTGCAAAATGATGCAAATGTAAAGGAATCCTTAATCATTTCTGCGTTTCTTGAGTTGTTGTCATGTTTGATGTGATCAGCTTCAACTTTGAAGTCCTTGAATTTCTTAAATGCTTTGTTTTTTATTTAAGAAGATAGACTAATATGTAGTTAGAGAAGTCATTGATGAAGGTAATTAAGTACTTCATTCCGGCATTTGTGAAGAATTGCTTGAAGTCATAGATTTCTTAGTGTACTGACTCTAAAAGATTTGTGCATTGGTTCACCTATTTGAATGACTTCCTTACAATTTTATTCTACGCACAGACTTCACACTTGTTCTCTTTTTACCCCTATATTTGGAGATAAGGAGTAGACTATACATTTTGCTTATTATTTTACAATGGATATGATCTAGTCTATTGTGCCACAACTCAAGAGAATAACTAGAAATAGAAACTATATTAATACTTTTAAAGGGAGCTACAAGTTATAATTTAAACATCTCTTCGATACAAAAGCCTTTCAAAAGTTTTCTTCTTTCTAGGATATTACCATTAGACTTGCATTGATGTCCATCCTTAGTCCTATGTTGCACAACAAACTCTCAGATATAAATTGTTGGATATGACCGGTACATGCTTTACGTTCTACAGGGTAAGTTACTTCCCTGATGTCAGTTTTAGCAACCTGACCCGATCCCTAGAACTTTAACTTGAGACTTGTTCGCCATAGAGACCTTCTCAAAAGAAGGTTTATATTTAGTAAACAACTCATTCTTTAAGCATATGTGGAAAGATGCACCCATGTCCATCCACCAGCCAATGTCCATACCAGATAAGTCAACGTGCATATTCATAGGAACTAAGTTAAGCTCACCTTACTATTTTGGTTTTGGTTTGAGCATGGACCTGCAGTCCTTCTTGAAATGGTCATTCTTTCCATAATTGAAGCAACTAACGTCATTGCCAGACTTTGGTTTAAAATAAGTTGACTTCACCTTCAGATAGTTGTAGTCCTTCTTTTCATTGCTATAGGCTTCTTTTTTCTTCCTTTGAAGTCTCTAATTTATACTATGTTTCCTTTGCAAACTATTTGGCAATTACTGGATACTGTTATAAAAAAGTCCTCATTGACACATCTAAGTTTGAGGATTCTTGGCAGTTGTATATCAGCGCTAATGGAGTATTTATCTTTCGAGAAGTCCATGAGAATATACAACAAAGGCACCCAAAAATTGATTGGGTCAACTTTATTTGACTGAAGCATGTTACATTTAAAATACAGTTGAACCACTATAAGGCAATCAAAGATTGTTTACTAACTCTAGGTCGATTGGGTAGATCCAGATACAGGGTTGAAGGAATTTTTTGTATATTATGCACATACAAGATGAAACATCAAATCATATCCTTTTTTAGTATGAGTTTAGAAGTTATGTTTGGAAATTACAACAACTACAACTTGGTATGCCTCTTACCCAAGATATAATACTACAAGAAAAGATTAAGGATATATATATAATGGGATATGGTTCAGAACTGCTAGGTTGCGCCTATTTTGTGCAGTATCGCACATATGGAGAGAAAGCCATCATCGTATCTTTGAAGATACGTCTACTTCAAAAAAAGTAGTAGTTTATTGTATTGAGTTTAATGTTTATCTATAAGGAGGTAGAGATGTATAGTGTCTATGAAATTAATAGGCTTACATAGAAAGGGTTCTAGTGCATGATGTATTAATTTTTACTTTATATTAATAAAGTTTTTACCTTATACATGTGTGTGTGCGTGTGTATGAAAGGGTGCCCCCATTTAGGAGTAGCGGCCTCAGAGGAGGCTACCCTCGGTGTACAAGTGCTTCCAGCTGATTTTGGGATTTTTGTTCCTGACAAGGGCTCGAATGAGTAGGAGGGGGAGGCAACCTCCGGTGGCCCCTTTATTGTCTATTGCCATACCCCCATACACGATCCTGAAGCTCCTAGACCCACATACACATCCAGTTACTTCTCAGGCTGTCGCCTCCATTCTTGGACACCCCTCCTGCCTTGTATGGCTTGGATCGTGGCTCTCTAAGTATCTCGCTGGCCCGACGCTTGCCAAGGCAGACAATCCCTCTTCCTTAGGGCTCATGCCCGGTTCCATCATCAAGTCGGTTAAAGCTGGCATCATGACAGAGAAGAGGGGCTGCTCGTCCTCTTCGGGGAAGCAGCAACGGGCATATGTCGAACGTCCGTCGCTATCTAGTGCTCATAAGTCTTTGGCATATGAGGCTGAGTAAGAGGAGGGAGAGCTCGCTGGTACTGTTGGCTCCTTAGATCCTTGCTCCCAGTAGAAGGAAGGGTACATGACTCTTAAGTCGGCAGGAGGACCGGTATTTGTCGGACCAAAGCAGCGGGATGGGAGCACATCTCCGGGGGCACCAGAGGCAAGTGTTTCGAGAGTGGGAAAGGGGACCAAGGCAAGGAGGTCTAAAAATTCTACAGAGTAACCTCTCAACAACGGATGAACTTGAGATCATCTTCCTCATCAATAGCCAAAAATCTTGCCAAGGTCTTACATTAGTTTGATGTCTGTGATCAGGTTTTTGCAAATTGGTATCTTTATTTTTTTACAACTCAATCCATCTGTGGGTTGGCTGATCATGTAACCCGATAAAATATTTACCTGTAACACATGCAATAAAAGTTTTATATATATATATATATATACATAATAAACCTGTGTCGGCGGGTGTTCGACTCCCAGTGGGAGACCTCACGGGATTATTCAGCGGGATTATGGAAGAATTACCTATTCCAAATATATTAATATATTACACACACACACACAATGTAATTAGCTTATGGTTTATTAATGTGTATGTTTTAATATCACTTTTCATTGACAAGGTTATAGGAATTTAAATTATATTATAATAGTTTAAATATAGTCTAAATATAATTTAAATATATTTTGAATTTGTTATATATATGTTTTTAGAACTTTGATAATACTTGATAGTTAGATAATAATAGAATTTAGGATTTCTCTTCCCAAGGTACTCTATTTTCTTTTTGCATAATTCTATTTTGTTCGGACAAAGAATTATACCATACCTGAGGAAAAGATCACTTATTATATTAAGATGATCAATAAGTTCGAAGAATAAACTAAAATATAAATAATTTAAAACAACATAAAATTAATGATTAGATGTAAAAAAAATAGAGTTCATTCATTTCTAAAATATTTGGAGTGTATTCTTTAATCTGAATGGCTCACATTTTATTCATAATGGTCGGATAAATAAATAAATAAATAAATATATATATATATATATATATATATATATATATATATATATATATATATAACATTCCCCATTCATCGATGCAATTATGGCCTACGCGATGAGCTGTCGGCCAGCGGCTTGCAACTCGATCGTCGCAGCATTTGACCGCCCACCCCATCTCGCTGCGCCTACCGTTCCTCCTTTTGTCCCTATGTCCCATTTTCGTCGTTGGCTCTGCCTCCCCCTTCTCTCCGCTTCCATCCGCTATGCCGAAAGACTCTAGCTCTCCACCTGTGCCACCTCTTATCCCCATATCTTCTTTCTCTCCCAGTCATCCCCCCTGGAGGACCCTCTCCCCATCCCCCCTCCTTTTCGAGGTCTATCTACCCTTCACGCTCCTCTGCCGCTATCACATATTTTTTTCCTACCGTCCCCGTCACAGCCAGCCTACCAATTTTGTTCGCTTTTTACTCAACCACCTCCCCACTCTCCTGCCCCTTCCGCCTGGTCCTTCGGTGAAGTGCTCCTTAGTGGCGACCACGACCGCCCCCCTCTCCCTCGGTCCGCCGAGTCACCTTGTCGTTGTCATGACCCACACCCGGTGTAAGGGTACGAGTACGTGGGTACGTCCAGTCTATGCCGCAACATCGATGGTAGAACGATATCTAGGTCAACAATACTATCTATAAATCTTATACTAATATATAAGGTACCTGTCATGCTATCTCAACTCCAAATGGAGGACAATATGATAATATGGTAATGGTAAATAATACTCAATCACAATAACAAACTAGAGAGAGATAAAGCACGATAGAAAATAGAAGAAAAGAAATAAAGTCACAAATACATCACAAGTCCAAGTCTAATCTCAACACAAGATCTCAAATAATAATACAATGCCAAAGTCTAACTGACATATATAAAATATCATGAATAACTAACTATGACTCATCAACTGCTGGTACTAACTCAATAGGCTCTACAGGTGATAACTCAACTGGCTCGCCATCCTGTGGCCCATAGTGCATAGGCAGTCCTCTAAAAATTCATCTAAAAAATATATCTAGTCAGTATTGGAGCAAAGTATAACCCAAATAGCAGTTCTAATAATTGACAGAAACTATGAAACAATAATAGCGATAAAAATAAATAATAGAAGTAACTGAACTAGCATATATCAGGAGAAACAATATTATGGTGAAGTAATGGCAAGAAATGAGAACAATATGGTAAGGAACAATACTGTAATAAACTGAAATAAAGAAAATAATATATATATATATATATATATATATATATATATATATATATATATGTCTTAAAATATTAGTAAGATAATGTGATAGGCTTGGGCCTAACACGGGCTATAAATAAAAGGTGAGCTAGTGTGATCAGGCGTGAGTTGCATGATTTGCTAACTATTACGGGCTATACTAAAACACGGGCTATAAGGTATGATCACATATCCACTAATACTTTCCCAACCCGCGACTAGTACACGGATCCAAATCATGACACATTATAACACGTATGTCATATTACACGGTCTATAATATCATGCACTATGATCACGGTCTATATAATCACTAAGATATCACGGTAATCACTGAGTAATCATAAATACGATATGGCAATCACTAAGTAACCACGACAATAATATCTCATGACCAAGATCTACGTATACCAATCCGTGAAACCATCGTGTCATGAATCAAATATCTTAATACTAAATACATGAAATATAGAGGCTATCAAATTAGAAAACTATCAGAGAATATACTCGCCTGCGGTCCTGTGCAAATAATATATCTCGGTATCCGAGCTGGTGTCACACACCTTTCTATAAATGGCATGTCAATTGGTGTAATGAATGAGAAATAAGCTAACTGTACTCAATATACTTTTCTAGGCCATTTCTAGGTTACTCTAGCTAAACTAGGTCCATATTAAGTTAATTAGTCCATATTGGTCACTAACTAACAAACTCTAGATTGTATTAGCTATACTAGGTCATAATCTTACTGTATAAGTCATACCTTAGCAAATTCCTACACTATCTAGTTATAACTTGGAATCATGGATACTTACCCATAATTAATAGCTTAGCTAACCCCTATTACCTTGGTGTCTAGCTTAACTAATACCCTACCTTGATACTATAATTCATTACCTATACTACCTCCTTTGTGCTGATACACTATTACACTATCATACTTGTACTTACAGTGACACCACATACCTCATGGGTATAACCCATACTATATTCTGATACACTAAATCACCCCACACTTAACCTTTACTGGAATTATCCACATTTATCCTAATACACCATACTCCTGCAAAACCCTCAAGTTCCTACACCTGGTACTCACAATCTTACAAATTGGCCACTTAATTGTGTTCAAAACTATGCACTAATACTGTACAGAGATTCCCAACCTGCTGATGATGCATACATAGTAGTGCACTTAGTGCACTGATGTTGCTTCTGCTGTGGTATAAATAACAGTGCATATAATGTACTGAAACATATCTCCTCCCTTTCACCATAATGTTTCTGCTGCTGTTCCAAAAACTTAATGTTGCTGCTGATGTCCTAGTTTTGCTATGGCAATTGATGCTGTTGCATCAAAATAGTAGTACACCTTGTGCATTGCTGCTGATCTATCAAGGTCTAAACACCATTATCAACCCCCCCCCCAACTCTAATACACTCACTAACATCTATATGTAATAACATATATATACACATACCTGGTACTTATCTAATCTATTATTCACTATCACTATTGCCACACACACACATGTGCAAGCTTATATCACAATCACTATCAATCTTCCCTTCCAGTTATCAGTTCAACACCAGTACCATATTCCTCACAACACAAACCTCAAATTCAGTCATACACACTCACTCTACTCCTCACTGCTGCTATAAATATTGCTGATACTGCTGCTGTATATAGCTGATACTGCTGTTGCATCAACTACATATCCAGACCTGATCCCCTCTCCAAGATGCTACTGAGACTTTCTTTACTTCTTTAAAACCCGAGCTCTGTACAGGGATACATTTATTTACTCCAATACCCCACAGTGCACTGATGTATACTTCTTGCAATTGTAGTCTTCTTGCTGCGGGATACCCGAGCTACACCAACAATATACAACCACCACTGAGCACATCTACTGCTCCACCACCAATACAACAAGTAACTCCTATACATGCCTCAATTAATATATGTACCTATATACATACATGTATCCACTAATAATGCATATATATATATATATATATATATACAGACATACATATATATATAAATACTTACACTTACATATATACAATTAGGCAATGTAACAAACACTTAGAGTGGAAAGTTAGGATACTCATGATTCGTACCCAACCCACGTATCAAAACCCATAATACATTACAAATACCTATATACATATCAATTATATTTATATATAACTAATATAACTAGTTACAAGTGAATTTGAAGAGTAATTACACAAATCATCCTAAATGAACCCCCTATCATACCGTATCACAAAATACTATGATACGCTCTACTTGTATCCAATTGTGGACACGTATCTAGTTTTATAACCCCAATATAAGTTTAGTTAGATCTAATTGGTCTCATAGCATCCACTTGATGTGTCAATCTTGTAATTCTTTATAATTGGACACAAATTACCATGTAGCTTCCACAAAACAAGTCATATGAACCAAGTTCTTGATCCTATGGGTAGCCCTAAGCCAAGGGATAATTTCTAATAGTTAAATGCATGATATATAGTCTAAATTGAGGGGTGGATTCATAATTTACCTATTGGGAGATTGATTCCTAATAAAATGGTCAATGAATATAATTATGACATAATTCTTTTGCCAATTTCTCTTCCTTCAAGTGCTCCTTGCAATCCAAGCTCCAATGCTTCTTAGACGATAAAATTGAGAGAGAATAGGTGTGAATTAGGTTAAATTTGGTGGAGGGATGAAGTAAATTGGGGATGAACTAATTTGAGGATCGAGAATTAAATGAAATGAAGAGGAAAGAAGAGAGAGAGAGAGAGAGAGAGAGAGAGAGAGAGAGAGAGAGAGAGAGAGACCCTCCCTATAGGTGGTCGGCCCCCTATTTTCCCTTAAACAAGCAATATCAATTGACCAATGTACCCCCACTAGTTAATTATGAGGGATAATTAGGAAGGGCTATATTGGAAAGACTCTAAACTAATACAAATTAAGCTAATCTCCTTATTTAACTATGTGAAAGGGCCTAATGGGTTTAGTCTAATATTGGGCTCAATATGTCATGACAATCCAATGGGTCCACTAATGATAAGTCCAAATACACATAGGCTAGTCCACTAACAAATAATTAAATAACATAACTCAATATAATTAATTAATAGCACATAATATAAATATAAAATCACTAATTAATAAATATGCTAAATGACCAAAATATCCTTATATAGTAATGTGGTAGTGACAGTCGTGCTCTACATCTTTGTTCGAAGGTGCCCCAGCGATCGAGTTCTCAGCTCCCACGACTGACACGCTTCTGCTTTCATACCATTTTGCACTGGTCGGGCAATTCTTCTATGCTCAACCGCCGGTTGATTCGATCTGCTCTGCCTTTGTCAGCTTCTCTCTAGCCGGACCCATTATTGTCGGAGTTATCGACTCTCGCCATCTGTTTCTTCAATCTAGTCTTGAAGACGACTTCCTGCGACTGAGGTCCAAGGAATTTTGGTTTGTCACGAACAGGCCAATACGCATCTTTAGATAGGCAATGAGTTTCAATCCTAGTATTGAATCCCCCATTGCCCCCGTCTGGCTCTCGATCCCCGGGCTTCCAAAGCATCTGTTTGAACCAGAAACGGTACTCGCCCTAGTCATCTGTTTGGGCACGCCCGTGAGTGTCACACTCATTTTTAGATTTGGTATTTCTTGAATTTCTGGTATTCAAATTTATTTTCTGATAATGTATTTCTGCTATATTTGTATGATGCTTCCTATCATTTATATTTATTTTTGTTGAGAGAGACTATCCGAGACCAGTAAAATATCCAATGGCATTGCTATAGACCCGGTTTAGGATTCACATGTAGACATGACACCTGGTTTGGTTAATCTTGGTTGAACCCATGGATAAACCATCCCTCTCTCCCCTTATATATATATGAGTGTTTTCTCTCTCCTCCTTTTCATTCTTTATTTTACTCTTTCCACTTTCTTGTTTCTTTCTTCTTCCTTTGCTTCGTTCCCTCAAACCTTAACCCTAGGGGGAAGTTGTTGTGACTTTGACCGTGAGAGGTAGAGGCTAAGAAGCTACTCCAGGCAAGTACATCTTGCACAAGAGAAAAATCATGGATTTATGCATGCTAGTTCTTAATATTTTCTATTTATTTCTAGCTCATATTGTTGGGACAGAGCACCCCTTCATCTTTAATACTTATTATTCTTTTTTTTTTGTTAGAATTGCATGGACCTGAGTTTGGGTCTATGGGTTCACTTTTGTTTTTCTGGAATTTGATCTCCCAAAACTTTGTATTTTACAAAACTAATTAGCTCATAGTATAGAGAACCATATTTTATATAACTTTATTTTTGGCCATGCTTGATTTCAAGTCCAGCTAAGTTTAGTGCTAAAACTTGATACAATACGTATCCTAAAATGGATGACTGGAGAAGAAGAATGGTGCTCTGTGAAGAGTATGCAAGAGAACCCCTTTGGCATAGAAATATGTATGTTTCACTTTGGGTGCATTGGTGTGCTGTCTTAACTCGTCATGCGTACTAATCATACTGTACTCAGTCTCCTAGCAAAAGTATGCCAGTCACACTCCTTGAGTCAGTGACACACTTTCGAGAGGAAATCTAGTTGACGAACTTTGGTGTGTATTCAATCAAAGTTCTCTTTGAAAAATCAAAAGAAAGTGCGCCACAGTCAGCCAGCGCACTTTATTTGCATTTGGCAATCTGGCGCCCTTTTCCTATATTTCGTTAGCTGGTGCACTTTTCTTATCTTGGGTCAGCTCATGCACTTTCGTCCCTCTTCGTTTTCTTAGGGACGAAGTTTTGGTTGATTTCTCGATTTCTGTGTTATTAATTTGTGTGCTCCTCAACTGTCGAGCTTTGACCTCAGATTGTGTGTTTTGTCTTTTAGCTATTTTGCCCACGCACTTTCTTTAAAAGTATGTCTTATTCTTGTCTGCGTACTTTTGCCAAGTGCGCCATGTTGGTTAACTTGACAAAGTGCGCCACCCCTTTGTAGCTCGCACACTTTCTTGCGGAAGTGCGCCAACCTAGTTTCTATGGGTTTTTGTGCCAACCTAGTTTCTGTGAGCTTGTGGGCCTGGTTTTACCATGCGTTCCTTTAATTTTTGCTTGAGATATTTTTTGTGTATTATATAGTTGGATGTTGTGCTCTTACAATTTAACACATGCTCTGACCCTCAAGTCACCATGGATATGGTTGTGTATGATAAACCTATTTCATTTGGCATCAAAAATTCAAGTATGAGTATTGCCCAATGTATCGCGTGTTGCGGATACAATAAGTTTGCCAGTGATAACTCGTGAATAGCTTGTACTAGTAACTCATCATTCTAGGGAGTTCTCAAGTGTCCATAACTCGAGAACTTAAAAGAATGATTAAACGAGATAAAATTTTACTAGATCATTGGGAAGGAAGAATATTACGGTACCGGCTACCCCGATCTCCAAGGGCCCCATAAGGCATGGACCAACCCTGCTAGGCAAGGGACCTACGACCTACCAAGTTTACACATGCCATGGTACATACAAGAATTTGTGATGTACCATGGTAGTTATATGCTTTATTGCATAATATGGTTAAAAGATCTGTGATGTGCTGCGGCACTACAAGTTGTTATCAAGTTGCGGTTCATAATATTATGTATTTTAGTGTATGCATTCCAGTATATGTTTCAGTTGTGTTTCAGTTTATGTTACAAGACAATTTATAGATAAATTAGGTTTACAAAAACCAGTTTAGGCCTAAGTTATGTTGTGTTGTGCTATTAGTTATCTGCTTTAGTTCTTTATCCATCATTGTTGTGTTATGCTATCAATTATCTATTGTAGTTCTTTATCCATCATTATTGTGATATGCACTACAAGTACTAGCCAAGCATACCATTGGCTATCCGGGTTGACTGTAGTGTCGGTAGTAGTAATATTCTTCAAAACATGCATTTGTTAGTAACTAGGTTTGTGATAACCTTAGATAGTTAATTATAGCAAGTTATAGGCATATTTGGCCATGATATGAATATTTTTCTATTCGTCAAGCTCGCCCAGTTATATTCTATTTTCTTTCGACGCATGGTTAAAGTGCAAAGTTTTGCTCGGGTGAAGGTCTGCAACCCCGGTCCTTGTTTGGTTTAAGGGTTGTGATCCTGATCCAAAGTAGTTCCTATGCCCTTTTGACGCTCGTCACCTTATCTTTCTTTATAGTTAGTTTGTTATCAGTGCACTAGTCCTTATAGTTATTTTATTGAGACAAGTACATTGGTACCGTATAAATTTTGACCCACATTTATTTAGTTATTTGTTTGTCTCTTATTTCTACTGATTGTGGTTTTGGTAACACCTTGAGCTCCTTTGTGGTACTTGTTGCTTGGGGTTCTGAGCCCACTGGTTTTTTGGCCAGATTATCCTAAGAAGGCACAGGATCCACCGTACTTCCAGCAAGATGGCTCGTACTCTTAGGACTGCGGTCGAAGCTCATGAGTGGGTTTCCTTCTTCCAACCCTCGTTTTGATTTCTCGATTTAAGGTGTTAGAAAGGGGGCATAGTTAGCTCCTTATATTTTTGAGACTACGGTCAACATGATATACATATATTAAACCATGGCTGGTATACTTGATCATCTATAATTATACTCTACTAGTGCAGCATTTTGTATTCACTAGCTTCATGATCATATGTGGTATGTATTTTTGGACACCTCTTTACATTCATATATGATATACTCTTAAAATTGTTGTTGCTGGATTGAGATACTAAGATTTGTCGGCCTTAGGACTGACGTTATAGCATGCTAGAGTCCACCCATTTGCCTTCTTGACAACATTAGCACATTGCGGCTTACTTCGATATTCTGCAAGGTGTAGTTGGCCATCTCAGTCATCGTATTTATCCAATTTTTTGGGAGCAGGGAGTGAAAGTGATAGTTGACTTTGCTACCAAGTCCCATTCCCGGCCTAGCCGCGCTCTTGCTCTTATTGAGATTGACGTGAGCAAGCCTCTTCCTTCACATCTCAATTTGATCCTCCATCAAGAGCTCATTGAGAACGAAAGATACCCAAAATATTATGGATTGTGTTTCACCAAGGTTAATCTAATAGAGCCTACAAGAGCGCACCTCATCGTTCCATAGCATCTAACTCTCCCTCTGATTCAGTGTAGGCCGCCACTGTAGTCCAGGCCATGAACAGAGGCATCTACTTTATAACTTAAAAGGCATTCACTACCATTCCCATCAAGAGGAGAAGGAAGAGGAACAAACGTTCATTCATTCAGGTTTTCCCTAGAACTCCCGATGCAACTCAGTTTCAACCCAATCCCTGGCCGCGCCCCATCACTTTGAGCTTCTCACTAGGCTAACACTCTATATTCCTCCAAAGTCCTGCTTTGGCTGTACATCTTCGAAGGCAGGGCTGGCTCAGTATAACAAAGGCAAATCTACTGCTGATACAAACACAACCCCTCTGATTTCTGTCCTTTCCTCAATCCATTGTGTAGATCATACTTCCCCTTATACTACCACCCCTTCATTTTAACACAAAGCCTCTGATACTCCCTTCCAATCCGATCACCATGTCCCCCCTGATACCACCACATTCCCTCAAGGTTTCTCCTCTTCATTGGTTCTTAGCCTCACAAACTCTGAAATGCTTTTGATACCTCATTTCCCTGCTATGCGTGATAATACTCCTAGCCCATCCCTTATAACTGGCTCCTCTATCTCCCTTCTCGTAGGGCACCTTTCTACTGCTTCCCCTTAGATCATCACCTTTCTTCCCCCTTCGGTCAGTATTCAGCAGTGTTGATAAAGAGCAGAATATCAGGTATTATTTCTTCACTAAGAGTACCTGTCAATATTTCTATCTCCCCCGAATCTAATATTGTAGATAAGAGGTTATTAGTTCTATTTTCGTTTGAGACTTCTTATTTTCTTAGCCCAGGCTCCTTTCTTTCACCCGCAGATAATGACTTTGGACGATGGAAGGACGCGATGCTCGCCAACATTAATGCTTGGGATATGTTATCCAACCTTTCCGAAGACTTCGAACAAGCATTTTGTAATGCTCATTTCTCTGACATCTCTGTCCATGTGAGAACTGCTAAGCATCCTTCACAGCACAAGATTTGGGCTCAACGGAGATCATCAATGACCCTGCGATTTGTCTCCAAAACTCCCTCTTTCAAATATTTCCCATCATGCTAAAGCTCATAATTTGGAACCTCTGTGGTATCACGAGCAATCAAACAATCATCCGCCTCAAATCTCTCCTCAAGCTCCACACTTTCACCATCCTTGCAGTGATCTAAGCCAAAGTCTCTGACGATAAAATCTATCAATTCAGGATAAAACTAGGTTTCACTCAATCTGCAGCAAACAAAAAAGACATATTGATACTATGGAAACCTGACACCACAACATCCATGATCGACACTCATCCATAGTGCATCTCAATCGAGATGGAGCAAATATCCCTAAAGCACACTTCTCACCATTGTGCATGAAGGATGTACATAAATCATTCGCCATGAACTTTATGAACACCTTCTCAACATACAAGTCAGATTTCTCGATCTTCCCTGGATTTGCCGCGATGACTTCAACACCATCAAATACAAGAAGGAGAAGACTGTAGGTCTTCCACAAAACACTGGCTCTATTTTTGAATTTTTCCAATTCATCTTTAACGCCAAATTGTCCACGTCTCCTTTTACCGGTAACATCTTCACCTGGACTAATTCCAGAGACGGGGGTTGATCGACAGTACTCCCGATTAGACATGATACATGTCAATCAAATATGGACGTATATGATCTACGGCTCGACGGTGACCCACGTCCACCGGATGTAGTCAGACCATTCCCTTTTCTATTCCATATCGAAGCTACCAAACCCTCCTTCATCAAATACTTCAAATACCTTGAATTTTGGAGAAAAAACCCAAAATTTAAATATAAAGTCATCGGATCATGATCATCCGTTTCACATGATACCCCATTGATCCGAGTGGCTCCTAGGCTGAAGGCCATACGTTTTTACCTTGGCAAAGTGGAGCAGGTTAGCATTTGGCGACATTTTCCCGGCCGTTAGGTAGGTTGAATATGAGTTCGCTAGGTTTGAGATCTAGTTTGATGCTCTTGGCTTCCCTCGGGCCTGATCTTGACTGTACCTTGCTCGCGCTCAGCTAAAAGTGCGAGCGACATCGGAGACGGGCTTTTGGAGGCAAAAATCCCGTCTATGATGGGATGTAATAGGCGATTAGAACATGCTCTATTTTTATGCCTACGTCAGGCATAAATGGAGTCGCCTCTTCATCTATCAGATTAAGGATAGCGCAGGTAACCTGCTGCAAACCCCAGATGATATCAGCGCTAAAGTTGAACGGTTCTTCTCCTCCTTATTTGACAAGTCTGCGGTTGTGGAAGATGAGCTCTTGTGTCTGCAATCGATAACCTATCTCTGTAGCACCCCATCACGGAGGAAGAGGTTTTCACCACTGTACAGGGGCTGGACAGAAGGAGTGTGTTAGGGACTAAAGGGTTCTCGTGGGCTTTTTTCTTTGATTACTGGGATATAGTGAAGGAAGATATCGTTGCTACGGTATTTTCCTTTTTCGTAGTGTCATGATCCGTACCCAAAAATTCGGACATGAGTCATGGGTACGTCAAGCCTTCATCGCAGTATCGACGGTAGAATGTTGTCTAATACCTCACAAATATAATCCACAATCTCACGTAGTAATATCTCAACTCCTCTAAAGGAGGAAAATAATATAATCAATGATATTACCCAATCACAAGATCTAAGGAAGATAAATACACGATAGAATATAACGAGGAGAAACAATAGTCACATGTCCCAAAGTTGGTAAATCCAGATAAAGTACTAAAATCAAGCATCAAACATATCCAATATCTCAAATAGGTCTCCGGAGACAAATCTAGTCTAAATACTTGAATATGAAAAATTTAAGCAAGCTATATAACCAAAGGTTGGGTCTCTCATGCGATCACTCCATGATCCTCCTTAGTAATAGGATCAAACTCTGCTAATATGTCCTCCTGGGGCCCATAGTGGGATGGACATAGATCCTTATAGTCGTCACCTAAAAATGTTATCCAATTAGGATAAAACGAGTACAAACATTGAAAGCAGTTCTAATACATGGTAGAGACTATAAAACAGTAAATAATAATAAAATAAATGATGGACAGGTAAAACTAGAATTATGGTATGGTAAGTAGTGTAAAACAGATAAGTACGAAAACCATGGCATGTCAAGTAAAGTGAAACAAGTAATCACAAGCAAGTATGGCATTTAACAAAAAGTATAGAGTAACAAGAGAGACTGCACCTATCTAAGTATTTTGAAATACCACGTTCAATATGTAAACGGCTAGGGGATAATGTACGGTACCCCATACGTGTGTTGTGTGACTGCTATCTGTCAAAATTAGACCATAGGATATAGATTTAGGAAGTTTAAATGTCTACTAAAGTATTTCCCTGCCCGACTTACTAATGGATCCAAGCCCGACATGAAGATCAAGATACAAGACTAGCCAAATAAATATGAAAGATACCAGCAAAAAAATCTTGATAAACCAAACAAGGCAGAAACAACTTATCTCATAACAATGAATCCATATAATACTAATCCGTTAACAAGAGTGTCGGAAATCAAGTAAAATATCACTAAAACATGCATTATAGAAGCTATCAAGTAATGGAAACTATCAGAGAATGTACTTGCATGTGGTCCTAAGCTTGTGGTATAAGTGAAAGTCAGTATTGAAGTCCAGATTACCTATATTATGAGTTTACAATGTCAATAGGTGAATTGAAAGCAATATCAATCATATCTAATTGGTTATTAGGTTTCTAGGTCATGCTGTTCTATAACTACTTTTATCTTAACTAGGTAGGCTTATTATGGTTTACTAATACCTACTTATATACCTATATCATATACTAATACTTAAACTTTTATCTATGTAGTTGTCTCAATACATAACTTATATCAATAACTTAATTATATATCACACACACACACACACACACACACACACACACATATATATATATATATATATATATATATATATATATATATATATACTATCAAGGTATCTCATTTACCTATAGATATTACCTATACTCATATCTATACTTAACATATCCTACTTACCCTTATACACTAGAAAGTAACTAGTGTCATGCCCCAATCTCTCGTAGGATCGACCGTCCCCGTTGGACGTGAATCACCGTGCCAGCCCTTTCGCAGGACGACCGTTCCCATAAAGACGTCATGCCACGCGAGCACAAGTTGCGCTCGCACAAGACCATGGTCTAAACATGCGGTGAAATAACAAAGCCACAGAGTCGCACAGATAGTCTCCAATGCAGCGGATATTTTAACGACACAAGTAAACGGCCGTTTAATAAGTAGTTCGCAAAGTCAATATAGCAGAATCATAGAATAAACAAAAGTGTGATAAAAAAAAGATCTTTATTGATAATGAAATAAGGAAACAAGCGATGCTAGGCCAAGATTACAAGTCGCTAAAGCTTTGTATCTCAAAACAATAAAAATGTTCTAAGCGGCTTACAACATGAATTCCTTTAAATAAGAAATTTCTAGAATATGTGATGATACATAGGCAATGTTCCAATATTATGTCTTATATAAGTGCTTCAGCTCCGGACGTAACGCTCCAAGGCTCCAGAGTTAGCTCCGCACCTTAACGCGCACAAAAGGGTTTTCGTACCAGCCGAGGTTTCTGTACCCTGCAAGCAATCTGGATGGTTATCAGTACATGAATGCGCTAGTGGAGAGGCTTCTCGCCTGCTTGATAAATCCAAACACATTCTTTTAGTTTCGTGCATCATCTATTAAGTTATTTTTCTAATCTTTGTCTTAGGATCAGTTTTATGGCATATGATGAAAAGCCTAACTCGTGTGGTAATGCGCCATGCAATTTAAGTGTAACACGAAGATACTTACCCACTTACCATTTGTTCTTCCCTATCCAAGCTAAAATAAGTTAACCAAGCACAAATATATATATATAATGAAATTAAAGAATCGTATAAGCAAGCACAAGTGTCACGAGCGTGCTTCTGACCCAGGTGCATGAGTTATTTAGGTTACACAGATGTGTTATACGAGGACGTTCACATGCTTATATTACTGAATTGATCCAATAACTTATACACGGATTATCAGTAAGCGAGGTGACTTAATCTATATGAATATGAGGTCTCTAGGGCTATAAGCCATTTCGACGAGTCTCTAGACGAAGATGGGTATAGCGCTAAAAACTCGAGGCGAGCATTATCCCTCCGAAATACGATAGACATGAGAATCTTTTAACAGAGATGGTGTAGCGCTAAAAACTCGAGACGCACACACCATCCCGCCAAATATCGAGGAGTTCCCAAATGATTCCTTCCAGGCCGGCACGAACCCGGTGCCCCAACGATCATCTGAGGAATCCACGACTGGTGTACGAGTTATCCGCGACCATGCAAGTGTTGTGTCTACCAGATTCATGATATGTACAAGTTTAAATCTTGATTCTCTTTTAATCTATTGGACGATACGTAGTCTCTTTGGCGGAGATGAGTGTAGTACTAGGTACATGAGGCAAATATACCTTCCCGCCCAATCTAGAAAGACTACCAAGGATCCGAATACCTGAATGAGTCTTGCTTAACTAGTCATGATGCAGTCCCCTGGTTCAAAAAATACCTTGGTGACCTAACGGTCTCGAATACTTTCAAGTTTAGACTTGTACGGAATGACTATTCAATAGGCTTCCGACAAAACTAGATGATTCAAGAAATATATTATGTTAATTGATCATGGCATAAATTTATATGACGAGCATTGAAATGACACGAGCGAGTACTAGTTAGTACGTAAAGTAGGCAAGCATTGAAATAGTAAAGAATAAGCCTTTACACTAGCACGAGTATAAAAGGTTAGTGCGAGTATTGAAACCGTGCAGAGGCATAAAGAGTGACGCATAAGGAAATCTGTCAAGTTACTTTTGTATAAGTGCTTCAGCTCTGAACGGAACACTCCAAGGCTCCAAAGTTAGCTTCGTGCCTTAATGCCTACGAAAGGGTTTTTCTACAGAACTAGTTTCTCCCATACCCTGCAAACAATCTGGTGGGTTATCAGTACTTAAATGCACTAGTGGGAGGTTTCTCACCAGCTTGTGTCACGCCCCAGTCCCAAAATACGTAGAACTAGGAATACGTAACACGCCAGCCGTATGTATACGAACTCCAATATATGGAAACCATATACACACGTACGATGTACATGAATATCCAATCCACAGTAGTAATATATGTCACAATAAGTCACACGCAGTTCTATATCTCATCCACAGCACAAATAATAGAATAATAGAAATCAATAACTGAATATCGAAGAAGCAGTCTCAAATAGTAATCTCAAAGTGTGATAGTAGGATGGAAACAAATCCACTGCAAATCGACTATAATAAACTACTAAAGAGAGAAGAGAATAAACTCTAATATAAGAATAAATGTCTCGAAAAAGAATAGCAACTAGAATCTCTAAACAGCTGCAATGAATCACATATAATCAGAAGGTAAGATCGCCTCAGACTAATAGGTAGCGTCAGGTCCAGGTCCATACTCCTGCGGGTACTCCTGCTGATCTATATCTGGAAAGGGACCAGGTCCTCAGAGGGACGTAACAAGATACAAAAAATATATGCCAATAAAGTACTGAAATATAAACATCCATTGGGGTCGCCTAACCGTCTAAGTGAATGCAGTTAAGAACACATTTCCCCATAAGTGAGCTATCTGGCTGAAAACCTGGGATTTGGCATGGTTCTCTATTGGAGATCCAGTGGCCTACAAAGACACAGCGACTTTCGAACGCCGGAGGCCCGTCGGATAATAATATAATATATAGTGGTCATCACCGCCCGTATCTCTAGCGGAGAATCCGGCCGCACAATAGAAAAAAGTACAAAGGAGCTCAAATGCGGTACTTGTTGTTCTCCCCACCGAATGCTCTAAGCATGTCATGTCCATGACACGATAAACCTCTAATAACCGCCAGGTCTACTAGCATGCAAAGTTTCTATTGGCAGTTATCCCTATTCGTCGCACGACCTATACGTTCTAGTGGCCAGCCGAGTACGCAAGTCTGTGTCCTACATGTGACTCACACTCGTGTAAGAATAGTGTCATGGCCAATGAAACATAAATGCCTCATGAAAATGGGGTAGTCTCATAAAGTAGGTCCAATGCATATACATAAATAAAAATATAGTACGACGACACCGTCGTTGCACCCAAGTTTCCTTGGACGCGTAGTTTATATAGCAGTTAAAATAAATAAACTAAAATGAGCATAAAATAAATATGCATGCCTCATATGAAAATATAAATACAGTACAATGGCAAGGTATACTTGCCTGGCAAGAAATCTGTAAAATGTAAGCGCCCAAATGTCAAGGACACGGAACCTGGAACTAAGGACTCTGAAAAAACATCTTCGGATACTGAAATAAATATCACCAATATTTTCGGAATGAGCAAAATAGCTAAAAAGCACATCCCTTTCGTCCAATTTGCACACAGGGGCAAAACGGTAATTTCGAGTAAAAGTGGGGTCCACTTGTGGCCTACTTTGTACCGAAAAGTGTGCCGAGGGTAACAGTCTCTAAATTGGACAAACTATAGGTCAAACAATTCTAAATATCGATACAAACCCAACGGTATGTCCAAATGTGAATTCCGGTGGACAGAACATAATTTTGTCAAAAAGTCAACTGTGATTTGGTCAACCATCTCAGAATTACGTAAAAATTGGATCACAGGACCAGCGCGTTACCACGAGTCCAGTGGCACAAGTTTTATCACAATCTGACAAGCATGCACAAAATATGCACGAGTTCCACAAAAGTTGCGATACGGAGTGTGTCCGCAGATACGGCCTGATTCTGGCGCACACACGCGTCCGAATCAGTTCCCACAAATTTTTACGTGTCCGGTTACGCTGCGTGCACCGTTCGGTACACTTTGTACACGGCGGAGCGGTCCCGTTTGGCGGGGCGCGCTCCGTTTCACAACTTTTAGAATTCTGGAAAAAGTGGGTTCGCGGGGTTTTGTGACGAATTTAATTCTGTCCACAGCAGCTAATAATCTAGGTTTATTTAACAGAAAATAAACTAGGTCAAGTGTTCTACACATATAAAAAAGAATCACCAAATTCGGATCTCTGTGGTGGGAGATACGAACTCGGCAATATGGGTGGTCACCGCAGTTTTCTGCGATCCCAGAATTCGGTTTGCTCGCGCCAACTTGGACGCTGTTTTCGCCTATGGGTACACGTTGTTCGAGGTCTGCTATTATACAAATATGGAATAGGGTTAAGGGGTGAGCATACCGGTGAAGACGGAATGACGTTTGGTTGAGCGAGTCGACGGAAAACCACTCCGGAGCGAAGGTGCCTCATGTGGGAATCTGCAGTGCGCGAGGTCGGGGTGGTCGGGATGGTTTGGACGGCCTGGCGGGGTTCTCTGGCTGCGGTGGCGGCTCTAGATGAGAAGAGGTGGTCTAGAAATTTTAGGTTAGGGTTTTATGAAATAATATATATATATATATATATATATATATATATATATATATATATATATATATATATATATATATATATATATGATAGAAATAGGAATAGAAAGGAATATGGAGAGTTCGCGTGAAGGGGGGGGTGCTGTGTCCGTGGAAGTGGGAAGGGGTTTGAATTTGCTACGTAAGCAAATGCTAGTATAGTTGGCTGCTTTGTAATAGTTGGCTGCTTTGTAATAGTAGTTAGTTTGCTTTATAGTTTGCTAAGAATAGTAGTATATTAGTATTACTTTATTAATTATTATTATATTATTAATTTCTTTTCTTTTCTTTTCCTTTCTTTTTAAATATATATATACATATATATATTTGTATATATATATATATATATATATATATATATATATATATATATATATATATATATACACACATAAGAAAATTTATAGATTAGGAGAATGCACACCATTAGGCTAGCAACTGCTCAAGGGGTCTCCTACATGAAATAAATTCCAAAAAAATCCTGATGGTCCCATAAGTCCTCTAAGTGCCCGAACACCTAAAATAAAAATTATTAAAAATCTATTTCTCATATTTAGACCTAATTACTACAATTTAAATTAATAATTAATAAATAAAAAGGGTATATACGATTTTTAGGAAGGGGGTTTTACAGCTTGACAAATCCAAACACATTATTTTAGTTCCATGCACTATCTATTAAGTTGTCTTTCTAACATTTTCATTAGGATCAGTTTCATGGCATATAATAAAAAGCCTAACTCGTGTGGCAGTACGTCGTGCGAATTAAGAGTAACATGATAATACTTATCCACTAACCATTTGTCCTTCCCTGTCCAAGGTAAAATAAATTAACCAAGCACGAATATATATATAATGAAATCAAGAAATCGCATAAGCAAGCACAAGTGTCACATGCGTGCTTCTGACTCAGGTGCATGATTTATTTAGGTTACATAGATATATTATATGAGGATGTTCATAGGTTCATATTAATGAATTGATGCAATAATTCATACACGGATTGCTGCTAAGCGAGGTGACTAAATTTATATGAACAGGGGATCGCAGGCGCTATAAGCCATTTGGACGAGTCTCAAGACGGAGATGGATATAGTGTTAAAACCTCGAGGCACGCACCATCCCGTCGGAACACGAGAGACTCAGAACTCTTTTGATAGAGATGATGTAGAGCTAAAAAATTGAGGCATACACACCATTCCGCCAAAGCTCGATGAGTTCCCATATGATTCCTCCCAGGCCAGCACGAACCCGGTGCCTAGCAATCGTTCAAGGAATCCATGAATACCTCATGCACGAGTTATCCATGACCATGCAAGTCTTAGGTCTACCAGATTCACGACATGTACAGGTTCAATCTTGATTCCCTTATAAGCCATTGGATGATGTGTAGTCTCTTGGGCGGAGATGGGTGTAGTACTAGGTACTCGAGGCCCATACACCATCCAGCTCGCCCAAGAGAGACTACCAAGGATCCGAATACCTGAATGAGTCTTGCTTAACTTATCAATGATGTATTTCCCTAGTTCGATAAATGCCATGATGACCTAACGGTCCAAATGCTTTCAGGTTTAAACTTGCACAGAACAACTATTCGATAGTCTTTCGGGGAAACTAGATGTTGCAAGACATATATTGTGTTAATTGATCATGGCATGAATTTACATGACGAGCATTGAAACAAGACAAGCGAGTACTAGTTAGCATATAATGCAGGCAAGCATTGAAACAATAAAGCATAAGCCTTCACACTAGCGCGAGTCTAAAGGGTTAGTGCGAGTATTAAAACCATGCGGAGGCATATTGAGCGGCGTATAAGTAAATCTATCAATTTACTTCTTTTTCATGTTCTAGACAAGCAATAAAAATTAGATTATTCTCTTAGTTAGGTGCGTTGTATTACTTATTAGCATGAAGTGGTGATTCGCCTAGCGACTAGCAGGTATCGTCCGTATTATTAAGTGTGCAAGCAAAGAAAAGACCAGTTCATCGTAGCCACTACCTTATCGATGATTCACCTTGTTTGAGTGATACTCCGAGCGCGCCTTTGAAAGTCTAAGTTTGAACTGCTGAAAGGCCAAGTCAGAATTCCTTTGCATCAAACGAGTTATCTCACTGAGCAAGGCGGATAGGCAATCATACTTGTGTCATTTGAATCGGCTCTCCACTTGAACAAAATGGGTCATTACATTATACACCACTCAGAATAAGTCTCATCCTCGAGACTTCCTAAGCACAAATTATTCTATCGTACACTATCAAATCTAACTCAAGCATATTACTCCGTATCACTTAGATCCGTCCGGGCATAACTTCCTATTTGTTTTCTCCATTTGTGTCGCATGAGTGCTTATTTTGTTTCATTAAATGACCCCACCACTCAACTTAATAGATCAGGTTGTCGTGTTCCCTGACTTGGTCTCTACTTCTCCTAAACGCAGAACATATATCGCTTAATGTGAGGTATCTTAGCATCTAACATATACGACGATCTTTGGTTGAGGGTAACTTATCCAAATTGTTATACTCATCCATATGAATCTAACATATTCACTTGTACTAGCATTCGAGTTCAGTATATTTCAGAGTCTAGATTATGCACATATTCAAGGCGTCCCCCAAATATATGTATGTCAACCAACTTAGCGATAGAGACGTCTTTGCACTCGAGTTCAACATATCACTGGAGTCTGGGATCATGCACACGTTCAAGGTGTCCCTCAAACATATGCATTTCAATCAAATTTAACGATAACAAAGTTGGACAAGCTACTCACAAAATCTCAAGGGTTCTAGTTTTATGAATCACAATAATATCTTGAGCGTGGTCAATCAAAATCTAAGTCATTCTCAATCCAACTCAAAACCATGAATTGCACTACCGTTAAGTATGATCTATCTGATCATCGACTAGCGTCCAAGTCCTATCATCCAGTCCGTTCGTGTTAAACATTAACTTCTAGCATACACTTATCGTTCCAAGTCTAACTCTAAGTCTTGATGTCCTAGTTCTATGGCTTGCCCAAGCAATAGTCTAAAGTCAGTCACACAAGTTTTTTCACTCGACATAAGGTCATCTGCCTAACCGCTAGGTCGGCTCACAAGGTCATAGGTACATTTCATGTTTATGATTTATATCGTGTAATCCGTTGTACGATACTCGTCCCAATTTTTAAGGTCAAACTATTGTTCGTTCGTACGAGATATTTTACCCAAGATCACATCACTCAGATTTCTAAACATCGAGCATAGATCATCCTACTCACAGCAATACGTTTGTTGCACAGGGTCCAGTTCTGTTTCAACAAAGTCATTCCTAAGACAAGTTCGTCCAGCCAAATCCATGATATACTATGTTGCACGTCAAATCTAGCAATTCGCATAGTCTATCTCATCAAACATGTTTGATAGAATCAACCTATCCACTTTTTCTAAGTCTAGACCACCAAGTCACGATTTAATTTCCAAGTCTTCGATCTCAAAGATAACTCTAAGTCATCCAACACGATTCATGTATCCGTTCATGAAACCATTGAGTGTATTTTTTACTTCATGTTCTAGACTAACTTATCCATGAAACACTTTCGATTCACTTGTATCCTAAAACTTGTCTTATCGCGTCAAACCATAAGTCAAAAAATATTATCCAATTATCACGCTCTGGTCTCCCTCAAGTTCAATTATCCCCGTTGGACATAAAATTACTATGCCAACGCTCCTGCGGGATAATCGTCCTAATCCAGGCGTGACGTATGTGCGAGCAAGGAGTGGCGCTCGCATAAGACAAGAATCTCAAACATTAAAGTTATCATCAAAACAATTAAGACACATTATCGTTACACTTTATTTTATCCAAGTTATATATTAATCCACCAAGTCATATTCATAACTCGACTAGCCATATTGTCCACCTTTAATGTTATTATTCGATCAATCCGTAGTCTACCTCTAGCATTACTCGAATAAGTGGATCAAATACTCTAACCAAAGTCTGTTCACCTTTGTTACATTCTATTTCATCGAGTTCATCTGCATAATCATCGAACATGTTAGGCCCTGATTATTCGCGAGTTCAATCATCCCTGCTAGACATGAAATCAACAAACCAGCTCTCCTGCGGGATAATCGTTCTCATTTGGGCCTGATGTCAAGTGCTATCTTTCGAACTAGATTCGAGATCGTTCGTCCAAATTCAATATTAAATCCATTATCACTTACCTCAATTCATTGAACAACAAAATTCTTTAACTTGTATCAATCAGTGCTATCTTTCAACTATCGATATCATATCAAGCCTTATTCAAATTCAAAACCACAACATCCATACTCAAGATAAATTCTATCGAGCGACATCCTACTAAATCTAAACTTTTCATGTGCGCTATCCTTTGTTCGTTCTAACAATCAAATCAGGCTAACCTCAATCGTATCCTCGAGTATTCAATCTCAAATCGCACGTACGATCCACCAAGTTTTCTCGATTCACTCGAATATTTCCAAGATGATCAATACACCACTCAGGGTTCGATATATAATCTACGAATCTTCAAAACTCACTCTATCCTTAAATCGTTTATTCGTTCCTGAGATATCACATACACCACTCAGGAATCGAGTCATCCAATAATCATATTTTGATTCATAACTTATCGACACGAATAACACTTTGAACTATTGCTCAAAATCCAAGCATGATCTAATATATTCGCCTTAGCGATTTATCGATAACATCTCTATTGATTCCAATTTTAAGCCTGACTTACACTTATCTGAACGATACCCAAATCTCACTCGCAAACTTGATCATACCAAAGGGTCTTGGTGCATGATACTCAACACAACTTAGTCGAAGGGTTGTGTGCATAGCTATCCGTCTGAACGATATTCTAGTCTCACATACTAACGCACTTAGTATTTGCGTATAGGTATTCTGGTTCACATGTAACTTGCAGATTCTAGCATGAGTTTATTCCTACGAAGTTCGACACAGTTCGAAAAAAAGGCCTACGCATCACTATCACATTAAATCAATTATTCACATGCACTTTTAAAAAATATTTAGACTCATTATATGGAACATCCCATGTGACATCGAGAGAAAGCGTTTGTAACATAACCCACGAACGAGTTTTCAAAACTGAGAGAATTGATACGAAGTCCAAGGACGTTAAGCCGTGCTCTGATACCATTATATCACGCTCCGATTCCCACAGGATCGACCGGGCCCGCTGGACGCGAATTACAATGCCAGTGCTTCTGCAGAATGATCATTTTCATCAGGACGTGAAGCTGCACAAGCACAATCTATGCCCGCACAAGGCCATGGTCCGTACAAGCGATAAAATAACTAAGCCACATAGTCGCACAGATAGACTCCAATGCAGCAAATATTTTAATAACACGAGTAAACGGCCGTTCAATAACTAGTTCCCTAAGTTGATATAGCGGAATCATAGAATAAACACAAGTGTGATACAAAAAAAAGTTCTTTATTGATAATGAAAGAAGGTTGCAAGCGGCGTTAGGCCGAGATTACAAGTCGCTCAAGCTATCTCTCTCGAAACAATAAAAGCGTGCCAAATGGCTTACAACATGAGATGATACATAGTCGATATTATAATATTATGTCTTGTATAAGTGCTTCTGCTTCGGACGCAATACTCCAAGGCTCCCGAGTTAGCTTCATTCCTTAGAGCGTACGAAAGGGTTTTTGTACCGGACTGTTTGTCAAAAAAAGTTTATACGAAACTTTTGTGTTATAAATTGTTGAAAAGAAATAAAAGTACAAAAAGATGCTAAACAGGAATCTAAGTATAATTGATTCTGGAGAAGTGTGGCTGTAGAGATATGATTTGCAGACGATCATATTACTCCTTGGACCACTCGACGATGAAGAAATGCACACCACGACGGAGAACTTCACACGAAGACGAAGACATGTAGGAAATGTTGCAAACAACTTAGAGAGTTGAACAATAAGAAAGCTCTGGCACAACAACACGAGAATCTTCTATTTCTCTCGCTCTGCTCTTAAATTTCAAAGACTTGAAGATTGCTGCGAACAACTTGGAGAGTTGAACAATAAGAAAGGTCTGGCACAATGGCACGAGAAACTTCTATTTCTCTCACTCTGCTCTTGAATTTAAAAGACTTGAGAATTCTATCCCCTTTCTCTCTATTTGTCTGTATGTGCCCCTCTCTCTTTGTTTAGTAGCGGTTACGAGAGTGTACGCACAATATGGACAGTCAATATTGTTTTACCATTATGTGCACACTTTTGGTAGATTAACACCCCACGTTCTGCATGAGTGAGTGCACAACTTGTTGCCTGCTTGACACGTAGCTTCCTATATGAGGAAAGCATAGGTCATGGGGGACAGTTATTTGTATACCTTTTCCGAGAAGTATGGCATGTAAGATACGCATTCGTAACTCCTCACTGTCGGTTAGGATAGTATGCACACTTTAGAAGTCGTCTGGAGACTGACACAATTTTAGTAAGATTGATACTACATCGCACTTTTGAAGAAATGGCACTACGGAGCAATTTTGAAGAACATGGTACTGTGGCACACTTTTGAAGGAAATGGCACTACGGCGGACTTTGGAAGAGAAATAACACTGTGACATACTTTTTGAAAGAAATGGCTCTACGTCACACTTTTGAAGGAAATGACACTGTGGCGCACTTTTGAAGAAAATGGCTCTACGGCGCACTTTTGAAAAGAATGCATCTGCGGCGCACTTTTGAACAAAATGGCACTACGACACACTTTTGAAGAAAATGGCACTATGGTACAACTTTGAAGAAAATGGTATTGCGACACACTTTTAAAGGAAATGGCTTTGCAGCGCACTTTTGAAGAAAATGGCACTACAAAGCACTTTTGAAGGAAATGATGCTGCGGCGCACTTATGAAGAGATTGGCACTGCGGCGCACTTTTGGCACATTAGTGACGTAGGACGACCCCAAAATAATTGAAATAATTGGATTTTAAAATAATTGAGAGAGAGAAGATCGTTTGGGCGCCATCTTTTATAACATTAAGAAAGTGCGCCACAATAAACCCCCTCATCCAAAATAGTTATTTTGTTTGTATTTTATATTTATTATATTTATTTTAGATTATTTTAAAACTAATTAAAATCTAATTATTTTATTAGGATACTTTACCGTAGTTTGGATATTAGTGACGTAGAATGACCCCAAAAATCTATATTGCCCTTTATAGAAAGTAGCCTACACGGGACACACGATTTATAAGATCTTTCCGTGACTCAGAATTTGATCATTTAGCATTAATATGACACTAGTGTAACAAATATAGTTTATTGTATTTAATATTTAGATATTTTTAGATATATAATTTACTATGGTTATTTTCCATCCAAACTATCTTCATTAAGCAACGCATAATTCTTCCCTGCCAAATTAGGCCACTTCTCCCTTTTGTAGGATTTATTTATTTATTATTTCCTGAGAAGATCAATCAAATTCTAACTACCAAAGATTTACCTTAGATTTGTATATTAATTGTCCATTATTTTATTCTCTTAGAATCAAATCAAATCTTATTCATTAGTTAGTTACTGATTAGTTATTGACTATTTAATAACTAACCGCCTAATTAGAAAATCTCCTCATAAATAACTACCCATCCTAATCCTACCCCCCTCTCCCAAACCCGCGCACCCCCAAGGCCGACCCCCCCCCTCTCTCTCTCTCTCTCTCTCTCTCTCTCTATATATATATATATATATATATATATATATATATATATATATATATAATATCTCCTTCTAATCTTTCCTCCACAAATCCTAACCTAATCTCCTCCACCAAAACCCTAACTTTCTACTCCTACCACCTCCAAGCCGCCCACCTTCACATGGACACCACAACCGTCTCATCCATCCAAAAACCCTAGCATCTCCTTCATTCTTCTTCTAGTAAGTTTATTTATTCCTTCTCTCATTCCTTCTTCAATCCCTTCTTGATTTATATATATATATATATATATATATATATATATATATATATATATATATATATATATTATGCATGTGTGATGATGTAGACTCCATTGTTTTTATTTTGAATAACTCATGCAACCCATGAATCCTAATTTTGAGGTTTCCTTCAAAACCCTCTTTAATTCTTGTTAATGTATTTATATAGATGTTATTAATAGGGAAAATATTCAATTTTTATACAAAGTCTAGATTTATTATTTTGTATTAAATTAGAGTTGTGAGCATGTTTTATGTATAATATTTACCTAGTCTTGATGTATGCATGTTGGAACCGATGGATCTTATCAGGACTTAAGAGTAGATGGAAAACCTAATTTTTCTAGATGGATTACTATTTTCCAGAAAATATACATTCTGAAATTATATTAAAATTATATTATTTTGATGTCTATGATGTCACAACAACCATGTACCACCCCTTTTGCATGCATACTAGCAAGTTTGGTTGCCAACCCTAATAGGATCAACTTGTAGATGGTAAAATCCTAATTATTTTATATAGATAAAAGAAATAGTATTTGTTATATTTATTACTGATTTTTATCAAATATATTTAGACTTATTTCTATTTATAAAAATTAGTATTCTAGATGTTTTATGTAGCAAGTTGACATAGTTTTGACAAAACATAACCTCGTCAATGTTAGACTTAAACCCCGACCAAAAACCCATATTTTTAGAATTTATAATTACATTATTAAATTTTAATTCTGAATTTTTAAGTATTATTTTAGATTTACTTATTTGTCAAAAATTAATTTTTTGTGACCAGTAGGTAACCCGTTATGACCTAGTTTTGGTTTCTACTTGGTTTTGGACTCACAGAATTTATAGAAGACGACCCTATCACTAAAAATCCTATTTTTCTAATAAATTCCAAAATTAATAGTTTTTATTAAATAATGTCGTTAAAAATATTTTTTGGTAATGTTTAGTGTCTAATGATATTTTGGGGTGTAGTTACTTGCATGTACAACCAATATAGGATTAATAACTAGATATTAATCTAATTAAACTAGAAAATTAGAGTCTAATTAGTGTAATAATTAATTAGTAGATGTTCGAGATGATCCTGTGGAGATCTTTGGACCATATTTGTTGATCTCGCAACTTGGCTTGGAAGGCAAGTACACTTTGCTTGATTGTATTGTTCAGTTTACATTATGCCTAGTTTTTATTTTCGTAGATGTGTGCACGCATCTTAGAAGTAGTTGACTTACCTGGTATGTTGTAAAGATACGTGGTATCTTCTGACCTGACACTATTTTAAATACGTTCACTGTCTGAGTGAGAGAGTGCATGAATTAGCGTGTCGATCGCGCATCGATACATGAGTTCGCATCTTGTGTTAGTAGTTGGTATTAGTTAGTTCTAGAATTTATTGACGTCTTGTATTATGTCTGTACTGTATATACGGTTCAGATAGTACATTGGGAGGGGAGAATATACTAGTGAGCTTATGGAATTTCTGTTTCTAATGGTATAAATGGTGTATCCTCGAGTTCTGCGGAATGCCTGAAGGGATGGATGTTCTTCTATTTCTCCTCCTTCATGCGCCACTAGAGATGTCTCGAGTGCATTTCACATAGATGGTTTAGTTACCCTATTTATTGTTTATAGCTTTACTTTCATGCATGTCGATTTTTTGTGTACTTGTTATGTCCCTCTGAGGACTTGGCACCCTTTCTAGATATGGAAGATTATGATTATTTGTAGGAGCACGGATCAGGACTTGCTACTACTTTCTTGTTCGAGGAGGTATTTCCATAGAGCTTCTTGATCACTAGATGATGTACTTATTTTGTTGTCTTTCATATTCTAGTTTGGTAGTTGATTAGTTTCCACCCAACTATTAGGTCTTCTCGACTGTTTTCTACTTGGTGCATTGCCATATTGGGTTATATATTTTTATTTGGTTTTCTGGATGATACTAGTATTGCCTGTGACTTGTGAAGTTATATGCCACTTGTGAATTATTATTATTCATAAAGCAGTGTACCTATGTGTATGGATTCCATATATTAGAGTTGCCATGTACATACGGCTGGCATGCTTACGTATTCCTAGTCCTATGTATTTTGGGACTGGGGTAAGACATATTTTTAGTGGTGGTCCATGCAGGTCGAGAGTATATTGACTCGGTTACATTACTATACCGAGCAAGCCTGCAAATAGGATTATTAGAGTATAGGATCTCATCCACATATTTGACTTCCCTCTTTATTTCTGTTCCAAATTCTTGAACTCACCTACCTTCCTTGACCTTCGAAATTATACTTGCTTAATTCTCTTGACATCGATATCCTCGTTTCCTCACCTTTTTCTATTTAATGTACTTCCCTAATAGTTCCTTTAGTATAGCCTCCTGCCAGAATATAGGAATCCTTGTTGTTAGAAGATAATTATGATAGCATACCTTCTAAGAAAAATAAATTAAAATATTGACAGCTCCTAAAAGTTTAGCATACCTAATGAACCCTAGCATCCAACACCTATAATTTGATTGATCATTATCCCTTGATATATTTAGGAATGACCTGTGAGTAGTATAGACACTACTAGGGTTAGTTAGAAATTTGACCATATTGCTTGACCCTAGTATTGAGGAACCAATAGAAATCCAAGGTTGAATATTAGGACTAAACCTAACTTTCATAGTGAGATAATATAAAGGACTATAAATTTAGATTCTTGTCTTGATATTAGCAGAGCAATACCTTAGGAAACCAAGAGGAATGAACCAATACCTTAGTAAGAGCAAGGGTATCCTGTCTTCAGCGTAGTAGATCCCTAGAATCTATGATCATCGTTGAGTCATACTTGAGTCTCCATTGTAACACCCCGTTCTGCTCAAGCGGACTGCCGTCTCAATCGGCAATCGTGCAGCTGTCCCAACCTACTTTGCCTCGATCAAGAAGCAAAGGATATCCAGACTTGTCCCTACAGGAATCCGGCTTGGACTTTCAGAGGCTCGCTCAGACGTATCGCTCTACCGAGGTGAATCATCGCTAAGGTGGGTGGCTACGGTGAACTTGTCTTTGCTTAGCCAGCACATATAAAATCTGGAATATTTATGCTAGTCACTAGGTGATTCACCCCTTACATGCTAATAAATCCAACGCACCTAGCTAAGGGAATAATCCCAACTTGTATTGCTTGCTAGAACATGGAAAATGAAATACTGCTTATATTCAGATACTCGCATGCTAAGTCCCTTAACGGTTTCAACTCTCGGCTTACCTTCGGGTCCGAGCATCGTGCCTGCTTATGTTCCTTAGAAACGCATGCTTGTTTGCTTGAATGTGCATTATTTTCATCCTTACTCCGGGAGACTACTCAGTAGTCGTTCCGTGTATGATTGACCCTGCAAGTATCCGGGACCGTCAGGTCATCTAAGGCAATCCCCAAACCAGGGGAATGCACTAAGCAAGAATAAATACTGAACGTAAATCACCTTGAATGATAATCATGCTATGTATGCATCTGAACGAGGATCGTGTTATGTACTGATGGAATCCCAGCTCGTGGAGCAATATGCTCGTTCAGATTAAGTTTAAGTTTCATGATTATCATGTCAAGCTATGGAATATGGATAGACCCTGACCTGCATTATCGCGGACAACTTGTGCACAAGATATGTTATGTTGAGTTCCGCGGACGGCTACACCGGGGCACCGGAGCTGATCCGATCCGGACGGGACGTATGAGCAGTCGTATGTTATGGGGCAAGGTGTTATGCAGCGGGGCTCGCCACCTGCGTTGCATATTATTCTGTGTCTTGAGACTGTGAACCGTCCATAATGGCTACGCCAGCGACTTATGTTCATATAGATAAGTCATCCTCGCTTAGCGGCTATCCGCGTGCGAGTCATTGCATAGCATCAATGAACTGAACACCTGAACGATCTGAACATAACGACCCATCATGTTTGCATATGCTATGCTTCCTGAATGTTTATACTTGCCCGTGCTTGAATTAATCATGTTTGCCTTGGACAGGGAAGGAGAAATGGTAAGTTGGTAAGTCTCGCCGTGTTTCCTCAAATATCGCACGACGCACTGCCCGACACGATAAGCTATTCAATATCTGCATGAAACTGATCCTAAGGCAACTAGAAAGACAACTTAATAGTTGTGCATGGAACCTGTATTACGTGTTTGGATTTGTCGACCGGGCGAGTAGCTTCCCCACCAGTGCATTCAATGTACTGATAATCCACCAGTTTGATATGCAGGGTGCGGGAAAACCTCGTGCGGTGCGGACGCCTCCTTCGTGCGTGCTAAGGCCAGGAGTTCCCTCTGAAGCCTTGCAACGGTACGTCCGGGACTAAAGCACATATACAAGACATAAGTTGTGAACATCGCCTGACCATCGCCTGTACATTCATTCCACAGTTGTAGCCACTTGTGTAAACCCCCTGAATTTTCAAAATTATTAAATCTTGGATTTTTCCCGATTTTCTGGAATTTTCTGTGAATTTTCTGTAATTAAAATCAAGGCTTTTAATTAATAAATGATTTTTTTGTTGGCAATAAATAATATTAAAATATCATAAAAATAACATTTTTGGGTGTAAAATAGAAAATTGGACTTAGGGTAATTTTCTGGATTTTTCTGGGCCTCAGAGCTATTTTTAAATGCCTAAAAACAATTTTCTAATTAATTAATTAAATTAATTATTTATTTATTTATTTATTTATTTATTTATTATTTATCTATTTTATTTTTATTTTTTCTTTTCTTTTTGGCCCGCGGCCCGTTGGGCCGCGGCCTGGCCCGTAGCCCAGCCCACCCGTTCCTTGGGTCGGGTCGGGTTCAACCGAACCCGACCCGCCGCAGCAACCCGACCCACCGACTGAGCCCCCACGATGCCCGACTTCCCCGGCCGCCCTCCGCGCGCAGCGCCGCCCCCCGCGCGGTGCGCCGCTCCCCGCGGCCCACGTCCCCCTCGCCCCCGCCTTGGCCGGCCCCCCGCAACCGCCTACTCCCCCTATTTATACCCCACTCCCTCGCCCTAACCCTAGCCACCGCCTCCGCCACCACGCGCCGCAGCCGCCTCGCTCCTCGCCGTGACCCACCGACCGCCGACGACTCTTTCCCCCTCTCTCCTCCCTCGACGCCGCCGCCGTCGACGAACCGCAGCCGCAGCAGCAGCCGCAGCCTCCGGCCGCTGCCCTGAGCCGCCGCCGTCGCCGCCAACCGACGCGCCGCCCCTCGGCGAGCCATCCCCGGCCCTCTCCGGCGTCTCTCCGGCCTCCCTCCGCCGTGTGCCGCCGAAACCCTAGCCCTAATCACTGTTCCTGTGTCGGACACAGGACACTGTGTCGGACACGACTCGGACACGTTTTCGACCCTGTTTTCGGGTCCCCTTCAGGTATGTGTAACTTTCGCCTCGTAGCTCCGTTTTCAATTCTGCAAATTGCGTTGTGAAGCCTGTGTGACCCTCTCGGTGTCCGGACAAACTGTTCGGGGCACCGCGTCCTGTGGTGATCGCACACCGCGATCCAAAAACAGGAAAAACCAGACCCTGTTTCACCCCGGAACTGAGTACGCCCCGCCAAACGGGACGACTTGGTCACGCACAGTCTTCACAGACACGTGCGCAGCGTCGATACGGACGTGTGAGACTTCGCGGAAGCTGATTCGGGTGTGCGTGCACACCGGAATCAACGCGTATCCGCGGACATCGCCCCGTATCCGCAATTTCTGTAATTTACCCTAACTTCTTGTACACTCGTCAGATCGAGACGAAACTTGCGCCATCGGACTCGTAGCGATACGCTGGTCCTGTGGGTCAAGTTTGGTTCGATTCTGAGAACGTTGACGAAATCGCGTGTCGTGGGCCCCACAGGCCCCGCTCGACGGGCGATTTTGTGTTCGGCTCATCGGAATCCAAATCTGGAAGTTCCGTTGGGTTCGTATCAGCGTTCCTGACCTGTTGGCACTAAGTTTGGTGAATTTGGAGACTTTTGACCCGGACACGTTTTTCGGTGCAAAGCGGGCCCAACGGCGGACACCGTTTTGACCCGAAACTGCCGTTTTTGCCCTTGTCTCCAAATTGGACCCAAGGACAGGCGTTTCTAGCTATTTGACATCTTCTGAGAATGATGGTAATGTCTATTTCAGCTTTTGGACTCATCTCTGGACTTTGCCCCCAAGAACCAAATTAAACAGATCCAAACAACAGGCAAGTACCTGCACTTCAAGTTAATCTTTATATTGTGATGATTAAATTCCCTGCTCTACTAGTACTCTTGCTGATTACACGTAGTGTTAGAATACTATATTTCATGTCTTGAGTATTGGAATTCATGTCTCGTTATCATATCGGGTGGGAGAATACTGAAAGGCATGTAGTTTACCCTTCCCCTTGTCGTGAATAATAGCTGTTGGTACACGACTGTCCATCAGCCGGATCTCGATTATTCGTGAATAATAGCCGTTTATGACGGCCGGATTAGCCTTATAAGCCCCTGCATGCCAACTAAGTATTCTAAAAAACAAACACAAGTTTCATACAGATAACCTCTGGTCATATTATATTCTTGCTGACTGTGTAGTTTCTTTTCCTGCTCGTTTACTTCTGTTTTCTCATATTCCTGTTTATAGTTTTGACTCTGAAATATTAACATTCTTTTATGCAGTTTCCTTAACATGATATTCAATGTTTAATTGTCATAAATATTTAGTTTAACATTGTTGTGCACTGTGTAATTTGCTCCTTTCCTGACTGGATCTGTTGATTTAGGCGATGATGAGGATCTTGCCCCTACCTATTATGGTCCTTATGAGGGTACTGATGATACCTATGAGGAGCCAGAACCCACACAGGAGACCCCTGCTGCTGAGTAGCTAGTAGCAGCTATCTTTTATTTCTATTTCTTATCTTATTTTTCGGGTTTGTCCCCGATTTTATTTGAAATTCCTGTATTAAACATTTGAATTTGTTGTCACATTCATTTCAGTTGCAAAATTTAAGTTTCTATTCTCATTATTATCTTGCCTATGTTAAATTGTGAATGAGTTAGACTAGTTAGATGGATTGACCTAGACAGCGTACTACCGCCGACTCTGCGGCGTAGGCTGGACGTACCCACGTACTCGTGCCCGAACTACCGGGTGCGGGTCGTGACACGTTTTTATGGTGGCCCATGCAGGTCCTATCCTAAAATAGGGTAATACCCTAGGACAGGGTATGGAATAAAATTGAGGATTCTAGGAAAAACTCATTCACAGTATAGCGTCCTTATTTCATTTCTTGATATCATTGCTGCTCAATTTTTCCTATCGCCTTTGATTTCCAAGTATTCTATTCTGATCTTCCTATCCCTTAATCTTTCAGAATGGTCCAGACCAGGAACACAGTAGGAGGCACATCGGAACCAGCTGAGCAGAATGTGCCCGAGACTCTTGCACTTCCACCGCCTCCATCTGTTCCGACAGTTACTCTAGATGGGGCACAACTACTTGGAGTATTCCAAGGATTAGTGGAATCTTAGAAGGAACAGACTGTACTTCTGCGGACCAGCCTCTCAGAAGCTATTAAGTCCCAGGAGTCGCCACTCAAGAGGCCAGAAAGTGCTAAAGACTTCAAGAACCTTAGGCCTCTGGAATTTTATGGAACTGAGGGCATTCTCTACGCTGATGAGTGGATAGAGAATGTCGAGAGACTCCTGAAGATTGCTCGGGTTCCCGATGATCTCAAAGTGGAATCCGCTAGCCTGCAACTGTTCGATATTGCTCGAACCTGGTTCAGAGATGAACCCCAACTATCTGCTCCCGACGTCACCTGGGAGGACTTCAAGAGGCTATTCAAGGAGAAATTTTATCCCGAAGTGGCTCGGGAAGCTCTCGAAAGCCAATTCGAGAGACTGGAACAAGGTAACATGACTGTTGATGAATATACTGCTGAATTTAGCAGGTTAAGCCATTTTGCGGAGTACATGGTTCGTACCCCGGAGGACAGAGCCCGAAGATTCAAGAAGGGACTATCTCCGGATATCCGCCTTGCTGTCACCACCAGCCGAGCTCGCACCTATGAAGAAATCCTGAGCGTGGCACAAGGAGTCGAGAGAGACATGGGGCACAAACTGAAGCGAGAAAGAGATACCGGAAATGCGGGACCCAACAAACGCCCTTTTCAACAACAACAACAGCAGAGGGCCCCGCAGCAAAATCAGCGTCCTCCCCCTCGAGCTCTAGCACCCCAGGCTCAAGGACAGAACCAACGAGCTCCCCCTTGCAACTATTGCCAAAAACCAGGCCACACTTGGCAAGACTGTAGAAAGAGGCTAGGTGCTTGCCTCTATTGTGGTTCCCCAGCACATCAATTGAGGGACTGTCCTGTTGCTCAAGGACGTCCAGCTGCACCAAAGGCTCCAGCCCAGACCAGGGCCCCAGCAGCACAACAGAGGGGACCTCCGCTTCCAACTCAACAACAACGCTTTGCTCAGCACCAACAGCAACAACAGAGGGGTGCACCGCAGCAAGGCCGTGCTTATGCAATGACTTTGGAAGAAGCGGAAGCCACAGCTGACGTGATCACAGGTTCTGTGCTTATAAATTCAATACCAGCTATTACTTTATTTGACTCTGGAGCTTCACATTCATTCATGTCAGTAGAATTTCTTATGAAGCATAGTTTAACCACTAAACCCCTTAGGAATTGTTATAAGATCATTACCGGTGGAGGAATCATTCCGGTTAGTGATGCCTGTAACAATTGCCCTATTACATTATGTGGAAGAGAACTGTATGCTAGACTACTTGTAATGCCAGTGCCCAGTTTTGATATTATACTGGGTATGGATTGGTTAAGTCAACATCATGCCACAATAGACTGTCACAGAGGCAGTGTAATCTTCAGACCCCCTGGCCAGCCAGAATTTGAATTTGCTAGGGGTTCTAGAGAAATGGGTAATAACAAAATTTGTGGAGCCCTAGTAACAGAAGAGTTGCCACCTATCATCTCTGAATACCTAGATGTCTTCCCTGAGGATCTCCCAGGCTTACCCCCAGACCGAGAAGTTGAATTCTCCATTGACTTAGTGCCAGGAGCAGCACCAGTATCTCAGAATCCCTACAGAATCAACAAGAATGAGATAATAGAACTTAATGAACAAATCAAGGAGCTAGAAGACAAAGGGTTCATTAGGTCTAGTGTCTCACCCTGGGGAACCCCAATACTTTTTGTGCCCAAGAAGGACGGAACATCCAGAATGTGTATTGACTATAGGGCCTTAAATGCCTTAAAATTAAGAATAAGTATCCCCTGCCCAGGATAGATGACTTATTTGATCAGTTGAGTGGAGCTCGGGTCTTTTCAAAGATTGATTTGAGGTCTGGTTACCACCAAGTAAGGGTAAGGAAAGAAGACATCCCTAAAACTGCTTTCAATACCCGGAACGGACATTACGAATTCTTAGTGATGCCGTTCGGGTTGACGAATGCTCCAGCAGTTTTTATGAACTTGATGAACAGAGTTTTCCAGCCATACCTAGACAAATTTGTAGTGGTCTTCATTGATGATATTTTGATCTACTCCAAGACCCCCGAAGAACATGAAGAACATTTGAGGTTAGCATTGGAGACTTTGAGGAAGGAAAAACTTTATGGAAAATTATCCAAATGTGCTTTCTTCCTAGACAAAGTAGAATTCTTGGGACATGTAGTGACTGGAGATGGGATAGCAGTAGATCCTAAGAAGATAGCGGCAATAGAATCCTGGCCCACTCCAGACTCGGTAGCAGAGATTAGAAGCTTCCTGGGACTAGCTGGCTACTATCGGAAGTTTGTAAAGGACTTTGCTAGGATTGCTGAACCCATGACAAAGTTAACAAGGAAGGATGAAGAGTTCACCTGGACTGATGAATGCCAGCATGCTTTTGAGGAATTGAAGAAAAGGCTGACTTCTGCCCCTATTCTGACCTTACCTTCTGGAACCGGAGGTTTCGCTATTTATAGTGATGCTTCTGGAAAAGGTCTAGGTTGTGTATTGGAGCAGAATAAGAAAGTAATAGCATATGCCTCTAGACAGCTTCGACCACATGAAAAGAATTATCCAACTCATGATTTAGAATTGGCAGCTGTCATTTTTGCTCTTAAACTATGGAAACATTATCTTTATGGAGAAAGGGTGGAAATATTTACAGATCATAAAAGCCTAAAATATATCTTCACCCAGAAAGAGCTAAACATGAGGCAAAGAAGGTGGCTGGAACTAATGAAAGATTTTGATATCAACCTTCAATATCATCCTGGAAAGGCCAATGTGGTTGCTGATGCTCTAAGCAGGTACCCTATGGCAATGTACTTGACTAGGGACCGGCACTTGCTCGAGGACCTGGAAAGTCTGGGTATTGAAGTAATTATCCCAGGAAAAGAGGGACAAATGATGAACTTGCAGGTTCAGTCTACCTTAATAGACAAAATCAAGGAGACTCAGTTTCAAGACGAAGGCCTGCGAAGCCTTCGAGGTCAAGTGCAAGCTGGATTAGTAGAAGAATTCAGAATTCATGAAGATGGATCACTGAGGCATGGCGATAGATTATGTGTACCTCAAGGAGACATAAGAGAAGAAATTATGCAAGAGGCGCACAGATCGCAATACTCTATACATCCAGGAGCCAACAAGATGTACAAGGACCTGAGGACGCATGTTTGGTGGCATGGCATGAAGAGAGAAGTATCCAGGTTCGTATCCCGCTGTTTAGTGTGCCAACAGGTTAAGGCTGAAAGACAACGACCTGGAGGGTTGCTTCAACCACTACCCATTCCGGAGTGGAAGTGGGAACATATCACAATAGATTTTGTTTCCGGACTTCCGAGGACACCTAGTGGAAAGGATGCAATCTGGGTGATAGTGGATAGACTGACCAAATCTGCACATTTTCTACCGTTCAAAGTAGGGCTATCTACAGAGAAGCTGGCAGATCTATATATCAGACATATTGTGAAGCTACATGGGGTTCCAGTAAGCATTGTCTCCGACAGAGATTCAAGGTTCACCTCTCACTTCTGGAAGAGCTTACAGGCCAGCTTGGGGACGCAACTCAAATTCAGCACAGCTTATCATCCCCAAACCGATGGTCAATCGGAACGTACAATCCAGACCCTTGAAGATATGCTCCGTACATGTGTTCTGGATTTTGGAGGATCCTGGGAAGACTATTTACATCTGGTGGAGTTCTCTTATAACAACAGCTACCAAGCCAGTATCGAGATGACTCCATTTGAAGCCCTGTATGGCCGAAGATGTCGTACCCCGCTATCATGGGACGACGTTGGAGAGAGAGCCTTACTGGGACCAGAGATGGTGATCGATTCAGCTGAGAAGGTAAAACAGATAAGGGATAGACTTCGAGTGGCTCAAGACAGGCAACGACATTGGACAAATAGCCACCGAAGGCCTTTGGAATTTGAGGTAATTAAATTTATGAAATTCAAGTTAATTTAAACACTGTTATTATGGAACTAAGACTTGATTATGACTCTATTTCAAGGTTGGAGAGCTGGTATTCTTAAAGATTTCCCCGACACGTGGCACCATTAGGTTCGGAAGGAGTGGAAAACTCAGCCCAAGATTCATTGGACCTTTTGGCATTCAGGAGAAAATCGGAGAAGTGGCATACCGCCTGGCATTGCCACCCTCTCTGGAAGGAGTCCATAACGTCTTCCACGTGTCGCAGCTGAGAAAGTATGTGTCAGACCCCAGCCACATTTTGGATCACTCAGAGCTCGAAGTAGGCCCAAGTTTGACTTACCAAGAGCAACCCGTGGAGATCCTGGATCGCTCGGAGAAAGTCCTACGGAACCAGGTTATCTCCCTGGTTCGCGTAGCTTGGAAGCATCATTCTCCCGGCGAATCCACCTGGGAGCGAGAAGACGAGATTCGAGAGCGATACCCCTATCTTTTTGAACCCTGAAGTATATTGTAATTTCCGGCCTTTCTTTTCGTCCCATTGTTATTTTTAAATTTCGAGGACGAAATTTTTGTAAGTTGGGTAGGTTGTAAACCCCCTGAATTTTCAAAATTATTAAATCTTGGATTTTTTCCGATTTTCTGGAATTTTCTGTGAATTTTCTGTAATTAAAATCAAGGCTTTTAATTAATAAATGATTTTTTTGTTGGCAATAAATAATATTAAAATATCATGAAAATAACATTTTTGGGTGTAAAATAGAAAATTGGACTTAGGGTAATTTTCTGGATTTTTCTGGGCCTCAGAGCTATTTTTAAATGCCTAAAAACAATTTTCTAATTAATTAATTAAATTAATTAATTATTTATTTATTTATTTATTTATTATTTATCTATTTTATTTTTATTTTTTCTTTTCTTTTTGGCCCGCGGCCCGTTGGGCCGCGGCCTGGCCCGTAGCCCAGCCCACCCGTTCCTTGGGTCGGGTCGGGTTCAACCGAACCCGACCCGCCGCAGCAACCCGACCCGCCGACTGAGCCCGCACGATCCCCGACTTCCCCGGCCGCCCTCCGCGCGCAGCGCCGCCCCCCGCGCGGTGCACCGCTCCCCGCGGCCCACGTCCCCCTCGCCCCCGCCTTGGCCGGCCCCCCGCAACCGCCTACTCCCCCTATTTATACCCCACTCCCTCGCCCTAACCCTAGCCACCGCCTCCGCCACCACGCGCCGCAGCCGCCTCGCTCCTCGCCGTGACCCGCCGACCGCCGACGACTCTTTCCCCCTCTCTCCTCCCTCGGCGCCGCCGCCGTCGACGAACCGCAGCCGCAGCAGCAGCACACAGCAGCAGCCGCAGCCTCCGGCCGCCGCCCTGAGCTGCCGCCGTCGCCGCCAACCGACGCGCCGCCCCTCGGCGAGCCATCCCCGGCCCTCTCCGGCGTCTCTCCGGCCTCCCTCCGCCGTGTGCCGCCGAAACCCTAGCCCTAATCACTGTTCCTGTGTCGGACACAGGACACTGTGTCGGACACGACTCGGACACGTTTTCGACCCTGTTTTCGGGTCCCCTTCAGGTATGTGTAACTTTCGCCTCGTAGCTCCGTTTTCAATTCTGCAAATTGCGTTGTGAAGCCTGTGTGACCCTCTCGGTGTCCGGACAAACTGTTCGGGGCACCGCGTCCTGTGGTGATCGCACACCGCGATCCAAAAACAGGAAAAACCAGACCCTGTTTCACCCCGGAACTGAGTACGCCCCGCCAAACGGGACGACTTGGTCGCGCACAGTCTTCACAGACACGTGCGCAGCGTCGATACGGATGTGTGAGACTTCGCGGAAGCTGATTCGGGTGTGCGTGCACACCGGAATCAACGCGTATCCGCGGACATCGCCCCGTATCCACAATTTCTGTAATTCACCCTAACTTCTTGTACACTCGTCAGATCAAGACGAAACTTGCGCCATCGGACTCGTAGCGATACGCTGGTCCTGTGGGTCAAGTTTGGTTCGATTCTGAGAACGTTGACAAAATCGCGTGTCGTGGGCCCCACAGGCCCCGCTCGACGGGCGATTTTGTGTTCGGCTCATCGGAATCCAAATCTGGAAGTTCCGTTGGGTTCGTATCAGCGTTCCTGACCTGTTGGCACTAATTTGGTGAATTTGGAGACTTTTGACCCGGACACGTTTTTCGGTGCAAAGCGGGCCCAACGGCGGACCCCGTTTTGACCCGAAACTGCCGTTTTTGCCCTTGTCTGCAAATTGGACCCAAGGACAGGCGTTTCTAGCTATTTGACATCTTTTGAGAATGATGGTAATGTCTATTTCAGCTTTTGGACTCATCTCTGGACTTTGCCCCCAAGAACCAAATTAAACAGATCCAAACAACAGGCAAGTACCTGCACTTCAAGTTAATCTTTATATTGTGATGATTAAATTCCCTGCTCTACTAGTACTCTTGCTGATTACACGTAGTGTTAGAATACTATATTTCATGTCTTGAGTATTGGAATTCATGTCTCGTTATCATGTCGGGTGGGAGAATACTGAAAGGCATGTAGTTTACCCTTCCCCTTGTCGTGAATAATAGCTGTTGGTACACGACTGTCCATCAGTCGGATCTCGATTATTCATGAATAATAGCCGTTTATGACGGCCGGATTAGCCTTATAAGCCCCTGCATGCCAACTAAGTATTCTAAAAAATAAACACAAGTTTCATACAGATAACCTCTGGTCATGTTATATTCTTGCTGACTGTGTAGTTTCTTTTCCTGCTCGTTTACTTCTGTTTTCTCATATTCCTGTTTATAGTTTTGACTCTGAAATATTAACATTCTTTTATACAGTTTCCTTAACATGATATTCAATGTTTAATTGTCATAAATATTTAGTTTAACATTGTTGTGCACTGTGTACTTTGCTCCTTTCCTGACTGGATCTGTTGATTTAGGCGATGATGAGGATCTTGCCCCTACCTATTATGGTCCTTATGAGGGTACTGATGATACCTATGAGGAGCCAGAACCCACACAGGAGACCCCTGCTGCTGAGTAGCTAGTAGCAGCTATCTTTTATTTCTATTTCTTATCTTATTTTTCGGGTTTGTCCCCGATTTCATTTGAAATTCCTGTATTAAACATTTGAATTTGTTGTCACATTCATTTCAGTTGCAAAATTTAAGTTTCTATTCTCATTATTATCTTGCCTATGTTAAATTGTGAATGAGTTAGACTAGTTAGATGGATTGACCTAGACAGCGTACTACCGCCGACTCTGCGGCGTAGGCTGGACGTACCCACGTACTCGTGCCCGAACTACCGGGTGCGGGTCGTGACAACTTGGCACGCTTTTACTGTTTCAGAGAGAGAGGCTTGAGCGATTTGTAATCTCGGCTATACGTCGCCTGTAACACAAAGTTTATATCAATAAAAGAGCTTGCTTTACTTCAACGTGTGTTTCAATGCTTCCGCTATATTTGTCGACTCAGTGAACCTGTTATCGAATCGCTATGCGTTCATGACTCCGCTGCACTCGGACAATCTGTGCGACTCTGTGGCTTAGAACTCTAACTGCCAGCCAATGAACCATGGCCTTGCACGGGCGTGGCTCACGCTCGTGCGGCATCACGCCCGGATGGGTTAAGCGATCGTTCCGCGGGAGCGCTGGCGAGGGTGATTCCCGCCTAGCGGGAACGGCCGATTTGCCTGCGGGAGATCGGGGCGTGACAGGTTGGTATCAGAGCCTGGCTTCTACGCCTTTGTCCTCAATTCGATATCTCTGTTTCGAAAGCTCGTTCGTGGGTTATGTGCATACTCTCTCTCAATGCCTCGATGGGATGTTCCAACAATAAGTCTAAATACTTTCAAAATACGTTTTGAATGATATGCTTGCTTGTCTGGTTGTATGCTGCGAGTGGCCTTTGAGCCAACCTGTGCGAACCCTTGAGAGTATCGCTAAGTAGCTTGTCCGATTTTCACTAACCCTAAGTTTGGTTGAATGCATCTATTCGAGGGACGCCTTGAACTAGTGCACCATCCAAGACTTAAGAAAAGGTGAAACTCGAGTGCTAAGACTTCGCTATCACTAAGCTGGTTGACGTGTTCACGCTAGAGGGTACCTTCGAAAGTGCGCACGATCCAGTCTAAGCGATATGCTGATTTCGAAGCTTGTGCAAATGAATATCCAAATGAACAAGTACAAACGACTTGTCTAGGATTGCCTTAACCCTAGATTACTGCTTGTCCTTAGTAAGTCTCGAGGATAAGACTTTTTCTAAGTTGGGTAGGATGTAACACCCCGTTCCGCTCAAGCGGACTGCCGTCTCAATCGGCAATCGTGCAGCTGTCCCAACCTGCTTTGCCTCGATCAAGAAGCAAAGGATATCCAGACTTGTTCCTACAGGAATCCGGCTTGGACTTTCAGAGGCTCGCTCAGACGTATCGCTCTGCCGAGGCGAATCATCGCTAAGGTGGGTGGCTACGGTGAACTTGTCTTTGCTTAGCCAGCACATATAAAATCTGGAATATTTATGCTAGTCGCTAGGTGATTCACCCCTTACATGCTAATAAATCCAACGCACCTAGCTAAGGGAATAATCCCAACTTGTATTGCTTGCTAGAACATGGAAAATGAAATACTGCTTATATTCAGATACTCGCATGCTAAGTCCCTTAACGGTTTCAACTCTCGGCTTACCTTCGGGTCCGAGCATCGTGCCTGCTTATGTTCCTTAGAAACGCATGCTTGTCTGCTTGAATGTGCATTATTTTCATCCTTACTCTGGGAGACTACTCAGTAGTCGTTCCGTGTATGATTGACCCTGCAAGTATCCGGGACCGTCAGGTCATCTAAGGCAATCCCCGAACCAGGGGAATACACTAAGCAAGAATAAATACTGAACGTAAATCACCTTGAATGATAATCATGCTATGTATGCATCTGAACGAGGATCGTGTTATGTACTGATGGAATCCCAGCTCGTGGAGCAATATGCTCGTTCAGATTAAGTTTAAGTTTCATGATTATCATGTCAAGCTATGGAATATGGATAGACCCTGACCTGCATTGTCGCGGACAACTTGTGCACAAGATATGTTATATTGAGTTCCGTGGACGGCTACACCGGGGCACCAGAGCCGATCCGATCCGGACGGGACGTATGAGCAGTCGTATGTTATGGGGCAAGGTGTTATGCAGCGGGGCTCGCCACCTGCGTTTCATATTATTCTGTGTCTTGAGACTGTGAACCGTCCATAATGGCTACGCCAGCGACTTATGTTCATATAGATAAGTCATCCTCGCTTAGCGGCTATCCGCGTGCGAGTCATTGCATAGCATCAATAAACTGAACACCTGAACGATCTGAACATAACGACCCATCATGTTTGCATATGCTATGCTTCCTGAATATTTATACTTGCCCGTGCTTGAATTAATCATGTTTGCCTTGGACAGGGAAGGAAAAATGGTAAGTTGGTAAGTCTCGCCGTGTTTCCTCAAACATCGCACGGCGCACTGCCCGACACGATAAGCTATTCAATATCTGCATGAAACTGATCCTAAGGCAACTAGAAAGACAACTTAATAGTTGTGCACGGAACCTGTATTACGTGTTTGGATTTGTCGAGCGGGCGAGTAGCTTCCCCACCAGTGCATTCAATGTACTGATAATCCACCAGTTTGATATGCAGGGTGCGAGAGAACCTCGTGCGGTGCGGACGCCTCCTTCGTGCGTGCTAAGGCCAGGAGTTCCCTCTGAAGCCTTGCAACGGTGCGTCCGGGACTGAAGCACATATACAAGACATAAGTTGTGAATATCGCCTGACCATCGCCTGTACATTCATTCCACAGTTGTACCACTTGGCACGCTTTTACTGTTTCAGAGAGAGAGGCTTGAGCGACTTGTAATCTCGGCTATACGCTGCCTGTAACACAAAGTTTATATCAATAAAAGAGCTTGCTTTACTTCAACGTGTGTTTCAATGCTTCTGCTATATTTGTCGGCTCAGTGAACCTGTTATCGAATCTCTATGCGTTCATGACTCCGCTGCACTCGGACAATCTGTGCGACTCTGTGGCTTAGAACTCTAACCGCCAGCCAATGAACCATGGCCTTGCACGGGCGTGGCTCACGCTCGTGCGGCATCACGCCCGGATGGGTTAAGCGATCGTTCCGCGGGAGCGCTGGCGAGGGTGATTCCCGCCTAGCGGGAATGGCCGATTTGCCTGTGGGAGATCGGGGCGTGACATCCATGAGTCACCGGTCGTGCCATCTCATCCAACTATCTATATGTTTTCCATCTTAAGTTAATCCCTAACTCCATCATAGATAAATTATCATAGCTCTTTACCAATTAAAACATATTGAATGATTAGAACCTTTTCATTGATCATACCTCGAATAAAGAGACTAGCATACCACATTCCTTTAGGAAATCTTGATATTATTATCAAGAGTCTCTCTATTTACTTTTATATCTTGTTTCTCCGAAATCTTAACACTCGCTATTTGTGTGATGACTAAAATTTTTCTTCATCTTTCAAATCATGACACCTTACCCTTCTAATGGTAGGCCTAGTGATTTATTTTATGTTAGGATATATAGTTTGGTAGGATTGTACTTTGTTAATCTTAAATTTTTAAATTTTTGTGGTTAGTGGTTAGAACTTGATAGTTTAAGTTATTCATTTAGATTATAATTTTATGATTATCCTTTAGTTTCAAATCAAGTAATTTGTTTCACATATCTCAATACTGGTTATATCCTCTCTCACTTGAGAGCCAGTAACTTTTTCATTCTTGTTACAATATTAGTTGATTCTTGTAAGTTGGGTAGCATGCCTCATAACCTAGTATCACATAGTACTTTTGACACATTAATGAAGTATAATAGAACGACACATGAATATATGCTAGCATAATAAGATAATATTTATCCAGATTATAGAACATTAGAGGCCCATACCCCCATTTGGCCAACCAAAGACTTAGACAAGAAGTTAGTATGTCAATTGTAGAGGTACAAACACCGGTCGAGTCTTAGCTTCTTGGTGAACTTGAATTATTTTGTACCTTCCTTCATCATAATTTCACGTGCATATATTTTGGACTATCTTGACTCATACTGCTATTACAGCCTAGTTTTGCAAGCTTATTCCTTATCGAGCTTGTTCATACCATATGTATTATTGGGGGCCCTCACTAATATATTATTTAAATTAGAATCAGTGTATTATGGTCTGGACAACCTTAGTGCGCTTGGTTTGCTCTTCTGATGACTACTTTATTAAGATATAGTTAACTTAGCTTGTTAGACAAATATACTTGCCCTCTAGACATGTCAAATCATATTTTATCGGTTACATAACTGTACTAATATGAGAATACGAATAGAAATTTACCAAAAATAAGATTTCAATCCACAACTGCCTTGATAACTCCTTTTTGAATTTTTTAACCGTCTTGAACCCCGTACTTGTATTCTATCACCTCCTCCTTGAATTCTTTATTATTGTTTTTCGTCTTCTCCTATTTCGAAAAGACGAACGCTCATGCTTGATCTAAGTTTTATACATTGATAGTACTAGATATACCCCATAGGCCAATCATATTACTATGTGACTATCTTTTATAATTAAGGGCATATCACCTGTGATAGGTTTTATGTTAAGATTTTGAGGATTAGTAAGCGCTATTGAATGATTGAGGAATTTTATTATATAACCTGGTGTTTATGAGAGATGGGAAAATTGTAAGTTAGGTAGAAGTTGCATTGTCAACTTGAGCCGAATATTATATGAAGGTAAAAATCTTAAACTGTGATCAAGTAAGATAAGATTGAGGGTTTTAGGTCAATTAATTTTGATATTTTACTTTTGATGATTATGATGATGAGGATTTAACTTTAAAGAAAATAATGCCTTACATAATAGATTTTGAAATTTTGATATTGTGGACCAAGTATTTATAATTTGAGCACATGATTTATATTTTGAATATTGGAGATTGTATCATCGATTTAAATTTGAGGACAAATATAGAATTTTAAAACTTGAACATAGATGGATTGGATTTAAAATTTTATAATTTGATAATTTGAATTAAGAGTTAAATTTTGATTGATGGATCACCTATTTAAAATATTGAGGACGTAAATTGAATTTAAAATTTGATGAGTACGAAATTCTTAAGTTCGAAACTAGGAATAAGATTTGATTAGAGTTTGTTAATATTTAAAAATTTGGAGGAGGTTATGATAGTTGGAATCATGATTTAAATTTTGATGTGAATTATTTAAATTTGAAGATGTCAAAAAGATTTGATTTAAACCTTGATTATTTAAATTCAAAATGAGATTACGATATGTTGAATTTTGATTTAAACATTGGTTATTTTAATTTTGAAGAGATTGTGATAGATTTGAATAGATTTTTTAATTTAAATTTTTGAGAAGATTGCGGTTGACTTGGCTTAGATACGAATTTGGAGGATTTAACAAATCATGCATTATTTTTTTAATTTTGAGGACAAAATTCTTGTAAGTTGGGTAGATTGTAAACCCCCTCACCCAAAATAGATATTTTGTGTGTATTTTATATTTAATGTATTTATTTTAGATTATTTTAAAATTAATTAAAATCTAATTATTTTATTAGGATACTTCACCGTAGTTTGGACGTTGGTGACGTAGGACGACCCCAAAATCTATATCGCCTTTCGTAGGAAGTAGCCTACATAGGGGACACAACTTGTAGGATCTTTCCGTGACTCAGAATTCAATTCGATCATTTAGCATTAGCATAGCACTAGTATAATAATCATAGTTTATTATATTTAATATTTAGATATTTCTATATATATAATTTATTTATGGTTATTTCTTATCCAAATTTTCTTCAATAAGCAACCCATAATTCCTCTTTGCCAAACTAGGCCACTTCCCTCTTTTGTATGATTTATTTATTTATTAGTTATTTCCTTAGAAGCCTAATCAAATTCCAATTACCAAAGATTTACCTTAGATTTGCATATTAATTGTCCATTAATTATTCCCTTAGAAGCCCAATCAAATTCCAACTAACAAAGATTTAACTTAGATTTGCATATTAATTGTCCATTATTTTATTCCCTTAGAATCAAATCAAATCAAATCTTATTCATTAGTTAGTTATTTATTAGTTGTTGACTATTTAATAACTAACAACATAATTAGGAAACCTCCTAATAAATAACTACCCATCATAATCCTTCCCCCTCCCCCAAACCAGCGGTCCCCCGCTCCCAAACCCGCGCACCCCGAAGGCCGACCCCTATATCTTTCTCTCTCTCTCTCTCTCTCTCTCTCTCTCTCTATATATATATATATATATATATATATATATATATATATATATATATATATATATAATATCTCCTTCTCATATTTTTTCCACAAACCCTGACCTAATCTCCTCCACCAAAACCCTAACTTTCTACTCCTACCACCTCCAAGCTGCCGACCTCCCCCCTGTCACGACCCGCACCCGGTGAAGGGTACAAGTGGGAAAAAATGCCCAGCCTATGCCGTAGAATCGACAGTAGAACGCTATCTGGGTAATCTATCTAACAATGTAATAAACCACCAACAATGATAATATACTCAAACATAGATCTAAGATGGAAATGAGCATAAATCAGATAAAGAATAAAAAAGTCACAACACAACTCATGAGTCTAAAATAATACATCAATGAGTCAGAAAGAAATAACAAAATAAGCTGGAGACAAATCCAGTACAAAGAATACTAAGAAGCTACCAAACCCGGGTCAACTATCTCAGTACGGATAAGTCCCTCCTGAACCAGGGTCTCAGACTCTAGACCCACAACATCTTGAGATCCATAATAGGTAGGGTACCACTCCTCAGTGTCATCTAGAAAAATATATCCAGTCAGAAAAGGAGCAGAGTACATCTCTAACAGCAGTTCTAATCAATGATAAAAACTATGTAACAGTAATAGATGTGAATATACTAGGTGCACAATAGATACGAGAGATATATATATACAATAAGAAAATACTAGAATAAATACAATAATGAGCAATATGTCAATGAACAAGAATTCTAATGACTAAGTGTGTGACTACTAGCTTTAACATGTGATCGGTTTGGGAACTTGATACAAGATATATGGCATGGCTAATGATACGTGCGGTGTATGATTAACACTATTCAATGCAAGACTTGATACAAGGAGGGTATGATCACATATCTACACTAAAATACTCCCCACCCTCGATTGGTATAGTAGATCCAACCATGGTACGCTATGGCACGAGATTCTCCAAGAAGATAGCTAGTCTTCTCGAGAATCAGTGTCTATACATGTACAAGATAATCAATAAAACAAGGCTTGCACAAGATATACCATATACCAAGAAATAATATCTCACGACGAGATTCGGATATACCAATCCGTGTAACCATCGTGTCAAGAGAACAAGGATATCTACACTAGATACAATGAACATAGAGGATATCATAAATGACAAACTATCAGAGAATGTACTCACCTGAAGTCCAAAGAATAGTATCACAGATGTCTGATACGGTGCCTCGAAGACCTAGATATGGAATACAACATCAATACAAGGTTTCAGAAAGAGAATAAATTAAACTAGTCAACTTCTAGGTCAAAAAGTCAATTCTAAGTCAAAAGTCAAACTATGGTCAACTAACCTGTTTCTAGGTTGCACAAGCCTAATACAAGGTTATTGGGTTCAAATACTAAAAGTCTAGGTCACAAAATCCATATCGTAAATATTAGGATACCGTATCTCCGGATACATGAATCCAAGGTAAACATCAATAAATATATATCAATAATTATTAATAATATAGAATCACAATTACAACATTAAATAGGTACCATGGTTTTGCACCAACTTGGTATCTCAACAATAATTCACAAACTTGATACCTAAATCCAATATCTTGGGTATCCCCAATTACCTTGGTACTTACCTTGGTATCACAAGGTAATACCCAATACCTTGTTTATGATAACTACCCCTAATATATATATATATATATATATATATATATATATATATATATATATATATATATATATATATATATATATATATATATATATATATACACTATACTAAGTATTATACATATACTATAATGAAATTAGCAATTAAGAATACATTTACATCTATAATAAATACCAATATATATATATATATATATATAGATATCTATCTATATATATATATATATATATATATATATATATATATATATATATATATATATATAATCTGCCAACTGTCATTAAAAACAGTTCTGAAATCCTGATACTCTGATACGCTGCCCCTTTGGTGACGGTTCTGACCGTTGCTAAATCTGTTGTCGCTGCTGCTGCTGACTGTTCCCACTGTTGCTACTGCTTTGGCGAAGGTTTGCAGCCGTCGCCAAACTACTTTCGCCGCTGCTGTTAGTGATCCCTGCTGCTGCTATTTTGGTGACAGCTGCGACTGCTGTCACCATTGGCTGCTGCTGCTATTTTGGTAACGACGGCTATCACCATTTGCTGCTGTCTCTATAAGTATATATATATAATATATATAATACATATATATATATATATATATATATATATATATATATAATCCACATAGTATATATATACATACATATATATATATATATATACATATATATATATATATATATATATATATATATATATATATATATATATATATATATACATAATTACGTTATAGTAACATGCACACACATATATATTAATATATATAGATAACTATACATATATGTATATGTATATATAATCATATAACATCCATATATAAATATAAATACCCATTTAAATATACATATATATATATATATACATGCTACAATATATATACACTTACACAATAATATATAGTTATAATATAGTATCATATATATACATAGTTACAACTATATAGAATATGTACTAAACACATATAATAATAACATACATATATGTAGTAACAACATATATACATATTATAACATATATATATATATATATATATATATATATATATATATATATATATATATATATATATATATATATATATATATACTATATATATACTATATATATATATATATTTATACATGCAGAAGAATACCTACATAATATATATACATATAGTACATACATAATACATAGATCTAAGACACAAGAAGCATAATTATATATACCATAATATATATATATAAATATATATATATATATATATAAATATATATATATATTTTCCATGAATTAAGAACACAAGAAATAGATCTACATCTAATTTGCGCAAATATATGGAGAGTATCACACCGTATCCCACTAGATCTAGGATACGCATGTGACATGAGTCCACCACACATCCAAACGTACCCCGAAGCACACGAACAAGTCACATATATTATTTATCAACAATACGAAGAGTCAAATATAGCTACGTGTCCGTGTCAAAATATGACATGTACAAAGTCCCGTGTCGGAGGAAAATCCCCTAAATTAACACGTATCACCAAATTGTTAGGATACGACCTACACGTACCCAATTGTGGACACGATACTAGCCCCAAACACACAAGCATAGGACAAATTGATCTATAGGATCAATTGACACACACAACAATTGTCAATCTCGAAATTTCCCCAAAATTGACACAAAAAGCATAATAACATTCTCAATATGTTTCCTATGAACACAAAACCAAATCCTATGGGTAGCCTATGAATATGGGTTGATTTTCCATGGTTAAATCTCATATTTAGAATCTAAATTAAGTGGAAAAACTGAATTGTACCTATTGGGAGATGGATTCCCAATATAACCTCCAATTGAGATGAAATTGGCTCCAACTTGTAGATCCTTGCTCCTCTTTGTAGATCTTTGCTTCCTCCTTCTAGATCCTTACTTTTCTAGTCTCCAATGGTGATTTGGAAAGGAATTGGAATAAAATTTGGTAGAAAAATGAAGTGGGAGTGAAGGAATTTAGTTGAGAGAAATTCTAGATCTACTTTTGAAATGAAAAGAGGAGAGAGAAATCAATTCCCCCCTCTAAATAGGCCGGCCCCCTTTTCCCTTCCTCAAGCTATCATGTAATGTCCAATATACCCCTTGGGGCCTCTCATGAAGAAATAATTAAGGAAGGAAGATTCTAGTCTAATGGTTTAATTAATTTAATCCATCTCCTTAACAATGGGCTTTCTAAATGGGCTAAATTCTATCATTACTTCATGTTGGTCCATGAGTCTAAACTAAACTAGTTAGGTCCACTAACACAAGTCCAAATTAAATAATTAACATCTAACAACAATTAAATAATACAATAAATAATTATTTATCATGCACAATATTTAATTAAGTATAAAATTACTAAAATATCCTTTCCTAAAAAATGTGGTAGTGACAAGTCTACCCTCATTAAAATAATTTTGTCCTCAAAATTCAAAGACGAAAACTACCCCCAGAAAATCATAAAAGGATAGAACTAAAGAATTATAACTAACTATGAAAGAACATAACAATGAACAGAACTTAACTAGGAAATAACATACCTCAAGGCACAAATAAATATGGAGAACGCTCTTGCATTTCATCCTCTCTCTCCCAGGTAGACTCTCCCGGAGAGTGATGCCTCCATGCAACGCGCACCAAAGGAATAGTCTGGTTCCTCGGCACCTTCTCTCTCTGATCCAGAATCTCAACTGGCTGCTCTAGATAGCTAAGAGTAGGGCCCACCTCTATCTCTGAGTGATCCAACACATGACTAGGATCTGCCACGTATCATCTCAACTGCGATATGTGAAACACGTTATGCACTTCCTCCAATACAGGTGGTAAGTCTAGTCTATAAGCAACTGCACCGACCTTCTCTAGAATAGTGAAAGGTCCGATGAATCGCGGACTAAGCTTCCCGCCTCCACCGAAGCGAATCGTGCCTCGTGTCAGAGAAATCCTCAGAAATACCAAACCACCCACCTAGGATAAAACACCACCTTAAGAACTTAATCTATAACAAACAACCAATAACAAGCACAAAACAAAAATCTAAACTATACCTCGAACTCCAAAGGTCTTCGGTGGCTATCGGCCCAATACCGTTGTCTGTCCTACGACACTCGAAGTCTGTCTCTTATCAACTGAATCTTCTCTGCTGCATCCACAACCATCTCTGGCCCAAGCAAAAGTCTCTCTCCAACATCGTCCCAAGACAAGAGAGTACGACACCTCTTACCGTACAGAGCTTCAAAAGGTGACATCTCTATACTAGCATGATAACTGTTATTGTAAGCAAACTCTACCAAACGGAGATGGTCCTCCCAAGAACCCTCAAAATCTAGTACACAAGTGCGCAACATATCCTCGAGAGTCTGAATAGTCCTCTCTAACTGCCCATATGTTTGGGGATGATATGCAGTACTGAACTTGAGCTGAGTGCCCAAACTCTCCTGGAAACTCCTCCAGAAATAAGAAGTGAAATGACTATCCCGATCTGAGACTATGCTGATGGAAACTCCATGTATTCTAACAATCTGCCTCACATACATCTCTGCCAGCTTCTCCGTAGACAAACCCACCTTGAAAGGCAAAAAGTGGGCCGACTTGGTCAACCTATCAACGATGACCCAAATCGCGTCTTTTCCTCCTGGAGATCGTGGAAGTCCGAACACAAAATCTATAGTAATGTGCTCCCACTTTCACTCTGGAATGGGTAATGGCTGAAGTAAACCTCTTGGCCTCTGCCTCTCAGCTTTCACCTGCTGGCACACTAAGCATCTGGATACAAACTGTGCCACTTCCCTCTTCATGTCATACCACCACACACTCTCTCGTATATCTCGATACAACTTGTTGGCACCTGGATGCATGAAATACTGAGAGCGATGCGCTTCCTGCAATACCTCCTCATGCAGCTCCCCACTAGGCACACACAATCTAACTCCATGCCTCAAAGATCCATCCTCAGCAATGGTAACATCATCTTTTAATCTTGCTCTCACCTAAGCTCTGATACTCCTCAGAGATATATCCTCATACTGTGCTGCCTTGATCCTGTCCATCAAATCTGAATATATCTGTAATCTCTACATCTGCATAGCATAACCAAGAACTATTACCTCGATGCCTAAGCTCTCCAAGTCCTCCAACAAATATCGATCCAGCGTCAAAAACATAGCTATCGGATACCTACTCAAAGCATCGGCAACTACATTAGCTTTTCCAGGATGATATTGCAAAGATATATCAAAATCCTTCATCAGTTCCAACCACCGACGCTGCCTCATGTTCAACTCCTTCTGCGTGAAAATATACTTAAAGCTTTTATGGTCTGTAAAGATCTCCACACACTCTCCGTACAAATAATGTTTCCACAACTTCAGGGCGAAGATGACTGCTGCCAACTCCAAATCATGGGTAGGATAGTTCTTTTCATAAGGACGCAATTGCCTGGATGCATAAGCAATCACTTTCCCATTCTGCTGAAGAACACAACCCAAACCTTTCCCTGATGTATCACAATAAATAGTGAAACCTCCAGACCCTGATGGCAACGTCAAAATAGGAGCAGACGTCAACCTCCTCTTCAATTCCTCAAAAGCAACCTGGCAATCCTCCGTCCAAACAAACTCCACATCCTTCCGGGTGAGTCTGGTCATCGGCTCGGCAATCCTCAAAAAATCTTGCACAAACTTCCTGTAGTAGCCTGCCAATCCCAAGAAACTCCTGATCTCTGCTACCAAACTCGGGGTCTTCCAAGATTCCACTGCTGCGATCTTCTTCGGATCCACTGAAATACCGTCACCAGTCACAACATGCCCCAAGAATTCTATCTTGTCCAAGAAAACTCATATTTGGACAACTTCTCATACAGCTTCTCATTCCTCATCACATCTAACACAATCCTCAAATGCTCCTCATGCTCCTCCGATGTCTTCGAGTATATGAGTATGTCGTCGATAAACACCACCACGAACTTGTCAAGATATTGATGGAACACCTTATTTATCAAGTTCATCAAGTCCATAAATACCGCCGGTGCATTAGTCAATCCAAACGGCATCAACAAAAACTCGTACTGACTATATCAAGTTCTAAAAGCAGTCTTCGGTATGTCCTCCGGCTTCACCTTCACCTGATGGTAGCCTGATCTCAAGTCTATCTTAGAAAATACCTTAGCACTACTCAACTGATCAAACAGATCATCAATCCGTGGCAAAGGATACTTATTCTTGATAGTGAGATTATTCAAAGCCCTATAATTAATGCACATGTGCATCGATCCATCCTTCTTCGGTACAAACAATATCGGGCCTTCCTATGGTGAAGAACTCGATCTGATAAACCCCTTATACTGTAATTCGTCCACCTGCTTCTTCAACTCGGCCAGCTCGTTGTTGTTTACTCTATAGATATGTTGCAAAATTGGTTCTGCACCTGGCACCAAGTCTATGGAAAATTCAATATCTTGATCTGGCGGCAAACTTGGCAATTCCTCAGGAAATACATCCAAGAACTCTGCTATCAATGGATGCGGCAACTCCTTGTCTTCCACCATAGCTCTACAAATAATACCTTCTCCCTGCTCTGCAGCTCCTCTAGCAAACTCAAACTCTGGCTCTCCTGGCGGACCAAACAAAACTCTACCTCCTCTACAATCTATGCTAGCATGGTGCCTACTCAACCAATCCATCCTGAGTACAATGTCGTAGCTCGAAAGTGGCATTACAAGTAGTCACGCACTCAACTCCCGGCCTCCCAGAGTAACTCTCCGATCCTTCCAAATATCATTAACCAGGATAATGCCTCCCCCGGTCATGATCTTGCAAGTCCTAAGCAAAGACTCAGCTACCAAACCATGCTTCAGAGCAAAAGAAACAGATACAAAATTATGGGAAGCACCACTATCAAAAAAAGCTAAAGCTAGAATGGAATCAAGAAGAATAGAACCTGCGATGACATCTCCGGTGGGTTCGTCCTCCTCGACGGTCATGGCAAATGCTCGTCCCTGACGTGCACCTCCCTGTTGTTGATTCTTGACATAACGTTGCTGCTGTGTCGAAAGCGGTCCCTTCGGCTGTACTGCAGGTGGTCTCGTCTGTGCCCTCGGAGCTGAAGCTGCTCCCTGAACTGCACGATGAGGATTGGAAGGACACTCCCTCAGCTGATGTCCTTCAGTACCACAATACAAACAAACTCTCAACCTCCTCCTGCAAACTTCCCAGATATGGCCGGGCTTCTTGCAGTAGTGGCAGAAAGTTTGCTGTAACTGTCTCTGCTGCTGTGGTGCCTAGTGAAAAGGTACCTTAGCTGGAGTCTGGTTCTACTGTGGCTGCTGGAAAGGTCTGGACTGGAAATGAGGATGTTTTGCAGATACTACACTGCTGTTGGCCCCCAGAAAAGAATTATGGTCTATCTTTGACTTCAAACCCAACTCCCGCTCAACCTTGCGTACCTCCGCAAGTATCTCCGAGTATGTCTCATAAAAAGATGGAATGAGGATCAATATGGCACATGATATAAGACACTCAAGGAAAGGACAGTTTAAGAGATCAATTACTAATATCAATAAAGAATAGTTGTATCAAAAGAATTTTCCTAGATGTGATTGAGTATCTCAGCCTATATCCTATATCCTATCGCAGGCTCGCAATAGTACAACTAAATTATCGCACTACTACGATATCGCATAACTTACAAAGCTTGACCTGCATGGGCCACCACTAAAAATGTGTCACGACCCGCACCCGGTGAAGGGTACAAGTCAGAAACAACGCCCAGCCTACGTCGCAGAATCGGTGGTAGAACGTTGTCTGGGTAATCTATCTAACAATATAATAAACCACCAACAATGATAATATACTCAATCATAGATCTAAGATAAAAATGAGCATGAATCAAATAAATAGTAGAAAAGTCACAATACAACTCATGAGTCTAAAATAATACATCAATGAGTCTGAAAGAAATAACAAAATAAGCTGGAGATAAATCTAGTACAAAGAATACTAAGAAGCTACCAAACCCGGGTCAACTATCTCAGTTTGGATAAGTCCCTTCTGAACCAGGGTCTCAAACTCTAGACCCACAACATCTTGAGGTCCATAATAGGTAGGGTACCATTCCTCAGTGTCATCTAGAAAAATATATCCAGTCAGGAAAAGAGCAGAGTACATCTCTTACAGCAGTTCTAATCAATGATAAAAACTATGTAACAGTAAATAGATGTGAATATATAAGATGCACAATAGATACGAGAGATATATATATAATAAGCAAATACTGGAATAAATACAATAATGAGCAATATGTCAATAAAAAATACTAATGACTAAGCGTGTGAGTACTAGCTTTAACATGTGATCGGCTTGGGAACTTGATACAAGATATATGGCCTGGCTAATCATACGTGTGGTGTATGATTACTACTATTCAATGAAAGACTTGATACAAGGAGGGTATGATCACATATCTACACTAAAATACTCTCCACCCTCGATCGGTATAGTAGATCCAACCATGGTACGCTATGGCATAAGATTCCCCAAGAAGATAGCTAGTCTTCCCGAGAATCAGTGTCTGTACATTACAAGATAATCAATGAAACAAGACTTGCACAAGATACACCATATACCAAGGAATAACATCTCATGACGAGATCCGGATATACCAATTCGTGTAACTATCGTGTCAAGAGAACAAGGATATCTACACTAGATACAATGAACATAGAGGATATCATAAATGAGAAACTATCAGAGAATGTACTCGCCTGAAGTCCAAAGAATAGTCTCACAGATGTCTGATACGGTACCTCAAAGACCTAGATATGGAATACAACATCAATACAAGGTTTCAGAAAGAGAATAAGTTAAACTAGTCAACTTCTAGGTCAACAAGTCAATTCTAAGTCAAAAGTCAAACAATGGTCAACTATGGTCAACTACCTATTTCTAGGTTTCACAAGCCAAACACAAGGATATTGGGTTCAAATACTAAAAGTCTAGGTCACAAAAACCATATCTTAAATATTAGGATACCGTATCTCCGGATACGTGAATCCAAGATAAACATCAATAAATATATATCAACAATTATTAATAATATAGAATCACAATTACAACATTAAATAGGTACCATAATTTTGAACCAACTTGGTATCTCAACAATAATTCACAAACTTGATACCCAAACCCAATATCTTGGGTATCCCCAATTACCTTGGTACTTACCTAAGTATCACAAGGTAATACCCAATACCTTGTTTATGATAACTACCCCTAATATATATATATATATATATATATATATATATATACATACTATACTAAGTATTATACATATACTATAATGAAATTAGCAATTAAGAATACATTTACATCTATAATAAATACCAATCTATAATAAATACCAATATATATATATATATATATATATATAGTTATATATATATATATATATATATATATATATATATATATATATATATATATATATATATATAACTATATAAGTATATATATATATATATATATATATATATAATCTGCCAATTGTCATTAAAAACAGTTCTGAAATCCTGATACTCTGATACGCTGCCCCTTTAGTAACGGTTCTGACTGTTGCTAAATCTGCTGTCGCTGCTGCTGCTGACTGTTCCTACTGCTGCTGCTACTTTGGCGATGATTTACAGCCGTCGCCAAACTGCTGTCGCCGCTGCTGTTAGTGTTCTCTACTGATGCTGCTATTTTGGTGACAGCTGCGGCTGTTGTCACCATTGGCTGTTGTTGTTGCTACAGCGGCTGCTGCTGCTGTTTTGGTGATGACGGCTGTCACCATTTGCTGCTGTCGCTGTATATATATATATAATCCACATAGTATATATATATATATATATATATATATATACATAATTACCAATAATAACTATATGTACACCCTCCCTAGTATTATATACATAACTACGATATAGTAACATGCACACATATACATATTAATATATATAGATAACTATACATATATGCATATGTATATATAATCATATAACATCCATATATAAATATAAATACCCATTTAAATATACATATATATATATATACATGCTACAATATATATATATATATATAATTATACAATAATATATAGTTACAATATAGTATGATATATATACATATTTACAACTATATAGAATATGTACTAAACACATATAATAATAACATACATATATGTAATAACAACATATATACATATTATAACATATATATATATATATATATATATATATATATATATATATATATATATATATATATATATATACTATATATATATATATATATATATATATATATATTTATACATGCAGAAGAATAGCTACATAATATATATATATATATATATATATATATATATATATATATATATATATATATATATATATAGTACATACATAATACATAGATCTAAAACACAAGAAGCATAATTATATATACCATAATATATTATAAATATCTATATATATATATATATATATGTACAAATACATTCTCCTTGAATTAAGAACACAAGAAATAGATTTACATCTCATTTGCACAAACATAGGGAGAGTATCACACCATATCCCACTAGATTTAGGATACACATGTGACACGAGTCCACCACACATCCAAACGTACCCCGAAGGACACGAACAAGTCATATATATTATTTATGAATAATATGAAGAGTCAAATATAGATCTACGTGTCTGTGTTAAAATATGACATGTACAAAGTCCCGTGTCGGAGGAAAATCCCCCAAATCAACACGTATCACTAAATTGTTGGGATACAACCTACACATGCCCAATTATGGATATGACACTAGCCCCAAACACACAAGCATATGCCAAATTGATCTATAGGAACAATTGACACACACAACAATTGTCAATCTCGGAATTCTTCCAAAATTGACACAAAAAGCACCATAACTTTCTCAATAGGCCTCCTATGAACACAAAACCAAATCCTATGGGTAACCTATGCATATGGGCTGATTTTTAATGATTAAATCTCAGATTTAGAACCTAAATTAAGAGAAAAAACTGAATTGTACCTATTGGGAGATGGATTCCCAATGTAACCTCCAATTGAGATGAAATTAGCTCCAACTTGTAGATCCTTGCTCCTCTTTGTAGATCCTTGCTTCCTCCTTCTAGATCCTTGCTTCTCTAGTTTCTAATGGTAATTTGGGAAGGAATTGGAATAAAATTTGGTAGGGAAATGAAGTAAAAATGAAGGAATTTGGTTGAGGGAAATTCTAGATCTAGTTTTGAAATGAAAAGAGGAGAGATAAATAAATTCCCCCCTCTAAATAGGCTGGCCCCCTTTCCCTTCCTCAAGCTATCATGTAATATCCAATATACCCCTAGGGGACTCTCATGAAGAAATAATTAAGGAAAGAAGCTTTTAGTCTAATGGTTTAATTAATTTAATCCATCTCCTTAACAATGGGCTTTCTAAATGGGCTAAATTCTATCAATTACTTCATGTTGGTCTATGAGTCTAAACTAAACTAGTTAGGTCCACTAACACAAGTCCAAATTAAATAATTAATATCTAATAATAATTAAATAATACAACAAATAATTATTTATCATGCACAGTATTTAATTAAATATAAAATTACTAAAATATTCTTTCCTAGAAAATGTGGTAGTGACACCCCCCATCACGTGGATACCACAACCATATCCTCCATCCAAGAATCCTAGAATCTTCTTCCTTCTTCTTCTAGTAAGTTTCTTTAATCCTTCTCTCCTTCTTTCTTCAATCCTTTCTTGATTTATGAATATATATAGCTTACATGCATGTGTAGTGATGTAGACTCCATTGTTTTTATTTTGAAGAATTCATACAACCCATGAACCCTAATTTTAAGGTTCAACTCAACACTTTTGTGCATGCATGAAACCTCCTTCAAAATCCTCTTTAATTCTTGTTAATGTATTTATGTAGATGTTATTAATAGAGAAAATATTCAATATTTATAAAAATTCTAGATTTATTAATTTGAATTAAATTAGAGTTGTGAGCATATTTTATGTATAATATTGACCTAGTCTTGATGTATGCATGTTGGAACCCATGGATCTTGTTAGGACTTAATAGTAGATGAAAAACCTAATTTTTCTTGATGGATTACTATTTTTTAAGAAAATATATATTCTAAAATTATATTAAAATTATATTATTTTAATGTCTATGATGTCACAACAACCATGTACTACGTCTTTTACATGCATACTAGCAAGTTTGGTTGCCAACCCTAATAGGATCATCTTGTAGATGGTAAAACCCTAATTATTTTTGTATAGATAAAAGAACCCTTTTGCATGTCACAACAACCATGTACATTATTATTTTTTAATTTTTATATTCTAGATTTACTTATTTGTCAAAAATTAATTTTTGGTGACTAGTAGGTAATATGTTATGACCTAGTTTTGGTTTCTACTTGGTCTTGGACTCATAGAATTTATAGGAGACGACCCTATCACTAAAAACCCTATTTTTTAATAAATTCAAGAATTAATAGTTTTTATTAAAATGTCTTTAAAAATGGTTTTTTGGTAATGTTTAGTGACTAGTAATATTTTGGGGTGTAGTTACTTGCGTGTGCAACCAACGTAGGATTAATAACTAGATGTTAACCTAATTAAACTAGAAAATTAGAGTCTAATTAGTATAATAATTAATTGGTAGGTGTTCGAGACGTTCCTGTGGAGAGCTCCAGACCAGATTTGTTGTGCTCGCAGCTTGGCTTGGAAGGCAAGTACACCTTGCTTGATTGTATTATTCATTTTACATTATGCCTAGTTTTTATTTTACTAGATATGTGCACGCGCCTTAGAAGTAGTTGACTTACCTAGTATATTGTAAAGATACGTGGTATCTTCTGACCTGAAACTGTTTCAATCACGTTCACTGTCTGAGTGAGAGAGTGCATGGACTAGCGTGTCGACCGCGCATCGATACATGAGTTCGCATCTTGTGTTAATAATTTGTGAGTTACTTCTAGATTTTATTGACATCTTGCATTAAGTTTGTACTGCGTATACTGTTCGGATAGTACATTGGGAGGAAAGAATCTACTAGTAAGCGTATGGGATTTCTATTTCTAATGGTGTAAATAATGTATATCGTGTACCCCCGAGTTCTATGGAACACCTGGAGGGATGATTGCTCTTCTATTTCTTTCCCCTCATGCGCCACTAGAGATGTCTCGAGTGTATTTCACATAGATGGTTTAGTTACCCTATTTATTGTTTACTACTTTACTTTCCTGTATGTTGATTTCTTGTTTACTTGTTATGTCCCTCTGAGGACCTGGCACCCTTTTCAGTTATGGAAGATCATGATTATTTGCAGGAGCACGGATAAGGATATGCTACTACTTTATCATTCGAGGAGGTCTTCCCTTAGAGCTTCTTGATTACTAGATGATGTACTTATTTTGTTGTCTTTGATATTCTAGTTTGGTAGTGGATTTGTCTCCACCCAACTACTAGATATTCTCGACTGTTTCCTACTTGGTACATTGCCATATTTGGTTATATATTTCTATTTGGTTTTCTGGATGAGATTAGTATTACCTGTGACTTGTGAAGTTATATACCACTTGTGAATTATTATTATTGTCACGCCCCAGTCCCAAAATACGTAGGACTAGAATACGTAACTATGCCAGCCGCCCGTATATATGGTAACTCCAATATATGGAAACCATATATACGTGCGTACGCTGTATAACGAACAATAGTTCACCAGTGGTATAATTAATCATAAGTCACAGGGTAATATATAAATCTCATCCACAGAATATCACATATACAGGAATAACCAATAATCAGGTAACTAGATCTCAATAACAAATATCTAAAGAATGACAGTCGGATGGAAACAAATCCACTGTCGAAATAGAATATAAAAGGAACCAGATACACACCATATAAGAACACCTCTGACAATCACTAGGCTCGAAGAGAAGACCTCCTCGGAATATACGTAACATGTATGGATCTGTGCTCTTGCGAATACTCAAGAACATATACACCTGGCTGGGGACCAGGTCCTCAGAGGGACATAGCAAGATACAGAAAAATAACATGCCATAATGTAAATACTAAATAAATAAATGGGGTGTGCTAACCATCTAAGTGAATGCAATTTAAAGACCTGGTAGTACGCATGGGAATGTGTCGGCTAGACATATGCTGACATAATTCACCAATCGTCATGATTGGCTAGTATATGTGTCATATGCCCCCAGATGCATGGGCACTCTGCAATCGACCATGAGGGGCATGGTACGAAGGATATAACATCATGGAGGGGGTGTCCCATATGCCTACTAGTAATCTTTCCCGCCCAATATAGATATACAAGTCATGAAAATGACGTGGACATCTCGAACTATGATGCAAGTCTCAATAAAATAAACAACTGAGCTAAATACCGCTACACGTGTTGCTCACACTGATGGCCAGTCACGCATGAGGTACGCGTCCCTACATGTACTCACTCTGTGATGTGTAATGATACGTGTCAAGGCCTGAGAAGTTATATCAATAACTTCACAACTTTAGGTGGGTCTACTAGACACTAGGTCAGACACAAGTTCTAACGTCAACGCCTTCGTTGACTGCACCCGAGTTTTCTCGGACGCGCACATTTATATAATATAAAAATAGATAAATATGTAACTAGCAATAACTAAATTTAAATAGTACAACAAGGCAAGGTATACTTGCCTGGTAAGAGCTGCAAAATATAATGTCCAGATGTCAAATGCCAAGAAGTCAGAAACTATGGACTCAGAATAAGTCTCCAGATACTGAAATAAACATCATTAATAGTCTCAGAAAATATCAAATAGCTAGAAACGCCTGTCCTTAAGTCCAATTTGGACACAGGGGCAAAAATGACAGTGTTCGGTCAAAACGGGGTCCACATGTGGGCCGCTTTGCACCAAAAAACGTGTCAGGATCAAAGGTCTCCAAATTCGCCAAACTTAGTGTCAATAAGTCCAGAACGTCGATAGAAACCCAACGGAACTTCCAACATTGGATTCCGATGAACCGGTCATAAAATCGCCCGTCAGGTGGAGCCTATAGGGCCCACGATACGGGATTTTGCCAACGTTCTCAGAATCGGACCAAACTTGGATCACAGGACCAGCGTATTATTACGAGTCTGATGGCGCAAGTTTCGTCTCGATCCGACGTGTATACACAAAGTTACAGCGTATTCCAGAACAGGCAGATACGGGACGTTGTCGGCGGATACGCGTTAATTTCGGTGTGCACGCACATCCAAATCAACTTCTGCGAAATCCTGCACGTCCGTATCAACGGCGCGCACGTTTCGGTAAAGACCGCGTGCGACCAAGTCATCCCATTTGGCGGGGCGTACTCAGTTCCGGGGAGAATCGGGTCGTTGTTTTTGCTATTTTTGGATTGCGGTTTGCGATCGCCACAGGACGCGATGCTCCAAGCGGGTTGCACGGGCACCGAGATGATTACATAGTCTACACGATGCAACTGACAGAATTGAAAACAGAGCTACGAGGTAAGAGAAAAATATACCTGAACAGGGCTCCAAAAACTTGCGTTTCTCGTGTCCGACACGTGTCCGACACGAGTCCGAGGGCTGTGTCCGTGTCCTGTCCGTGTCCACGGTGACCCTAGGGTTGCTGGAGACCGGCCGGGGCGGGTCGCTGGAGGAGGACGGCTAGGCGCTGGCCGGTCGGGGAGTGGCCGGATCTCGAGCGGCTACTGCTGCGGATCGGGGATGATGGCCTGTGAGCGAGGTGGGGGGGAGGAGGAGCTGGGGAGTCGTCAGACGGAGGGCGACTGGGCACTGGCCGGAAGGGGAGTGGCCGAGGAGGAGGAGGAGGAGATGTTGGTGATGGAGGAGAAGGGGGTCGATGGTGGTTGCGGGGTTGGCTGGAATGATAGGAAGAAGGGGAGGAAGAAGGAGGAGAGGCCGTGGCGGAGGCGGGGAGAGGGCCAGCGGGGCTGCGGCATCGCCGGCCGGAGCTCTCCGGCCATGGGGTGGCAGAGGGGAGATGGGGGATCCGCGGGGAGAAGCTCGGGGAGGAGATGGGCCAGCGGGGGAGGACTCGTCGCGGGGGCGGAGGCGCGGGCGACTCCGGCGAGGGGCTCGCCCCGGGCGGGGGAAGCTCCGGCGGACGGGGCTCGGCGCCGGCGGCGGGGGGGGTGGGGGGTTCTGCTGCGGGGGAGGGGGGGTAGATTTTAGGTTTTTATTTATTTTATTTCTCTTTTTATTTCTTATATAGAAATAATAAATAGATATTTTAAGAAAATATCTAAAAATATCTCGAGATATTTACAAGATATTTCCGGGATATTTTTGGGATATTTCCGGGATATTTTTAGGATCATTTCGGGTGTGTCTCATCTCCAAATGGACGGCGCAGGTTCCCCGGCCAATGAGGGGGTGACACCTTGCACTAAAATTTGCAGGAAAGTTCCTGTAATTTCATAAATTATGTAAAGTCCTAGTTTTGGGAAATTGCGCAATTACGAAATTGTCTGGAAAAACACCCGATTCCTGAAAATGCTAAAATGCACAGAATTGAAGGGAAAAGCTGCGTGAGGGTCCTGGGGGAATGGGGGTGAGTCTAGGCAGGGATTGGGTCTGGTTTCTAGGTGATACGGGTCACCGTATTTATTAATTAATAAATACTGCACACGGTGTTCTCTAATTATTTAGAGGCAGGTAGGGTCATAATTTTTCTACGGTATCAATACACTAAATGTAGTATACTCAGTGTAGAATATTAACGTATTTTTGTTTGGGCAAAATAGGTGCAGGTTGGGCCTCAAATCTCTAGGGGTACAGAGATGGGTAAAGAGCAGGAAATAAACTAGAAAATAAATACGGACTTTTGTAACGATATTTGTGCGTCTCAAACGAGGCTCATTTTAGCACATCTGTGAGTTGCACAAAGTTCAGAAAAATAGTCTGGCATGTCTAGGACAGGTATGTGAACTTTGTTCGGGGATAACAGTCAAGATAAAGCTCCAAATAATTTGGTGAGGGACAGGTGCACAAGTCAACAGGATAGGTAAGAAAAATAAATTTAAAATATTGTAATAAATCCTAAATGGCTAAAAAGAATTCTAAAATACTGAAATCTGGTCGAGGGGGTTTACAATCTACCCAACTTATAAAAATTTTGTCCTCGAAATTAAAACTAAGCCACGGTAGAAGTCAAAGACGGCATAAGGTATAATTTAACAAAGTAATTTATATCTGGGTTTACGAATAGGTTCGTAAAACGTTTACGCATGTCATTCACACGCTCCCAAGTAGATTCTCCTGGCGCACCATGCTTCCATGCCACGCGGACCAAGGGAATAGACTGATTTCTCAATACCCTTTTCTCGATGATCAAGGATTTCTACGGGTTGCTCCTGATACGACAAGCTCGGCCTAATAGTGATCTCCGAATGGTTGAGAACATGACTGTTGTCTGTCACATATCGCCTGAGTTGCGACACGTGGAATACATCAAGTACTCCCTCAAGTGAAGGTGGTAGCGCAAGTTGATTTGCCACTACTCCCACTCTTCCTAGCACGTCAATGGTCCAATATACCTTGGCCTCAATCTTGCTGCGTTCTCCGAATCGAATGGTGCCTGTAGTAGGTGGTATCCTCAAGAAGACATGATCGTCCACTTTGAATTCCACGGAATGATGATGACGGTCTGCCTGCTGCTTTTGTCTTGTACTGCTCGCCAGTGTCCTTGTATTACTTAACTGCCTTTACCAACTCTGGTCACGTGAATCCTTGTCTGGTAAAATGCTGACTGGTATGCCGTGCAATCTTAGGATTTGCCTCATATAAGTAATATCTTCATATCTTCAGAGTAATCACGACGGTTGCAAGTTCCAAATCCTTCTCATGTACTCATAATTGTCTAGATGCATATACCATTACCTTGCCATCCTGTATTAATACGCATCCCAAACTTTTTCCTGATGCGTCTGTAGATCACAACCGCCTGATCTGGATGGAATAGTCAATACGGGTGTTGTGGTCAGTTGCTTCTTCAACTCCTCGAAAGCGGCTTGACACTCGTTGGTCCATAGGAATTTTTAATCCTAAAAAGTCAACCTAGTCATAGGTGCTGCTATCCTTTCAGGAGTAAATCAATTGTTTATCCAGGTAAAATCCATTTAAACTCCTGTCAACAAAATGATACATTCCTTCATTGTAACACTTTGAACAAAGTTACGAAGCAAAAATTTTATGCTGTCATAGTGATGCACGTACCAGAAAAGTAGGTAGGTAGCGAAGGTCATTCTTAAAGATAGCACCGTTTATAACTGCAATCTAATCTAATAATAGGGTTTGGTAAATACCCAAGAAACAAACAGAAATGGCTACAGAACAATACACTTTCATATTTATACTAAGGACGAGGTTTCGTCTTTCCGAAATAAGGGAAGACAAAAAATAATAATCAAGAGTTCAAGGGGAAGATAATAGATTATGAGTGTGGGGATCAATGCGTTTAAAGAATTCAAATGGGAATTGTCAAAGCAGTTGTGGATTGAAATATTATTTTTAGTAATTCCTATTCACATGCTCGTATCAGTACAGTTACGTAACTGATACGATATGCTCAGACATATCTAGAGGGCAAGTACATCTGTCTACTAATCACTATATATCTCAATCCACGTAAAGTAGTTATGCGAAGGGCGAATCAAAATGCACTAAGGTTGATCAGACCGTAATACACTGATTCTGAATAGACAATTATATTAGTGGGGTGGATCAGGCCCCAATAACACATGTGTCATGAACAAGCTCAATAAAGAATAAGCTTGCAAAACTAGGCTATAATAGTAGTATAAGTCAAGGTAGTACAGTAAATATAAGTACGCTAGATTATGATATGAGAAATTACAAACAATTCACAATCACAAAAAAAAACAAGACTCTACAATCTCTACAGTTATTATTCTAACTCCTACTCTAAGACGCTAGTTGACCAAAAAGAGGTATGGCCTTCTAAGTTATACAATCTTAATATACACTATAGGTTGTCGGCCTAAAACAGAGATTTCAAGAAAGTCCGTGTAAAGTAGGGGTTCGAGGTTGTCTGCATAAAGCGGAGATAAAAATAATTTGGCGTAACGCATGGCTTCAGAGCTATCCGCGTAAAACAGAGAAGCGTAAGGTAGAGCTTCAGAGCTGTCCGCGTAATAAGTCTGTGCGTAGAAATCTGCGCGTAAATATCTCCTGCGTAAAGTCTAGCATACGTTGCGGCGTAAAGTTGTACGAGAAATTTATGAGTTTGTCAGTCAAATTAGTGAATCCTGACATCTGACAAAAGTACTTGTACATCGATCGAGTTGACGGTTTGATGATGAATTTGCACGGAGATCTAGGTTTGTTGTCTAGTGACTTAATTGGATACAAGTCATTTTTACGCTCGAGATAAAATCAGATATCCCGTCAAAAAGTTGTTTCTTTTTGTACAGGGCTCGAGGCGTATCTCTGCCTTTAATGTACGAGATTGAGTCATGCCTGGGGAAAGCTAAGGCTGTAACAATTTTGCTCACATCCAATCATTATATCTTACGCCTAATCAGGTTATTCTACGCTGGTTATCTATTTATTCAAGAATCATCAGGTTTACGCAGGGCAGTTACCTACGTGGCTCTCATGACGCAGGATAAGGAAGACTAAGAGATCGTGGGTAGCAGTTGTCATAACTACGGCGTAAAGGGGACAAGCTCTTGCATAGTTTGGCTTTTTACGCCAACTAGGCAGTCGTTTGGATTCTTATGCTAACAACGGTCAAATGGGTTTTACGCCAACAAGGGTAAAGGGTCTCTGGCATAAAACTCTGGTTATCCAACATAGGATGAGGTTTCAGTTCTAGTGTTTAACCTTAGATTTCTATGGGTTCCTCAAGACTAGGGTCAACACTATGGTCAATTCTCTAACTAATCCTAGTAGTATTTATACTACACTCAAGTCATACATAAATACGTCAAGGGACAATTGGTAAGTTAATCTATAGGTAGTGATGCTAGGGTTTATTAGGTAGTAGGGAAGACTAGGGTTCATTAGGTAATATGGAAGGCTAGGGTTTATTAAGTAATCTGAACTTAATGATATGTCAATGCCCTAGTTGTATTCTAAGTGGGAATATTACCCTAAGTATCATTCTATCAACAAGTATTTCTATATTCTAGCAGGGGCTATACTTAAGGAATTATCAGGGAAGCACAGGATTCAAGCAAGATGCAATTATGTTAGTAGGACAGACTGGAAGGAAGATAAGTCATAGTCAATTATGGATGAGATCCTATACTTTAATCCTAGGTGCAGGCTTGCTCGGTACAGTAACGTAACCGAGACAATATGCTCTGACCTACATGGACCACCACTAAAAATATGTCACGCCCCAGTCCCAAAATACGTAGGACTAGGATACGTAACTATGCCAGCCGCCCGTATATATGGCAACTCCAATATATGGAAACCATATATACGTGCGTACGCTGTATAATGAACAATAGTTCACCAGTAGTATAATTAATCACAAGTCACAGGGTAATATCTAAATCTCATCCACAGAATATCACATATACAGGAATAACCAATAATCAGGTAACTAGATCTCAATAATAAATATCTAAAGAATGACAGTCGGATGGAAACAAATCCACTGCCGAAATAGAATATAAAAGGAACCAGATACACACCATATAAGAACACCTCTGACAATCACGAGGCTCGAAGAAAAGACCTCCTCGGAATATACATAACATGTCTGGATCTGTGCTCCTGCGAATACTCAAGAACATATACACCTGGCAGGGGACCAGGTCCTCAGAGGGACATAGCAAGATACGGAAAAATAATATGCCATAATGTAAATACTGAATAAATAAATGGGGTGTGATAACCATCTAAGTGAATGCAATTTAAAGACCTGGAAGTACGCATGGGAATGTGTCGGCTAGACATATGCTGACGTAATTCACCAATCGTCATGACTGGCTAGTATATGTGTCATATGCCCCCAGACGCATGGGCACTCTGCAATCGACCATGAGGGGCATGGTACGAAGGATATAACATCATGGAGGGGGGTGTCCCATATGCCTACTAGTAATCTTTTCCACCCAATATAGATATACAAGTCATGAAAACGACGTGGACATCTCGAACTATGATGCAAGTCTCAATAAAATAAACAACTGAGCTAAATACCGCTACACGTGTTGCTCACACTGATGGCCAGTCACGCATGAGGCACGCGTCCCTATATGTACTCACTCTGTGACGTGTAATGATACGTGTCAAGGCCTGAGAAATTATATCAATAACTTCACAACTTTAGGTGGGTCTACTAGACACTAGGTCAGACACAAGTCCTAACGTCAACGCCTTCGTTGACTGCACCCGAGTTTTCTCGGACGCACACATTTATATAATATAAAAATAGATAAACATGTAACTAGCAATAACTGAATTTAAACAGTACAATAGGCAAGGTATATTTGCCTGGCAAGAGCTGCAAAATATAATGTCTAGATGTCAAATGCCAAGAAGTCAGAAACTTTGGCCTCAGAATGAAAGTCTCCAGATGCTGAAATAAACATCACTAATAGTCTCAGAAAATATCAAATAGCTAGAAATGCCTGTCCTTAAGTCCAATTTGGACACAGGGGCAAAAATGACAGTTTCCGGTCAAAGCGGGGTCCACATGTGGGCCGCTTTGCACCGAAAAATGTGTCAGGGTCAAAGGTCTCCAAATTCGCCAAACTTAGTGTCAATAAGTCTAGAACGTCGATACTAACCCAACGGAACTTCCAGCATTGGATTCCGATGAGCCGGTCACAAAATCGCCCGTCAGGTAGAGCCTGTAGGGCCCACGATACGGAATTTTGCCAACGTTCTCAGAATCGGACCAAACTTGGATCACAGGACCAGCGTATTGCTACGAGTCCGATGGCGCAAGTTTCGTCTCGATCCGACGTGTATACACAAAGTTACACCATATTCCAGAACAGGCAGATACGGGACGTTGTCGGCGGATACGCGTTGATTCCGGTGTGCACGCACATCCAAATCAACTTCTGCAAAATCTCGCACGTCCGTATCAACGACGCGCACGTTTCGGTAAAGACCGCGTGTGACCAAGTCGTCCCATTTGGCGGGACGTACTCAGTTCCGGGGTGAATTGGGTCGTTGTTTTTGCTATTTTTGGATTGCGGTTTGTGATCGCCACAGGACGCGATGCTCCAAGCGGGTTGCACGGGCACCGAGATGATTACATAGTCTATACGATGTAACTGACGGAATTTAAAACAGAGCTACGAGGTAAGAGAAAAATATACCTGAACAGGGCTCCAGAAACTTGCGTTTCTCGTATCCGACACGTGTCCGACACGAGTCCGAGGGCTGTGTCCGTGTCCTGTCCGTGTCCACGGTGACCCTAGGGTTGCTGGAGACCGGCCGGGGTGGGTCGCTGGAGGAGGACGGCTAGGCGCTGGCCGGTCGGGGAGTGGCCGGATCTCGCGCGGCCACTGCTGCGGATCGGGGATGATGGCCTGAGAGCGAGGTGGGGTAGAGGAGGAGCTGGGGAGTCGTCAGGCGGAGGGAGGCTGGGCAATGGCCGGATGGGGAGTGCCGAGGAGGAGGAGGAGATGTTGGTGATGGAGGAGAAGGGGGTCGATGGTGGTGGCGGGGTTGGCTGGAAGGCTGGGAAGAAGGGGAGGAAGGAGGAGGAGAGGCCGTGGCGGAGGCGGGGAGAGGGCCAGCGGGGCTGCGGCGTCGCCGGCCGGAGCTCTCCGGCCATGGGGTGGCAGAGGGGAGATAGGGGATCCGCGGGGAGAAGCTCGGGGAGGAGATGGGCCAGCGGGGGAGGACTCGCCGCGGGGGCGGAGGCGCGGGCGACTCCGGCGAGGGGCTCGCCGCGGGCGGGGGAAGCTCCAGCAGGCGGAGCTCGGCGCCGACGGCGGGGGGGGGGGGGGGTTCTGCTGCGGGGGGAGGGGGGGTAGATTTTAGGTTTTTATTTATTTTATTTCTCTTTTTATTTCTTATATAGAAATAATAAATAGATATTTTAAGAAAATATCTAAAAATATCTCGAGATATTTACAAGATATTTTTGGGATATTTTCGGGATCATTTCGGGTGGGTCCCATCTCCAAATGGACGGTGCAGGTTCCCCGCCCAATGAGGGGGTGACACCTTGCACTAAAATTTGCAGAAAAGTTCCTGTAATTTTATAAATTGCGTAAAGTCCTAGTTTTGGGAAATTGCACAATTATGAAATTGTTTGGAAAAACACCCGATTCCTAAAAATGCTAAAATGCACAGAATTGAAGGAAAAAGCTGCGTGAGGGTCCTGGGGGAATGGGGGTGAGTCTAGGCAGGGATTGGGTCTGGTTTCTAGGTGATACGGGTCACCGCATTTATTAATTAATAAATACTGCGCACGGTGTTCTCTAATTATTTAGAGGCAGGTAGGGTCATAATTTTTCTACGGTGTCAATACACTAAATGTAGTATACTCAGTGTAGAATATTAACGTATTTTTATTTGGGCAAAACAGGTGCAGGTTGGGCCTGAAATCTCTAGGGGTACAAAGATGGGTAAAGAGTAGGAAATAAACTAGGAAATAAATACGGACTTTTGTAACGATATTTGTGCATCTCAAACGAGGCTCATTTTAGCACATCTGTGAGTTGTACAAAGTTCAGGAAAATAGTCTGGCATGTCTAGGACAGGTATGTGAACTTTGTTCGGGGATAACAGTCAAGATAAAGCTCCAAATAATTTGGTGAGGGACAGGTGCACAAGTTAACAGGATAGGTAAGAAAAATAAATTTAAAATATTGTAATAAATCCTAAATGGCTAAAAAGAATTCTAAAATACTGAAATCTGGTCGAGGGGGTTTACAATTATTCATAAAACAACGTACGTATGTATATGGTTTCCATATATTGGAGTTGTCATATACATACGGCTGTCATGCTTAAGTATTCATAGTCCTACGTATTTAGGACTGGGGTGTGACAGCCACTTTTCTACTCTCTGAATAGTGCGCCATCTTCTGAGATTAATGGAAAGTGAGCCAAAGTAAGAAAATGTGCATCTTTCTTTTGGAACAAGTAGAAAGTGCTCTATTCATCTACTTGTTGGGTTTATTGTAGAAAACAGTGCCATCTATCTAAAGAACACTTTTTATGCTTCTACAAGACTCCCTTCAAACTTTTTCAATTTATTTTGATGAATTCGAAATTACTTTGAATTAGAAGCATAAAAGTTGTTGAGATATTTTGTGCGTGCACTCTTGACAGAATTCTAACGGATTTGTTGACGTGGCTTTATGCATGATTTGCTACTCGAATTTTGATGAGTCTTAGCATCCGAAGAGTTTTTCTTCCAAATCTATAAATAGACGGGTTGAGGAGAGAGGGAACTTTTCTACTGCTCTCAAATCTTTTCATCTCCTTCTTCCTCAAGAAAACCTTAGCTTTCTTCTTCCTTTGCAGCTTTTAGCAATGGCCCCCAAGCAAACACAGGCGACCAAGAAAGGAGCAAGGAGAAGGGATTGGCCTACTCTTCTTGAGAAACAACGACGAGGTCGATGGCGGCTTAGCCCTCTAGAGAACGGTTCAATATGCCGTCTTCAAGGGTCATATTAGGAGATGTAGTGCATTCTCCTCTGATAGGCATGACGGTTGTCTTATTCTTCCCTATTTTTTTTCTTTTACATGTAAATGTAAACTTTTAACAATGGCAGAAAGATAAAAGAAAGAAAAAGAACATAGAGACACGTGTACACACACACTTTTCTCTCGTTCAGAGAAGAAATAGTCACTTTGGCGCATTTTTCCTCGTTCAGAGCAAAAACAGCCATTTTGGTGCACTCCTACGTTTAGAGTAGAAACAGTCATTTTGGCCCACTTTTCTAATTATTGGTGAATCAGCGTACTTTTTCAATTTTGGCGAGTCCGTATACTTTTCCCATTATTGGCAATTTGGCGCTCTTTCCATATGTTTTGACATATTGATGCATTCTCCGTCTGTTTGGGTAGATTGACGCATAAAATGTGCTTATCTCCTGAAGTATTCATAAAATGCGCATAGTTCCTAAAAATTTAGAAAAAATGTGCCTCCTTTAGAATCTTAAAAAACTCATAATAGGGTTAATTTTAAGTTTTCCTCTTCATGAGATTTGTTGACTCCTTGTTTGTGGCTTTTGCAGTTGACTTGGGTATAGATCTTCTGGCTGAACTGATGGGATCCACTGCTAGACTTCTGCATACCAATTATTTAGAAGACTTATCACACACCGAGTTTTTTCAATCTGATAAGATGATGTCCAGCACACGTCAATTGTTGATAGCCGGACAAGGGGAACAAATGTTGACATCCCAGATAAGCGGTGAACCTTTCACTACCTTTGTGAATGAGACATATTATAAGCCGGCTTTCTTGTTTGGTGATGCCATTCATCAATCTTCTCAAATAAGAAGGAGAAGTGGTTGTTCACTGTTTATAGTAAGATTATGTATCTCCCCAAGATTGTAAATCCTCTAACCCAAATTCTAGGTTTAGGGATTTATTTAGAATTATTTTGGAATAATTATTTGAGTTATAATTCACCACTTTGATTTTTGATTCAATTGTTGCACCTTACCGTTGCTAAAATATTTGGAGCACTACACTAGCTTTTACCTTCCAACAAAATTTACATCCTTGACCTAGACAAACCAATCTTCAATTTTGATATTTATGTCACTCATAATTATACTCTCTTGTACTTTATTTTAATCACACAACATTTATCACAATTATCTAATTTTAAACAGAAACTTTGCACCTATGTCCGTTCCAATCAAAATTGGAGACACAACATCGCCCTGTTTCTTGCAACCCAATATATGACGATAATTTATTCCATGTCTACTACGTCCATGATACTTGTGTCATACCCGATTGAGATCCTATGCACTTTTAATTTATTAAAGAATACCTATGACACAATTTCTACTTATTTTGGGGCAACCGACTCAACCTAGCCCGAAACTAGACCAAACCCTAACCCAAACCCACACTCACACCCTCATGGCTCATACAAAATATTATCCACCAATTTTTTCTACTATAACACACCAAACATGGATTCTATCCACATCAAATCCAAATTCTCTTCTTTTATGCAAAACTTAAACTATTAGGGACCTTGGTGTAAATACTTAGCTAGGTGTCCATCTCCTATATGTTGGAACAAATGGATAACATCCCATTTTGGAGAGCCATAACTGGGCACATGCTCCTCTCTCTCTCTCTCTCTCTATTTTTGCATGTACTATGCCTACTTTAAATCATAATCCTTCATTCAAACTTTAATCCATGACCACCACTTATTTTAATCCCCAAGTTCCCTCTTCTCTCTCTCTCTCTTCATTAAATACAACTCTCTCTCCCTCCTTCATTCATACACTTTTCTCTCCTCCCTCAAACTTTCGGCCAACACACCTTCTTCCCTTCACCCTATCAACCGAACCTTCATCACCATCACCACCACCAACGACAACCACCACTAGCATCACCTTCTCATCTTCCTATCCTCCTCATGGATAGGAAGTTCATGACACATGTACTGTTGTCATTCCCATTCCTTTCTCGACCGTTTCTCGAACTATCTTCGGCCACCCCACCATCGAACCATCCTCACCACTATAACCCCTCCCCGACCTTCCTCCTCCTCCTCACCTTGGCCGTCAGAGCTCCCGCCATGTAGCAAGTTGTCGCCGCTGCTATTGAGCATTGCTGTTGCGTTTGTAGCTGCTGCTGCATGCGCTGCTGATGCCGGCCAGTCGTCGGAGATGACTATCCTAACCATCGGGCGTCTTTCCTTCCCTAGACGAACACCCCCACCGTCTGCCACCTCCCTGAGCCACCGTGAGTCACCAGAACGGCCGCCCTCAGTCAACGAATTATCCCCGTACGCAAACAGTGACAGAATCCCCGGTTCGTGGGCTCAACTTCGAGTTATAATTTCTCAGCCATCGTTCGATCTTTTCGCGAACGGCCTTCGCAGGTGCGTACACAACATAAACAGCTTCGTTTCCCATAAAATATAATAATTTAATCAGGTTTTAATATCTAGATAATTTGGTATTAGAATAAAGGAAAATAGTTTTGTAAAACTTGAAAATATTCGATACGGAGTTGGTCCCGTCAAACCAGACAACCTCGTCGCATCGATTGCACCGAAAGGCGCGTACAATATTTCTTGACGTGTGGACTTTCTAATTAAAATAAAGGAAAATAGTTTTATAAAACTTGGAAATCTCTGATACGGAGTTGGTCCTGTGAAACCAGACAACCTCGTTGTGTCGATTGCACCGACAGGTGCGTATGGTATTTCTCGACGTGTGGTCTTTCGCAAAACTCGATTAAGACGTGTATGCGCGCTGGAATCAACCCGTATCCGTCGAAAGTCCCCCGTATCGATGTTTTACAATTTACCCTACTAGTTGAGGTACGCTCGTCGGATTGTAACAAAACTTGCACCACAAGCCTCACAGCATTTGACTTATCCTGTGACCCAAGTTTCGTCCGATTCAGAGACAATCAAAAAATTACCACTTTTGTGGGCCCCACAATTCGACTTGACGAGTAAATTTATGATCGGCTCACTGGAATCCTAAACTGGATATACCGTTAAGTTTGTATCATCGTTTGGAACTTGTTTAACCTATCCTATGCTAAGTTTATAGACCTTTATTCCTGGCACATTTTCGGTGTAAAGCGGGGCCCACCAATGTACCCCGTGTTGACCAGAAACTGCTAGTTTGCCCATGTGTCCAAATTGGATGTATGGATATACTTTTTAGAATATCTCACTCATTCCAGGACTGTTTGTGACATTTGTGATAGCATCCGGAGACATCTGTTCCAGTCCCCTTCTTGTGCTGCCACTTCCTTAGCGAGTTCGTGTTCAAATCTTCGTCTGGCTTCCAGGAAAGTATAGCGTGACTTGTTGTACTGTTTAAATTTAGTTAGTACAGTTCACATATTTATTGCTATAAATATTATATAACTATGCGCGTCTGAGAATGACTCAGGTGCAGTCGACGAAGGCGTTGACGTTAGAACTTGTGTTTGACCTAGTGTCTAGTGGATGCAACTAAAGTTCTGAAGTTATCATTATGACCTCCTAGGCCTTGTCATGCATTATTCCACGTCACAGAGTGAGTTCATGTAGGAACGTGACCTTACGCACTTGACTGGCCATCGGTGTGAGTAGCACGTGTGACGGTAGTTAGCATAGTTGTATAGTTCTTTAGTGACTTACATTATAGTACGAGATATCCATGTCGTATTTGTGACTTGTACAATGGCATTGGGCGGAGAAAATAATTAGTAGGCGTATGGGATATACATTTGGCTATCGTAGTTTCAGAGTAAACTATGGGATCGTGAGCCTCAGTATTACCCAGTTATGGGCTATGTGTTACCCGGTTATGGGCTATGTGTTACCCGGTTATGGATGTATATGCTTGTCGATACATTCGGCAGAGGTTACTTGTTGTGCACTATCATGATCGGTGATGTAGTCAGCATATACTTCTGGCATCCAGTTTACAGCTAATGCCAAATACTTAGCCTCTGGCTCGACGCTACGCTTTATCCCTTTTTACCTACCCATACGTACCAATGTTGTCTTCAAGTGCATTTCACTTAGCTGTTTAGTTCACTCTCGCATTTACATAATATTTATATTATGGTATGTACTTTTTGTATCTTGTTACGTCCATCTGAGGACCTGGTTCCCTTCCAAGTTATTTAAGCTAGTTGGATAATTATTAATCTAGTAATGTATTGGACTTCTTTGCAGGTATCTTTATATCTTTTATTTATTACAGTTATGTTATACTCCCTATTATGATTCAACTTTTATAGCCTAGTGTTTATAGGCCTATATTATTCTCTTGGCCTACTCGAATGAATGCATTATTGGGCTGCAGACTAATTATGCATACCGTTCCTTCTTGAGATTTATTTAAAGTGGATTGAGATTTAATTTAGTTATTAGATGTTAGAACTAGATTTTATTTTGATCACTTGACCGTGGACAGCGTAAGTGCACTTCGTCAGGCCCATTAAATTGGAAAGCCCTACAGAGTCGTACCAACTGGTCATTGCCACGTGTCTGGTCCTACATATTTTGGGACGGGGGTGTGACATAATTTTAGTGGCGACCTATGCAGGTAAGATCATATCGTTCGGTTATGTCACTGTACCAACGAGCCTGCGATTTAGGATTAATGTAGAATAAGAACTCAATCCATAACTAATTTTAAAAACTCCTCTTGTATTTGATTTTTGCCCTTGGACTTCAAAATCTTATTCGTTCTTTTTTTATAAATATCGTTGTTATTGTTTCTCGTCTCTCCCTATTCTGAAGAGATGGATACTCGTACGCGGTGACTCTCTCCAAAAGCAGATGCTCGTCAAGGCGAAAGATGGCATGATTGATACAATATTTTATAAGGAGATGATTACCCATAGTAGAGGAGGTTAATAGGTTCCTTCTTGATGCTAAAGCTAGTATTGATCGTTTACATGAGAATTGAACCTAGTAGTAGAGGACTAGAAATGATAAAACCCTACCCTTACTTAAGGTAGCAGTAATTTAGAAGTATTAGAAGCTAGATAGATGGTTCGATTCTAATACCCTGGAATACTTTATGGAATACGTAGATAGATGCTAGGGATTAGTTATGACCCATGGCAGGATGCAAAGAATGTTATTATGACCTTTAGAAAATAGAACCTTATGTAGCAGTCATAGAAGTTAAATCTCTAGTTGCCTTATGACTTTTAGTATCAAACCTAGATGAGGATTCTATGACTGGGTTAAGATAGATAGATAGATAGATAGATAGATAGATAGATAGATAGATAGATAGATAGATAGATAGATAAAATACTAGATCTGTTGTTTGAATAATTAGGTAATTAGGTATTAAGGGTGTAGCTTTTGGAATTAGAATAGATGCACTTGCTTAAGGGGTTACCAATGTTAATTTGACTCATGGTTTCCACCTTTGATAACTCGATTAGTTGAGCTAGTATCTGAAATAGAGTAATTGGATTAAAGGATGAGAGTATCGACATATGTTATAGTCTTGAGTTAGATATAATGAACTACATATAATGGTTGGCAAGTTATAACATGATGGTACTTGTGTAGTATGGATAAGGAGTGTAAATGGAAGATATATGTCTTATAGGAATGATAGCTAAATATTGTGGGCTACACATAAATTGCTTAGAGCCAGGGATTTAGATTTTGACTAAATAGGGTATGAGCTTGTTGGACCAAATCTTTACTAGTAGGTGATTATATGGTAATCTATTTTCAATTTACCCTACCCGATGGATTTTCAGATTTTAGGAATAGTATTCTTATTATTATTGGTTATATTTTATCTACGGTATTTAGAATGAATGAATGATAATTATATATTTATTGCTATGTATTTGAATACAGGCTTATGTTGTACTTTATTACATGTAGTTCTTCTAGGAATTGAATTGAGTTGAGCTTCTAGACTAGGTACGACTGACTGGCTAGATTAGACTTGTTGCTGCTAAAAGCAACTATAAGAAGTTAGGTTGCAAAATTTTGTGTGTGGATACTATAGGTTGATGACATTGTACATAGGAAAGAATGATGATATAATAACTGTTTTAGCTACAAAACAAGAGAATTAGATACTATGTAGGTGGCCTTGAGAATTTGTGCTTGTTGGATTTTAGTGCCTAACCCATGCACCCCTCCAGGAGTGAATGTATGATATTCTTCTTTATAAAGAGGGAAAGATTCAAACTGAGATTTTGTGTGGCACCCTTGAGTAACCTAGGCGTATAGGTTCTGATTTTCTAGATGATGATTAACATGATAATAACGACAAGATAATTCATGCTAGTGAGAAGATATTTTGAGAACCAAATACCTTAGATGATTAGACTGTACGTATGTGGCAGTTTAAGGTCAAGAGAGTGGATTAAGACTAAGTACCAAGTTGTGTTTATATATATGGATATATGTTGAGTTCGTTGTTGGGGAGATAAATTTTGAATTTTGAGGACAAAATTTTCTAAGTTGGATAGATTATAAACCCTTTGACCCAAAATATAAGTTTAGGAATTTATTTAGAATTATTCTGGAATAATTATGGGAGTTATAATTCACCACTTTGATTTTTAATTCAATTGTTGCACCTTACCATTGCTTAAATATTTGGAGCACTACACTAGCTTTTACCTTCCAACAAAATTTACACCCTTGACCTAGACAAGCCAATCTTCAATCTTCATATTTATGTCGCTTATAATTACTCTCTCTTGTGATTTATTTTAATTACACAACATTCGTCACAATTATCTAATTTTAAACCCAAAATTTGCACCTATGTCCTTTCCAATCAAAGTTGGAGACACAATATCGACCCATTTCTTACAATCTAATATATAATAATAATCTATTTCGAGTCTACTACGTCTATGATACTTGTGTCATCCCCGATTGAGTTCCTATGCACTTTTAATTTATTAAAGAACACCTATGACACAATTTCTACTTATTTTGGGGCAACCGGCTCAACCTTGCCCAAAACTAGACCAAACCCTAACCCAAACCCACATTCACACCGTTATGGCTCATACAAAACACCACCCACCAATTTCTCCCCACTACAACAAACCAAACATGGATTCTATCCACATCAAATCCAAATTCCCTTCTTTTGTGCAAAACTTAAACTATTAGGGACCTTGGTGTAAATACTTAGCTAGGTGTCCACCTCCTATTGGTAGGAACAAATGGAGAACATCCCATTTTGGAGAGCCATGACCGGTCAAATGTTCCTCTCTCTTTCTCTCTCTTTCTCTCTCTCTCTCTCTCTTTATTTTTGCATTTAACTATGCCTACTTTAAATTATAACCCTTCATTCAAACTTTAATCCATCACCACTACCCATTTTCTTAATGACAAACTACACTCTCCTAGGAAAACTAGCCGACCCTAATCCCTAAGCTCCCTCCTCTCTCTCTTTTTATTAAATATAACTCTCTCTCCCTCTTTCATTTATACACATCTCTCTCCCCTTACCTCAAACTTTCGGCCAACATACCTCCTCCCTTCTTCAACCAAAAATACCACCACCATCACCATCCTCTCCTTCACTACACCACCATCACCTCCACGACCACCACCACTATCCCCCGACAACAGCTACATCACCAAGCCGACCACCTCCTCTCCTTTACCCTATCAACCAAACCTTCACCACCACCAACGACAGCCACCATCAGCATCACCTTCTCCTCTTCCTATCCCCCTCATGGACTTAAAGTTTACGACAGATGTACTGCTGTCCTTCCCGTTCCTTTCTCGATCGCTTCCCGAGCTATCTTCGGCCACCACACCATCGATCCATCCTCACCACCATCACCCCTCCCTGACCTTCCTCCTCCTCCTCCCCACCTTGGTCGTCAGAGCTTCGGCCATGCAGCAAGTTGTCGTTGCTGCTACTGAGCGTTGCTACTACGATTGTAGCAGCTGTTGCATACGCTGCTGGAGCCGGCCAGTCACCGGAGATGACCACCCTAACCGTCGGGCATCTTTCCTACTCTAAATGAACACCTCCACCGCCTGGTACCTCCTTGAGCCACCGTGAGTCACCAAAACGGCTGCCCTCAGTCGACGGACTGTCCACGCGAGCGCACAGTTACAAAATCCATGGTTTATGGGTTCAACTTCGAGTTGCATTTTCTTTGCTATCGTTCAATCTTTTCGTGAACTGCCTTTGCAGGTGCTAACACAACATAAACACCTTCGTTTCCCATCAAATATAATAATTTAATCAGGTTTTAATATCTAGATAATTTGGTGTTAAATCGAAGAAAAATAGTTTTATAAAATATGGAAATCTCTGATACGGAGTTGGTTTCGTCAAACCAGACAATCTCATCACGTACCAATTGTACCAAAAGGTGCGTACAGTATTTCTCGATATTTGGGCTTTCGTAGAACTCGATTCGGATGTGTGTGCGCGCTGGAATCAACCCGTATTCGTCGAAAGTCCCCCATATCGATGTTTACAATTTACCCCACTAGATGAGGTACGCTCGTCGGATCACAACCAAACTTGCATCACTAGACTCACAATATTTGACTTTTCTTGTGACCCAAGTTTCGTCCGATTAGGAGACAGTCAATAAATTACCACTTTTGCGGGCCCTACAATTTGACTTGACGAGCAAATTTTTGATCGTCTCACCAGAATTCAAAACTGGACATACCGTTGAGTTTGTATCGTTGTTTGGAACTTGTTTGACCTATAATATGCTAAGTTTAGAGACCTTTGTTCCTGGCATATTTTTTGGTACAAAGCGGGGCCCACCTTTGGATCCCGTGTTGACCAGAAACTGCCATTTTGCTCCTATGTCTAAATTGGATGTATGGATAAGCTTTTTAGAGTATATCACTCATTCCAGGACTGTTGGTGACATTTATGACAGCATCCAGAGATATCTGGTCCAGTCTCCTTCTTGTGCTGCTACTTCCTTGGCGAGTTCGTGTTCGAATCTTCGCTTGGCTTCCAGGCAAGTATACCTTACCTTGTTGTACTGATTCATTTCATTTATTATAGTTCACATATTTATTGCTTTAAATATCATATAATTGTGTGCGTCTGAGAATAACTCGGGTGCAGTTGACGAAGGCGTTGACGTTAGGACTTGTGTTTGACCTAGTGTCTAGTAGACGCACCTAAAGTTGTAGAGTTGTCATTATGACTCCCTAGGCCTTGTCGCACATCATTGCATGTCACAGAGTGAGTTCACGTAGGGACGCAAGCTTACACACTTGACTTCCCATCTGTGTGAGTAAAACGTGTGACGGTATTGTATAGTTCTTTAGTAACTTGCAATATAGTACGAGATATCCACGTCTTATTCGCGACTTGTACATTGTCATTGGGCAGAGAAGATAATTAGTAGGCATATGGGACATACATTTGGCTACCGTAGTTTCAGAGTAAACTATGGGGTCGTGAGCCTTTGTGTTACCCGGTTATGGGCTATGTGTTACCCGGTTATGGGCGTATATGCTTGTCGATACATCCGATAGAGGTTACTAGCTGTACGCTATCATGATCGGTGATGTAGTCAGCATATACTTTTGGCATCCAGTTTACAGCTAATGCCAAATACTTAGCCTCTGGCTCAACGCTACGCTTTATCCCTTTTTACCTACCCATATGTACCAAGGTTGTCTTCGAGTGTATTTCACTTAGCTGGTTAGTTCACCCTCGCATTTATACAGTATTTATATTATGTCATGTACTTTTTGTATATTCTTACGTCCCTCTGAGGACCTAGTTCCCTTATAGGTTATTTAAGCTAGTTGGATGATGCTTGATCTAGTGGTGTGTTGGACATCATTGCAGGTATCTTTTATTTATTACAGTTATGTTCTACTCTCCATTATTATTCTGCTTTTATAGCCTAGTGTTAATAGGCCTATATTGTTCTCTTGGCCTATTCGAACGGATGCATTATTAGGCTGCAGACTAAATATGCATACCCTTCATTCTTCAGATTTATTTAACGTGGATTGAGATTTAGTTTAGTTGTTGGATGTTAGAACTAGATATTTATTTTCATCACTTGACCGTGGACAGCGTAAGTGAACTTCATCGGGTCTATTAAATTGGAAAGCCCTACGGAGTCGTACCAGCTCGTCATTGCCACATGTCTGGTCCTACATATTTTAGGACTGGGGCATGCTAGAGATGACAAGAATTTTTTCGCTATCTGCCTTCTTCGATGCTACTTATCCATGAAGATGGAGTGGGATTTGACTCCCATTACTAATGGAGCTAAGTCCGGGAATATCAGCTATAGACAGGGCTATTTCTTCAGTTTCGGTAATGGACATTTGTCCAAATGCGAGGACTTTACCCTGGGAACGTTCCAAGTGAAGATTCTTCGTTGATTCAACCTATCCAGTCTCCTTTGTTTGCCAATATTTACACTGATGCTGAAGGCATTTATCTTCAAAAGAACGTTCTCCTGCTAGGATGGTTGAAGAATAAAAATATTACTACAAGAAAAATGGCTTTTCATAGCAAATTTTTTCGGTTAAGAAAGGGTTTTCTTGACGGTTCTGGATCCATCATCTAGGCCACAGTCAAGAAAAGGCTCACATTTTCTTGACGGTTTCTGATTTTCTTATCTTGAAGGTTTTAAACCGACAAGTAATAAAACTTTCTTGACGGTTTTTAGCCGTCAAGAAAACATATAAAAAACCATCAAGGTAGATAAAAACTTTTCTTGACTGTGGCCTAGATGACGGGTAATAACCGTCAAAAAAACTATTTCTTGACAAAAAAACCTTCAAGAAAAACCTGTCTTGATGTTTAAAAATCGTCAAGAAATGATATTTAATAGCATAATTCATATATTTGTTGACGTTTTATAACCGTCAAGAGAAATTATTTTTTGTATAACAAAAATTCTATTAATAATTATATAGTATATATCTAACAAACATAATATCAATATAATCTAGAACGTCGTAAACATCAAAGAACTATAATACACAATTTTTATATTAACAGATACACGTTCATACACCACAAACATCTAACCACATCCAAATAACCAAAGTCTATGGTTTTTGTATAACATCTTAAACAACCAAAACCTATTTATACAAGTAAACCAAAATACATCTGAACCCCGGAGCACATCCCTCCCATCACAGTACATCTTTCATTTTTCATGTAGTTCCTGAGAGAGAAAAAATAGATTTAATCAGTATGTATTTGTACAAACTGATATTAATATGTCTACATGACAGATAAAAAAAACCTTACTAAGAAGAATAGTCTTTTGATAAGAGTCACCAAAGTTGGATATATTTTGTCATTATTGCATTATGTATGATGGTTTCATAAGTTTCCAAACCATAAAAGTATCCAACAAAGACTGTTTTAAGTTCACAAATATATGGATGACATGAAACATGATAAAGAAGAAGAAAACTAGACGATTACCATGAATACCTTGGCAACATCAGCAAGAACATAGTTGATTTTCGAACTCTAAGCATAGACAATCAGTCTCCTCCTCCTGTCACATTCCCTCCCTCTTTATGGAAGCAGTTTCTGTCTGACCCTGTTGCTAAAAATTGATGAACTCTTCCTTATTGGCAGAGCCTCGTAATATACTTGCACGAGTTTAAGTCCGAATTTTTGCAGTAAATGAAAGTTTGCTTATTTACAAAAAAGAATAAAAAAGAAATAAAATACTAATATATACATGACCCTTAAATTTCAAAGAAAATCCTAAATTTTATCCTTCTACTACAAAGCTAACACAAGAAACTTTGGAGGTTATACCAATCCGAGCATGTCATGTCTTTGGTATGAAAGCTATTTTTGCTGCCATTCACATATGTGCTAAGTGACATTATAAATGAAATATGTTTCTAATTTAAGAACACTTATGCTTCTGAGAATACACTAATACATATATTAATTTCATTTAGCCTTCCATGATATGGATGCAGCTAGAGACAGACAATTCCAGGTCAATTCACTTAACCTTATCTTCGAAAACTTTGTCAAAACAAAGATGGAGATAATAGTTCAGTCAGTTTGACCGACCGATACATGAGGGGAAGTAGGCCTGCACAAATAACTCTATATATTATACACCACAATCTTGTACCAAATATGCAAGCCTGTACCGAAGCAACAAAGATAACTTAAGTCTATATACTATACACCACAATCTTGTACCAATTTTGATTACCAGTCCTAAGTACATTATGCCAAACATTTTTCAACAATTACTTAGCAAATGCTGCTAGTTCAAAAAATAATGATGCTTCCCACTTCAATATAAGTACAAGTACTTCTGTTGAATATCTTGGAATTTAAATTCTCAATGGTTCTAGCATATGATCAAATAATCTTGTCCTAGAAATTCTAAAGAACTCTATGAAGTGTGTGTACAATTAAAAGAGAACAGCCTGATAAGCATATACATTAGCTAAAGAGTATTTGTATAAAGATGTACCTTCTAATTTAGGCTACTATGCATTCCTTTTGATGGTTCCAACTGCTTCCTGGGTGTAGTGAAGTCTTTGCAAGGAGTATATGTTGGAGTATTCCTAACATTTGGCCTACTATTGATTGCTTTAGTAACATTTGACTCTCTAACCTGTTTTTCAATAAATAGATATGATATCCTTTGATTTTGATAGTCTGGATAGTCTATTATACTTCTAGTAGAACTTACCAATAATTTATAGGATGACATAGTGCACCTGTATTAATATAACCACAAAAGAGCAAATAGGATTAAATCTCTATACCTAGCAATTTGTAGATGAATTAATACAGGGACATAGATGATTGCTTATAGCATCCACTGATGCTTCAGCTGGGCTAGTTGTAAAGCAACTATTTAAAAATGAGTGGCTTGTGAGACGAACTCGAGCTCACAAATATTTATAAAGGGCTAAGCTTGAGCTCAGTTTTAGGCTCGTCTTAATCCCGATCTTGATCTCGTGCTCATATTTTTTCCTAAAGAGCACGAGATAACTTCCAGAATAACTTCTGCACAGAAGAGTAATGCCATTGCAAATGGTTTTGAGGTTTTCTAATATAAAATTGATGGATGTACTAAGTTGATAAGTAATAGCATTACAAAGGGATTTAATACTGTGTTCTCTGTCTATAACTTGGAAGATGACATGTGGAGATCATATTGATACTATTGCATTAAAAATTATTTTGCTACTGTGTTCTTGATACATAGTTCAGTAGCTGCATTTCTTATGCCGAAGAATACTTTATCATTGTGATTACATAAGCATGAAGCAAGATAGGACGGAAGAATGAATTGATGAAATTCCAGCTGCTGAACCAGAAGCTACAAGGAGCAACCTTTTTGCCGCCATTCCACCCAAATACATGGCTAACACCTTTGGCTTTAGCAGAGCCTATTTCAACACTGGGACCTTCTAGTCCTAAGGAATTCCTAGTATCAAGATTTATAGTGTAGTGAATGACAATGGGGACAAATCAACTACTGGTCAGAATGATGCTATATGGTCTTCCTGCGAGATGGCAGTTATATGGATGCAGAATCAGCTCATCCAGAATAAAACAAAAGCCAACGTACTGAAAAACATAAGTGACGTAAGAATTACTTGAAATTATGAAGAGTAAATTTGCACATTTTTTTATGCCATGATCTCCCTTGCAGTTATGCCAGTAATTGTCAGTCCCATGGGGCAGTCAGATGTTGACTGCAGCAACCTTGCCTCAATTCCTGCTATTTTATTCATAATCGGTGGCAAAAACTATAACCCGACACCTGAACAAGTATTTTGTGATTTTATATCTTAGTAACTGCCTATGTCTAGTACAAGATAATTGACTGACTATATTCGATTTAATTGTGTATAAATTTATTTATTTCTTTTTCCAGTACAAGACTGATTGCATGCATAATTCTATAATCAAAGATTCTCAACACTAAAAATTTAAACATAAATTAGGGTTGGGCAAGTGAGTCTATACATTTAGTTCAACTATTCAATGAAGATGAAAATTTTGAAATGATCACACACAATACACAGTATAGGTTTTCTTATTTGCATGAAACCAAACTAAATATCAAAGAGTATAACAAGATATCTTTTAATGCATGTTACCTTGTAAAGTGTATTACATGTTACCTCGTAACGCATCTGGACACCTACGACAACTGGAACAAGTGTATATATTGACATGAAAACAATAAAGGCTATCATCCTGCAACCAACAAGAAGAGAATCAGTCCAACTCATAATAATTTGGTAATAGGTTGCAAAAGGTAGAATAGGGGAATAAAGGGTGTATTTGAAAATGTCTACCCTGTATCTCAGATGACTAAAATATTTTAGTACCCATGATACACTCTTCAAAGAAAGGTATAAAAAAATCTCTATTTAAGAAAATAAAATTTATAATAGATAAAAGTCAGACATAGAACCTACTTAATTTATACTACAAATGAATTTCCTAAGATCCAATGGTAAAGACATTTCCTATATGAGTTGCAAACTCGTTGCCAGTTGCATCTTGGACATGGATGGTTTCAAAGGTGCCCTAATTTTTCTCCCTGTACTTGATCACACCGACTCGTCCAGTGTTTTGCACACCAGTAACCATGACAACGTTTCCAATATCAAACTTGATAAAGTCTTTAATCTTGCCAGTCTCGAGGTCAAGCTTAATTGTGTCATTAGCCCTGACAAGAGGATCAGGATATCGGATGGTACAACCATAATAGATGTTCAGGTGGGGATGTATTTCTATCAAAACTAAACATTTTGGACCTTGCACAGCTTGAACTGTGCAAAATTATTGAGGCAATTATTCAAATTCATGAAGTGAAAACAAATATTAAGTTAAATAAAGGCTTCTACTAGTATTAACATATCAGGGCATCAACCTTGGTGAATATGTGGGAGTGTCAATATTTTGTGATTCATCTTAATCTCCACTCCCTTTTCTTTTTAGCTGCTAATTGTAACAAATTAGTTTCGGGTAAAGTGGTATTTTTGTCATTTTTATATTACATGATATTTGTTAATAATAAATATGTGCTAATATGATTATTGTGGTTAGTGAGCTAGCCTACTAGACTGGATTTAGTATTGGTTGAGCCAATTAGACCCAACAAGACTAGGCATGACTTAATTAGTTTTCAATTAAATTAGATTATAGTATGGCTAAGGACCACCCTTATGGAGAAGAACTAGGTGCTAGAAGGCTTTATTGTGATAGTTATCGTAGTTTTTGTAGCCAAATTGAGAAAAAATTGAATTTATGTCCACCAAGTGTTTGAGGGATGGTCCCTTGGTTCTTTGAGAGTCTATTTCATTAGGGAATAATGTTTATGTGTCCACAATTGGATACGAGTAGGCCATATCATGATACGTCATGATACATATAGGTAGAATTGATGTTTCTAGGTGGTTAGTGCCTCTTTAGTGTCATATTCCATATATATTACTAAATCTAGTGTTTATGTATATCTTTATATCATAAATTATATTTATAATGTGTATCAAGTATTATTGGTGGGGGTATCATGATTTGGAGTGAGTATCACAAGTGTATCATGAGTATATGGTGAGTATCTTGGTGTTGCACACACAAGTATTTGTGAAATGGATTAGTGTTTAGTGTGTGTATGTCTACCTAAGCTATGAGTGTCATATATATATATATATATATATATATATATATATATATATATATATATATATATATATATATATAATATGTGTGTGTGTGTGTGTGTGTGTGTGTGTGTGTGTGTGTGTGAGGTGGTGTGATGGTTTGTGGCATTGTAGTTATTGGTGTTGTTGCTATGTTCCTGGATTATGGATTGGGTTTGAGTCTGGCTGGAGGTAATGGTGTATGTGTGTGTGTGTGTGTGTGTGTGTGTGTGTGTGTGTGTGTGTGTGTGTTATGGTGTATGAGGGTGAGGTGCTAGAGTAGTGTCAAGAGTAATACCCAAATATCTGTTTATGAGATGAGTATCAGTGAGGGGACTGTGGTGGTGCAAGGGTGTAGTGTGCAACAGTGAAGAGTAGGACCAGTCGGGTATATGGGGGTTCTAGAAGTAGAGGAAGCAATAGCAGTGCTGTATAGTCAAAGGGGGGTTAAGGACAACAGTTATATCAGCAGCTATGTTTCTATGTTGGGTAGCAGAGGCAGCTGCACAAGTGCAGCAGCAGGAATGCAGGGTAGCTAGGGGTCAGGTGTATTGAAGGGAAGCAGTAGTGTTGGGTTACACTGCAGGTAGAGGAGGTAGTCTCAGCAGCAGCAGCAAGGTGCAGCTAGAAGCTATTGTAGGCAGTGACAAGGAAAGGGGGTGTCCAAAGGGTGGTGCAGATATTGGCGTTGGTGTTGGTTATTAGTGCAGTTGTTGGTATGTGGTGTTGGTGTCAGTGTTGGTTGTTGGTGCATATGTTGGTGGAGAAATCGGGTATCAGTAAACTATACGACACCAAACCTGTTTTGGTTGCATAGGTTGTATATGTTTCAGACTTACATAGTTTATTTTAAACAAATTATAAACATGCAACAGAAGTCACTTAGTTTTTTCTTATGTAATTTCACGTCTAGAGATTGAATAAATAGTAGTAATGTGAAGAGAACAAAGGGAGCCATAAATGACTACATACATGAAACAGTGACAAAATAATATATATTTATTATCTTTTAGAAGGTTAAGCTGGAGTGTAAACCTACTCTTCATGCAGTTAGAAAATGCTTCATTGAATGGTACAAACATTCAGAAAAAATTTACCTAAAGTTATAGAATCAAAAGATCCATGAGAAGCAATATTAGTATAACATTGTGTCTAAATAGTAATTGTAATTTTTATATAAAAAAATAGGGGTTTAAGATAATATGACCCAATTGATTCTGAATTGGTAATGAGGAATGAATTTAACATCAAATGTGCTCACCATCTAAAAGAGCTTTGGAGACCTCCTATCATAGTAACAGTCAATACTCGTAGTTCATGTAAGGTTGTGTTAGGCAATTACCAACCCAAAATTCTAAAGAAAACCTAGAAAAGTTCATATTTTAACAGAATAATTATTTAGGGATAAATTAGCATCTACGAAGAACCGACACCTCCAAGAATCAGAGCAGGTTGTGTCAGGCACTACACAAACAGTCAATGGTATCATATTTGTATCGATATGTCCGTACTATATTGTCTCGTATGTGTGTCAGTACTACCATGCAACATAGATCAACAAAGAAGAAAATTTATGAAATTTACAAAAGGATATCACATACTAAGAAGCTAAAGGGAATAAGAGAGATCAGGGCCGAAGAAGGATGTTGCTGCATTCCCCTTTAGTACTTGTGACGGTATGAAAGAATCATCTTTATATCCTGAAATTAAACCAAAATTAAAATTTTGGAACATGGATCATTACAGAAGTCCCTAAATAGAAAGAAATTGACCACAAACCGAGAAAAACCTAATTCTGTTAATCAAGCATCTAAAAATTGCCTTCTTTCCCATCCATGTCCTCAATCAGAGCCATATTCTAGTCTTGATCAGAGTGTACAGATAAATCCCCCACAAAATAAATCTACCAATCAATTTGAGGACCATTTCTTGATTTAAAATTAAGAAAAACTCTAGGGTTTGATATTCTTACCATGAGGTAGAGAAATCGGGTCCTCGTTCGAGTAGAAATCTTGGTCCTGATCTGAAACAAAGAAAACCCCGTCAATATAGATCTCAATCTTTTATATTTGAAACAAACTTGAGACTAGTAGGTCCGAGTGTCGGTGTTGGTGTCGTTGTGGGCTTCTTGTCGTCGTTGTAGGGTAGCCTACGGAAGCTCATCGAGGCTAAACTTAGATAATGCCGCGTGTGTGGAAGCATTTGGCATGGGGGAGAAGCCGATTGATTCACCTGAGCGGCCTTGTAGGCCTCCATGGTATCCTCGGTGGCCTCCTTCCTCTCGTCGGTGACCTTGAACAATGCCAGGTAGCGGTGGTAGTCCCCCTTCATCTTTAAATAGAAGACCTGGACTCCCCGGAGGCGGCGGAGGGAACGAGGCAAGAGTCTATGAGCGAGAGGAACCTCTTTAACATCGTGTCGTGCTCGGACTCGACGCGAGCACGGTAGTCGCGAATGAGCGTCGTTGCGACGGCCAGGTTCTTGTAGACGACGGAGAAGACATTGCGCTACTGAAGGCATCACGAGGGGCCGACAATATCTAGGGTTTATTAGTGTTTGGAGGTCGATGGTGCTAGGGTTTTAGTGGAGAGTTTGGGGAGGAGGAAGAGAAGGTGGCAGAGGAAAGCAGATCTCCAATCATGTGAAAAAATGGAGAGGATAGAGAGAGGAGAGAGAAGAGGCTCGGGGAGAATGAAAAAAGAATAGAAGCAGCGGGGATTTGTTTATACATGTATTACTTGACGGTTATCAACAAACCATCAAGTAATGCAATGGGTTTTCTTGACGCTTTATCTAAAACCGTCAAAAAATATGGTCCAATTTTGATACTTAACAAAAAAAGGTTATTTTGTTGACATATGTCTAAAACCGTCAAGATAACCCCTATTCTTAACGGTTTTTTACGACCGTCAACAAATAAAAGTCAAGGAAGGCAATTTTTCTTGTAGTGTATCTATTGGCGTCGAGCAACGACATGCATATTGGATGAATATACTGAGAACCTCATATCTTCGGGTTTATATAATGCCTTGTTAGCGACTTTCTATGGCATTGCGTCCAATGCCAATATGTTCTTCGCTTTGCTAGAGCGATATAACTCTAGCACTGGGACTATTTTCACTCCTCGTGGTGAGTTGGGGTTTGTCTTACACGAGATGACGCACATATCTGCACTGCCCATAGAAGGTTCCTTATGAGGAATACGTACCTACCAACGCAAAATTAGCAGATTTATCACAGACTGAGTCGCGTCTAGTTGAAGTATATCAGGAGCTGATGTGCCACTACTTGGCCTGCAATCATTATCACAATACTGATTATGGCAATGTCTTCATCAGAAAATGGTTCCAATACCTCTTCAATGATAGAAGCGAGAAGGAATGCATGAAGATTCGACCGCTTCGACCTTTGAGCTCTACCAGAGTTTAAGAACTCATGGCAAGTCATAATGTCAAAGATAAGTCCTTCGAGGATCATATAGGAGATTTTGTAGTAGGTACACAAGCTATGAGCTATCTCAGGCTTACTCGTATAGAGATTTCGTCTGAAGCTTTTTTGGCCAGATATCCCTCTTTATGGCTCCGAAGATGGTTATTCCCCCGAAGTTTATACTCATAGGGCCGTCTCCATAGGAATATTTTATTTTCTGTAGTGCGTATGGTCTTGAAGCATCGACTAGAATTGCTACCAGCTATGGTGTGCTGTTTGAATGATGGTTTATGGAAACTTGCTTATAATTTGGTGGTAGATCATCGATGAGAGAAATTCCCTCGAACAGAGCTTCCATACTATCTGATGGGCTGGTTGATTTTGCACAATCAGAGTTTGATGGTTCCCAGTTTGGCTCAGGCTAATGTGACATAACACATATTCCTTTGTAGATATAGGCTTTCTAGGTGGACCTATACTACACCTTTTCAGACCAAGTGAACTTTAAATATGGGGAACAGTTGGAGCTTTTACTACTCTATCCCGACGTGGAAACTGAACACCATGGTTCAAGTTTTATTGATCAGGGGACAATAATATCGAGCCTACCATCAGGGGTCTTTTCATGGCTAATGTTTATCCGACCCTCTCACTTGGTGTACAGAAGTAGCAATGGTTGCACCTTCGAACCGTATCTACCTAGCCGCTTTGCAAGACAATTTGGCTATGATCAACTGTACGTGGGAAATTCTACTCCGTGCTTAGCCAATTCTGGAGGTTTAATTAATGGCGCCAGGGTATGGAGATATTTTATCATGGGTTGCACGGGAGCCACCTTTACTCTGCCTGAACCCAAACCTCCTCTATGCTTATTGTATTCCTTTGCCCAGTTTTATTGCTCCATAAACCAATTCCACGTAGACTTTGATATACGAGCTAGTTTTCAAAACCAGACGTAAGGAGTCAATCCGAACACAATAAGACCTTCTCTAGTTGAAGAGGAGGATGATGCTCCATTGGGTGAGATATTAGAAGCTCTCCTACATATAGGACCAGATGCATCGACTCCTATCCTTGATGCAGCGGCTCAATTTATCATGTCGGTTACACTTATACCTCCTCCTTCGCCAATGGATCCAAAGGATCAACCTGCTCTGGGAAGTCCTGATTCTGTTGTAGAAATAATTTTACCTTCTCGGGTTGAAGTTGCTAAGCGGGTCGAGTCACAAGCTGACATCGTCGCTATAGCCCCCGAAGATATGCCTGGTCAGGATGTTCAGGCTCAGCCTCAATCTGCTATAGTTACAGCTGGGATTGAAAATGCTATAGAGAAGATTGATAATGAAACTGTAGTTTCAGTATCGAGCATGACGTTGACTGATTAAGATAATTTGCTCATTAATGTCGACTCGTCAGAGGTAGAGTCTTTGTTGACAGGCCTGAGGAATTACTTGGAGGGGCAGACTCGTGAAGACTAATATGTACCACCTGGTGCTGGTACGTGTCTCTCTATTCTTTCTATACCACAAGTTCTTGCATTGCATGCTTCATTGTCACAAATTCATGCAATGATAACTTCGGCTAGCACAGGCCAAGGTGTTACTTCTTTTCTTAGCTTGACGTGCATATATCTTAATTACAATATGTTGTTTATTAATCATATTATTTGCTTAATTTTATAGGTGATGAGATTGTAGTAGGAGTCTCTCCGGAGAGGGCTGAAGAGACGGTTGTTTCTTATGCTAAAACAACTTCAGTTGCTGATATCACAGTTTTGGCTACGGATATCGTATCAATGCCGCCAGTAGCTTCAACTGTTCTGTGGTAAAATTGACCAGTGCTGTTGAAATGGCTTCCACTATTAGCCCGCAAGAATGAGCGATGGGTTCTTCATCTTTTATCCCCAGTATCGAGGGTACAACTATTATGAAAACTACCTTCGTGCACCATGGTCGAGGATTAGCAAAAAATATTGTGACTCAAAGTTCAAGCCCTCGTTTAAATGCTTTAGTAGAAGCTTATATATCTGTTTTCTATGCAATATTAAAGGAGTTGATAAATCTGGTACTCGAGAAAGGTTTATCCTTTGGGGAAGTGAAGGATGCTAGCTTGTCCATGATTCAACTTATCAGAAATTTCAAGGTTGAAGCTAGGGCTACTGCTCTTGAACAAATCTTGATAGGCCTTGAGTAGCCTATTAATGTATATCTGCAGCTTAATAGTGGAGACATCTCGGCTCTAATTCAAACTAAATACGAGTCAATTACTACTGAGTTCATGGAACTTCAGACCACCTTTCAGGACCATATTGCGATTCATGCTGAGAAGAGTGTCCGGATAAATACTTCGATAAAAAAGTGACTTATTCTCTGTCTTTTCATCGTTCTGCCAACAATGAACATAATAATAGGGCGATACAGCTCAAGACTCAGATTCAAGAACTTGAATCCCATCTTAAGAAAGCGAAGGAGGAGTTGAAGGTGACTGTGGAGCGACGTATGGATGAGCTGGTACATTGTGACCTAGCAAGAGAACAGCTTTTGGAGCTTGAGCATAATAAGAACGAGCTTGATCATGCTCGAAATAAGATGATAGAGTCATATGCATCTATGGCTCCTTTTGCTACAGATGACTCTAGAATGCTTGAAGCAAGTAGGAGGGCGACATTAAAAAATGATCAACAACTAGCTCGACTGGCCCAGTTCCTCCTTGATCTTTCTACTCCCCCTGAGTGAGATCTATATTATGCTCTTCCCTGTTTTGTAAGTTTCTCAATGAAAATATATTGAAGCTTTTAGCTTTAAATAATGTTTGTTTATTGTGGACCCATTATTTATTGTGTATCTACTATTAGATACAAATAATAGGTTAGAGTGAAAACGAGATTAGAGTTAATATGGACGTGATATGCTTTCAAATGAGATTCTATCGAATATATCTGCTTAGAGGTATTATGGACATAGCGGAATAACTCTGTGGGAGAATTTGGTAGATTTATCACTCAAGGCATACTCGTGTTAAGTACAAATGATAAATTTTAAAGGATATAATATTATCAGAGGTGATGTGGACGTGATAGTTTACTAGTTTACTCCACCAGAGGTAATATGGACATGAATCATATTACACTTATTGACTGGTGAATAAATATGTGAGATTATTTTTAACCCAACTGGGGATCAGGAATATGATATCCTTAAAATAACTAGGCTTTAAGAATGGAACATTTTGGTTGGAGAGGATCGTTTATGTGATCTCAACATGAGTGTTCCATTGGATCTGAGTATTGTACCACTGGAGAAGTTTGAGGACCCATTACCGATGTCTTATTCAAAAATGAATATAGGTAATAGTTCAAGAGTCCGTGTAGGCTTTGAGTTGCTGGGGATTAAATAAATTGTATCTATTGTACATCTTATTTTAATTTGTTGGAGATGGAGAAGAATATGTCATGCTTAGACATAATACTTCTTGAGGAATTTTTCGTTGATAGGCATCATTATCAAATCTCCATTAGGCTTAGCACGCTTGTAGGCTCCGTTGGAGAATACAGTAGGCTTCGAAGGATCAGGCTCTGTTGTGACCGGAGCAGCAGGAGTTGGCAAAGTAAGAAGAGTGTCAAAAATATCTTCCTGGACAGATTCATAAGTTTATGATAATCTTTGTCAGACCTGGTACAAGTCATAGCTTCTTCTTCGGGCATTGAAGAAAGGAGTAATATGTTACAGGACTTAAGTTTTTTTTTATTATGTCCCTTCTTGGTGCGAGTCTGTGGGCTAGTCTCATCGTAGCCCAATCCACTATGGGATTTATTAGACTATCCTCGAAGTTATAAAGGAATACATCGTCCCTTACCAAAGTTCAAACCTTTAAGTTTCTGCAAATCATACCCCATATTTTGCATCAAGCGTACTGATTGTTGGCTGTATCGATGAAATTAGGGGCGATCCTCCTCAAGCACCTTAGTCGAGGTCGATGCTCTAATGGTTGCAGAAGGAGGAGGAGAAGTTTGTGTAGGAATACCTTCATAAGCACTGAAGATTTGTTGCGCCCTATATAGCGCAATGCTGCCAATTATGAGCCATTGCAGGTGCGTCAAGCGAAGCTTGTGAGTAGAGCTTGGTTGGACAATGTTCAGATTTTGAAGTCTGATGTCGAGAGATACATCTTTCTGATGATGGTCCAGATCTCCGTATGATTGAGGATCCAAAGAAATCATATTGCATGATTTATACTTCTTACCATTCTTAGATTTTGAATTAGAAAATGTTGTTTACTGATCCCAATCTGATAGCAGGTCAGGATAAATCCACATAATCTCACCATGATCTGTGGTAAGAGGCACCAATTCCTCTGTTTGACTTCTAGGAGGTGAAAGATTTACCACTTTAATCGTAGCTCGAGGTATTGGGACACTGCCGTTCGGGACTTCTTGTGCTCGAAATTTGCCGAATTGAAGAGACACCATATTGGGAGTGACTGTCTTCTCTTTGTTGTGAAGGGTGATAGATTTAGCATTTATCAACAGTTGTATCTTCCTTTTCAAGATATAACAAGCCTTGATAGGGTGATGTATATATCGGTGGTACAAGAAGTACTTCGGATTGTCTGTTTTACCAGCCTCATTTGGTCGCTTGACATCAGGCAACTGCAACTTGTTGCTTTTTATCAAGCATTCAAAAATACTGGAGATATCACCCTCAATAAAGGAGTATTCTTCCTTAGGCCTAGAAGACTCTGTAGGATTTTGTGTTGGATGAGAGGTGGGTCGCTTTGACAGATTTATCGCCAAGGCCTCGATTTATTTGCTGTTGCGATTATTTGTACTATTGGAGGGACGCTTCCCTTATGTATTAGTCATTTGTAATCCAAATTGCATGCTATTTTTGTATTGCCTTCAGCAGCTTCGGTCCCGATGATGAACGCCGTCCAGTCTTATAATTGAGTTGGACCTGTCCAGAGCCCTACTATAGGCAGTAGGTTCTTTTTGCATGTATCAATGAATGCAAAGTGGAATACCGAGGATAACTTCTGAGTTGCCTGTCTAAAATATTTAACGAATTCAGTAGCGGATTCCTTCTCCTTCTGTTTGTTTTCAATAAGTGAAGACATCATCATATCCATGCCTCCCTCATAGAATCGTGTGAGAAAAAGATACTTCATATTATCAAACGAGGATATTTAGTTATCAGGTAAACTGTGATACCAATTATAGGCTATGCCAGCCAACCTACGAATAATCTGATAAGGAGAGCATCATCTTTCTGCAGATAAGCTGTCATTATATTAAAGTATTGATATATTGGCTCGGTGTTGTCCTTCTACCTTCAAATAAGAGTATCGATTGGGGTTTTTATTTAGGAGGGAATGAAACATTATCCTAATGCGAAGGATAAGGTTATTTCACCCCTAGCTTGCAGAGTTGGTCTTTGTTCTTTAAAACATTAACCTTTGCACGTAACTCTCGGATAGCTTCGAGAGGATCTTCTTGTCGGAGTGGTGCGGCTGACTGATAGGATCCTGGTTAAACAGGAATCATCACCTGCGGAGATCCACCCCCAATATTGAGAGGATTAAGAGTTGATGCTACTAACTCTTGGTTTATGACCGCTTCTGGATTTGTGTTATCCTATAGAGGCTTTGTTCCAGGAGTAGGCTAGGCAGGTACGAATGAAGCCACTTGGATGGGTGCTGGTATAAAAGAATGTTGGGATGTTATCATTTGATGCATATTTTGCATCATGGTGTGCATGTCCTTGAGAGCGGCCTCTAATGAGTTAAGGAGTTGTTCGGTGGCTTCCGAAAAGAAGCTTCTTGTTCATCACCGATGGCGTAAACGCTAACATCACTATGTACGACAGAGGAATTGGTAGAAAGAATCGTATAGTTGGAGTCTACAGTGTCAGTTTCAAGATCAGGAGGATTCGTACCCCCAACCTCAAATTATGAGGAATAGGGATTCTCCTGACAAACGAGATCTCATCTTCGAGAATGAGTATTTTGGTATACTCCTTCAAAGGAGTCGACAAGTTGGTCAAATCTTCTCTGGCAGGGTATTCTTTAAGAACTTTGTCTTGATTGTCTCCTACCACGGGGAAGATTTGAAGCTATATATGCTGAAGCGAAGAGCGGTTCATCATCATGCTCCTAGTTGTCAACTTGCTTTGTATGTTGAGGCTTAGGAGACTAGTAAGTCAACCGGTCAAACGCAGACTGTTTTACTGATGCACAACAATATTCTATTACAACACTATGACAATTGCAATAATTTTCATTAGGAAACAATGTTATAATGTCAGAAGGGTCCCTCTCTTTATGTTTTTGCACAATAAGCCCATATAAATCAAAAGAGGGAAGAGAAGTGGAGAAAGAGGGCAGACCCTGCCTCTTTACATGGATATATTGAATCTTTTGTGCATATTTTTGGTCCCTAGTGTATATAGTGATGTGCTGGCTTGATTGACAAGTGATTCGTCATATCTCGAGTTTTTGCTCTTTAGGGAGGAGAGAAAATTGTCTCTAACAGTCCTCTTGTGTACACGCACACAATCAGCATGTTGTGTAGAGATTGCTCATTTTTGGTGCATATTCTGTGGCGCAAACAAAGTTGGCATTATCTACTCGCATTTAATTTTGTACGGAGGTCTTGACTTGATGCACGAGTGGCGCATAATTTTTCCTCCATTGTTCGCGTAATCAAGATGTTAGAAGAATAATTTTCCCTGACCAATACTTTATTTGTGCGCTAGTTGGTTTGGACAGCAGTGTCCTTGCCTTGCTTGCCTCGTATATTTCAGCGAATATGCACGGGGTGATGAGCTTGGGTATGGATCACCCTTTGCTCGAAATTATACGAGTTGTACAAATTATATCCCTTGTTTAATGCAAGGGATTCAGAAGCTTGGGTGTGGATCACCCATTGCTTAAAATTGCACGAGTTATGTGAATTGTATCCCTTGTTTAACACAAGAGAATTTTCTACCAATTCATTGATCTGAACAGAATTGACTGGCGAACTCTCGTCAATCAGAATGTACTTTCCCTTGTTGGCAGCAACTTTAGGATATGCATAACGAGGTTTGGACACCCACACTTTGTGAGTTTTCATCGACTTAAGTTTGGATGTGGGGTGAGCACTACCCCCAGAATAGAGCATTTCTTCATATGCATGTTGGTCGAACTTCACGACCAAGGTCTTCTGTGTTGAGCCGACCAAAGCAGTATCGAGTTAAGCTATCACCTTCTTGTCAGAGGAGAAGGAAGTTCCCAGCAGAGTAGTCATCTTGTTTACAAGAAAAAGTTTATATGAAACATTTGTGTTACAAACTGTTGAAAAAAAAAGTACAAAAAATATCCTAAATAGGAATCTAAGTACAATTGATCATTATGGGGAAGTATAGTTGTAGAGATCTGATCTATAGATGATCACTATACTCCTTGGACCACTCGACATTAAAGAAATGCACACCACGACGGAGAACAGCACACGAAGATGAAGAGATATAGGAAATATTGCGAACAACTTGGAGAGTTGAACAATAAGAAAGATCTGGCACAAAGGCACGAGAAGCTTCTATTTCTCTCTCTCTGCTATTGAATTTTAAAGACTTGAAGATTGCTACGAACAACTTGGAGAGTTGAACAATAAGAAAGATCTAGTATAACAGTACGAGAAGCTTCTATTTCTCTCAATCTGCTCTTGAATTTCAAAGACTTGAGATTTCTAGCCACTTTCTCTCTATCTGTCTGTATGTGCCCCTTTCTGTGTATCTATTTATAGAGTTTAGGAGCAGTTATGAGAGTGTGTGTGCACTATGGATAGTCAATATTATTTTACCATTATGTGCACACTTTTGGTGGATTAACACCCCACGTTCTAGATGAGTGGGTGCACAACTTGTTATTTGGTCGACATGTAGCTTCGTATACGAGGAAAGCATAGATCGTGGGGGACAGTTATTTGTACACATTTTATGAGAAGTCCGAAATGTAAGATACACATTCATAATTGTTCACTGTCGGTTAGGATAATATGTGCACTTTAGAAGTTGTTGGAGACTGGCTTATTTTTAGTAAGATTAGCATTACAATGCACTTTTGAAGGAAATGGCACTGCGACGCACTTTTGAAGAAATGACAATGCGGTGCACTTTTGATGAACATGGCACTGCGGCGCACTTTTAAAGGAAATGACAATACGGTGCACTTTTGAAAAGAAATGACACTACAACACACTTTTTGAAGGGAATGGCTCTGCGGCGCACTTTTGAAGGAAATGGCACTGCAGCGCACTTTTGAAAGAAATGGGTTCGCGGTGCACTTTTGAAAAGAATGGCTCTAAGGCGCACTTTTGAAAAGAATATCACTACGACACACTTTTGAAGGAAATGACACTACGACGCACTTTTGAAGAGAATAGCTCTGCGGCGCACTTTTGAAAAGAATGTCACCATGGTGCACTTTTGAAAAAAATGACACTGCGGTGCAATTTTGAAGAAAATGGCACTACGGCGCACTTTTGAAGGAAATAGATCAGCGACACACTTTTGAAGGAAATAGCTCTACGGCACACTTTTGAAGAGAATGGCTCTGCGGCGCACTTTTGATGAAAATGGCATTATGACTCACTTTTAAAGGAAATGGCATTTCGATGCACTTTTGAAGAAAATGGCACTACGGCGCACTTTTGAACGAAATGGCTTTGTGGCATACTTTTGAAGGAAATGACGGCGCACTTTTGAAGGAAATGGTTCTGCGGCGCACTTTTGAAAAAAAATGGCACTGTGGCACACTTTTGAAGGAAATGATACTATGGCGCACTTTTGAAGAGATTGGTACTGCGGCGCACTTTTGGCACTACGGTTGGGTCGCTAAATGACAACTAGGTCGGCGTGTCGTAGCTTTGCTGTAATGATGACGTCTAACTCTTCGGTTTCTGCAACTGTCAGCTGTCAGCTGTCAGCTGTCAGCCTGCTGTATTAAATGTTGAGAGAGAGAAGATCATTTTTGTACCATCTTTCATAACATTAAGAAAGTGTGCCACTTTTCTACTCTCTGAATAGTGCGCCATCCTTTGAGATTAATGGAAAGTACACCAAAGTAAGAAAATGTATGTCTTTCTTCTGAACAAGTAAAAAGTGTACCATTCTTCTACTTATTGGGTTAATTTATAGAAAACTGCCCCATCTATCTGAGGCACACTTTTTATGCTTCTACACGGACGAGGTTCTTCCGTACCCTGCAAGCAATCTGGTGGGTTATCAGTACATGAATGCATAGTTGGGGAGGCTTCTCGCCCGCTCAAAAAATCCAAAAAAATTATTTTAGTTTCGTGTACCATCTATTAAGTAGCCTTTCTAATCTTTTCCTTAGGATCAATTTCATGGCATATAATTAAAATCCTAACTCGTGTAGTAGTGCATCATGCGAATTAAGAGTAACACGGCAATACTTATCCACTTATCATTCGTCCTTCCTTATCCAAGGTAAAACAAATTAACCAAGCACGAATATATATATAATGAAATCAAGGAATCACATAAGCAAGCACAAGTGTCACGAGCGTGCTTCTGACTCAGGTGCACGAGTTATTTAGGCTACACAGATATGTTATACGAGGATGTTCACAGGTTCATAATACTGAATTAATGCAATGACTCGCACACGGATTGTCGCTAACCAAGGTGACTTAATCTATATAAATAGTGGATCGTTGGTGCTATAAGCCATTTGGATGAATCTCTAGACGGAGATGAGTATTGCGCTAAAAACTCGAGGCGTGCACCATCCCATCAGAACACAAGAGACTCGGGAATCTTTTGACAAAGATGGTATAGTGTCCCATTCCTAGCGGTGCACTATATAAGGCTTGTGGCTCGATTGACTCAGTCAAAATTGAGTATGGAAAAAATCTATTGTGGAATAAATCACTAAAATGCAATGAACATATCCAATTGATTGATTGGCTTCTGTTGGAATAAATCTAATAGCTTTTTTTGGATTTTTGGTTGGATTTCTTATATTTTTGCGGCTTGGTTTTGATGAATACGTTTTCGTGATTGGTTTTCGATGATTGATTGTTTAGCCCATTTTCATCGATTGCATGCATTCAATCTAGAGAACTCTGAGAGAAATAAAGATGGTAGTCTAACCAAATATTGGTGTCAATGTAGATAGAAGCGTGACCGGAGCCTGAGCGAACAAGCGTCTTTTCTCTCTCGACATTCTCTATTTGGTCAACGCTTCTGTCCCTTCTTCTCTACTCCTTCATGCCAATAATCAATAATGTTCTCTTGTAACCTTGCTAAGTCCAATGATCGATAAAGTCACGAATGTCACAAGTTTCATACCACTATTATAAATTAATGGAATTACATTGATAAGAGGAAAGTTCAATTATGTAACACAAGGAAGGATATAATCACTGTGTCATAGTTTGGTGCCATAACTTAGTAGTAAATTGGAGTCTACGGACTACCAATCGAATCAAATGAATAAGTATGCTAAAACAAGAATAGGGAAATATGCATTATTGCTCTGAATGTTTCAATATCGTACACTGCTATTTATTCTTATCATATAGTCGTAGATGCATTGTATGGTCATGGACAACTTATGCACATGGTAGTAAATTTTTATGAACAGAACCGGGGCACTGGGGACCGTTCGTCCCGGGGAAAATAGTAGCGCTTTGGTAGCACTGGGTATAAGCGAGACATTTATTAAGGCTTGCTACCTGCTTTGAATGGCGCATTGCACGTCCATCGAAGTCCTATATGGCATGTCCATCATGGTGCTACACCATAAATGACCCAGTAAGAATGGGTTGTATACTAATGATGTCTTATATAGGGGCGGTAAGAAAAATCCAGTAAATTATACGGGAACAGCTATTAGCCAGGGTAAGGATTCCATGTAAGGATTCCATATGTGCAAAGCTTATATATATATATATATATTACTGCATGAACTGTTGCTTAAATCTGTTTCATATTGTAATGTTGCATATATAATGGTGCCTATTTAACTGCTGCCTTAATTAAGAAGTGTTGGTTTAGGTGAGTGGGCTAGTTCTGCTCACCAGTAAAAGTTAAGTGCTGACCCACATCTCTGTGGGCAAACTAGGTGACCGAGATACCGGGGGCGATCAAGGAAATTAAAGCTTTTGTTGCAGTATTTTTAAGCTTCTTCCTATTTTTTAAAGTATTTCAAAGATTTATAGTAGCTGCTTTCAAGTTTCCCAGAAGTAATACAGGGGCATAATGTATGGGATAAGAACATTATTTCATATCAGCCTATCAGTCTTTCTTTTATGCAAAGCTATGTAAGCCGTTCAGGCATTTTTATTTTGGTGCTGATTAAATTATACTTTGTTGCAATGAATCAATAAAATAATTATTTTCTTCCTATATAAATGTGTGTTTTATAATCTATTACTGGGTGGTGGAACTGTTTACAAAAGATATTTGATACATGTGTACGTTCTTGTCTTGTACAAGTGCAATCCCAGACTTGTACGACATCACGTCCAGCAAGGACAATCGGTTCTGCAAAACCGAATGCGAGGATGAATAAGTTCTGCGGAACCGGGGTGTACCAAGATGGTATCAGAGCATGGTTTAAAGTTTAAAGTTCCTCGGATTTCAAAAATTAGTTTTTAAGTGGAAGTTTTCAAACAATAACGGTCTCAGATGATTTGCTTTTCGATAGTGCTGCATGAAATAATATTCCATACAATAAGCCCATAAATATTTTATGAGTGCTAATGGAAGTTATTTCTTTTGCAGATGACTAAGGGTGATAGTGCCAAGGCAACATCGTCGTCTGACCCAACGGAAAAAGTAATAAAAATGTTAGAGGCACAAAGGAAGCAGAGCGATTCACATCACAAGATGATTGAGACGCAGCATCGTGAGCTTCAAGCGCAGCTAACCAACCAGTTTCAAGCACGATTCGATAGGCAACAGCAGCAAGTTGATAACTTGTCTCAACTGGTGGCTACATTAACTGAGAATAACAACAAGACCGTAGTAGCTGCCATAAAAGAGACAGTAGTAAGAGATGCAGAGGAGACAGGACAGCCTCTAAGAAGGCGATCGACATTCAAGTTTTTTGAATTCAAAAGCTACAATCCGCCTGAGTTCAATGGCAAGGCATAACCAGAGGAAGCAATGGGCTTACTTTAGAGGGCATCTTCCGTATGTTGGATGTACAAGGCACCAAAAGAGTGGATTGTACGCCTGTGTGCAGCTACGTCTCAAAGCAGAAGACTGGAGGGAGTCAAAGAGACAAGCATTATGCGGTACCAACCAAGAAGCCAAAGTCTCATGGGAGACATTTAAGCAGGCATTCATCTCATAATTCATTCCACCAGCTGCCTGTCACAGAAAAAAAGTGTTCGTAGCGCTTGAACAGGGCAATATGTCCGTCAGCTACTATGAAGCAGAGTTCTTAAAGCGATCCAAGTTCGGCGGCTACATGATACCGAATAATAAGAAAATCAACTGTGATTCATTGAAGGTCTGAATGAGGGCTTACAGCGTAATATTCTCAACCGAAAGTGTGTGACGTACCGGGAAGCCTATGAAGCGGCTCTCGAGATGGAGAAATTTCATCCTCGAGAGGCGACACAACACAACCGTGGGAACCACTATAAATAACCCATGGCAGCAAACGGGTCTGATACTTCCAAGTGTCAAAACACAAATGACAACAGGGGACCCTATCAGGGACCTTACTGTAACAGGTGCAAGCGGATTGAACACAGTCAAGACGAGTGTCGAGATGGATGTTTTAAGAGTGGTAGTTTGGATCACAAGGCAGTGTGGTGCAATAGTGGGGGAAGAAATCAGAATCACGATCAATATTGCAATTTGAATCGTGATTAATAGTACAATCAGAATCGTGGACAAGCGTCATGAGCTCCACAGGCAGCTGCTGCAAATACTCAGAACCCAGGACCAGGAGGACAGGGCAAAGTGTTTGCACTAACTCAAGAAGAAGTTCTTGCCTTAAACACTGTCATAACAGGTATATTGCTATATATATAAATACATGCTCGTGTACTATTTGACTCTGGTGCTACACATAGCTTCATATCATCTACATTTGCTAATGAACATAAATTTGTAAGACACCGTTAGATATGAATCTTAGTGTCAACACTCCTTCTGGAATAGACTTGCCTACAAGTTTAATTTACCTGGATAGATCTTTGCATTAGAGGAAAGTACGTGTTGGATTTAATAGTTCTGGACATCGCCGATTACGACATTATCTTAGGCATAGATTGGCTCGGAGCGTGCAATACGAAAATTGACTGTGCGGAGAAGAGAGTTGTGTTTCGCATTCCTGGCGAGGCAGAGTTCTCTTATTCGTGTAGTCTGGTGGCTAAAACAATGATAGTGGTATCGGCAATGATGGCAAGACGTATGCTATGTGCGAGGTGTGAATGGTACCTTGCTTCTGTATGGGACACTCGGATGAAGGGCGTAGATTCGGAAGAGACTAAATCGTAGCAGAATTCCCTGACATATTTCCAAAGGAGATACATAGAATGCCTCAAGACAAGAAAATTAAGTTCAGTATTGACACCTTTCCAAATACTCAGCCGATATCAAAAGCTCCGTATGGATGGCTCCTGTCGAATTCAAGGAACTGAAGTCACAACTATAAGAATTACTAGATCATGGCTACATTCGTCCCAGTGTTTCACCTTGGAGAGCTCTAGTGCTGTTTGTGAAGAAGAAAGATGGCATAATTAGTCTTTGTATAGATTATCAAAAATTAAAAAAAGCGACAGTCCGGAACATGTATCCGTTGCCAAGAATTAATAATTTGTTTGATCAACTTCAGGACACAACAGTATTTTCAAAGATTGATCTTTGTTCAGGTTATCACCAGTTGAAGATCAAACCATAGGATATTCCAAAGTCGACTTTTCGTACAAGATATGGACACTACGAGTTTTTGGTTATGCCTTTTGGTTTGACCAATGCTCTAGCGGCTTTCGTGGATATGATGAATCGAGTATTCCGACCCTTCTTAGGCAAGTTCATAGTCGTGCTCATTGATAATATCTTAATCTACTCGAGAGACAGAGAAACTCACGTTGAACATTCAAGGTTCGTACTACAGACACTTCGTGAATATCAATTATATATGAAGTTAAGCAAGTGTGAGTTCTGGATAAGCAGTGTAGTTTTTCTTGGGCATGTTATTTCAGCAGATGGTGTATCAGTCGACCCAAAGAAGATAGAGGCAGTGGTGGACTGGAAATAACCTACATCGGCTAGTGAGATCAGAAGTTTTCTCGGCCTGGCTAGCTACTATAGGAGATTCGTAAAGAACTTCATGAAGATTGCGTCACCTCTGACTTGCCTTACCCAAAAGGGAGTAGTATTCAAATGGACAGACGATTGTGAAAGCAGTTTTCAGGAACTGAAGCAGCTGCTCATCTCAGCTCCAATTCTTATTCTTCCAGATGGACCTGAAGGATTTCAGATCTTCAACGATGCATCTCGGCTCGGATTGGGATGTGTTCTTACGCAGAGTGGGAAAGTAATTTCCTATGCCTAAGACAGCTGAAACAACATGAAAAGAATTACCCGACGCATGATTTGGAACTTGCGGCAATTGTGTTCGTATTGAAATTATGGCCACACTATCTTTATAGGGTCTCCTGCGATATCTTTACGGATCATAAAAGCCTTAAGAACATATTCACGCAAAAGGAATTAAACTTGAGGCAATGACGGTGGCTGGAACTAATAAAGGATTATGACTTGAAGATTGCTTATACACCGGGAAAAGTAAACATTGTGGCAGATGCATTGAGTAAAAAATTTATCGGATCATTATTTATATCAAGCAGGTTACTTCGTAAGTTGGAAGAAATAGGAATCGAATACAAAGTTTGTACATAGGGAGCGCAGCTGGTTCAATTACAGTTAGAACCAAACTTGTTCAAAAAGGTCAAATCCACGCAAAAGGATGACCTATTCCTGTAGAAGATACGGGAGTTAATTTCAACAAAAAAGACAACCGATTTCGTGGAACGCAAGAATCGAACATTATGGCTTAAGGGAAGATTATGTGTACCTAAGGATGATGAACTCAGGAAGAAAATACTGACTGAGACTCTTTATGCTAAGTACACCTTGCATCCAGGAAGCACCAAAATGTAAAAGGATCTGCGCACAATATTTTGGTGGCATAGCATGAAGAAAGATGTGACATTATTCGTGTCACGATGTCTGAATTATCAACGTATAAAGGAAGAACACTAGTGACCCTATAGGGAGTTGCAAAACCTCGCCATTCCGGAATGGAAGTGGGAGGACATGTCAATAGATTTTATAATGGGCTTACCAATGACGGCAAAGGGAAATGATGTGATTTAGGTCATTGTGGATAGACTGACCAAGTCAGCTCATTTTGTAGCAATCAAAAATACATGGAGCGCTGACCGTTTTGCTCAAATTTACTTAGATCAAATTATCCGGTTACATGGAGAGCCAGTCTCAATTGTGTCCGATAGTGATGGATGATTCTTGTCTCAATTCTAAAAAATCTTTCAGGCAACAATGGGTCCAAGTTGCATTTCATCTCGACGTACCATCCACAGACTGACTGACTGACTGAGAGAGTAAACCAAATCCTAGAAGATATGTTGCGACTGTGCGTGCTTGATTTGAAAGCAAGTTGGGATACCTATATATCGCTGGCAGAGTTCGCTTATAACAACAGTTATCAAGCGAGTATTCAGATAGCCCCATATAAAGCACTATATGGACGTAAGTGTCGATCACCGATATGTTAGAGGAAAGTCGATGAATGACAAGTAATCAGATCGAAAATTATTGAACAAGCCATCGAGAAAGCTCACATGGTGCCGGAAAACTTTAAGTTGCTCAACGTCGGTAGAAAAGCTACACGGATGTACATAGGCGACCTTTGGAATTCATGGAGGGTGATCAGGTGCTCCTAAAGGTGACTCCTATGCAAGGTATGATGCTGTTCAGCATCAAAGGGAACCCGAGTCCACGTCTTGTCAGAACTTTTGAGATTCTAAATAGGGTATCATCAGTGGCTTATCGACTTGTACTACCTCCTACTTTTGCAAAAGTGCACGAAGTCTTTCATGTTTCCCAACTAAGGAGATACGTGCATGACCCGAGTCACGTAGTGAACTTCAATCAGCTTGAGCTGAGTGTCGACCTATCTTACTCGGAAGAACCTGTTCAAATCCTAGACAGGAAATAGAAGACCCTACGGAATTGATCAGTGACTTTGGTCCGGGTGTTATGGCTGAATCATGCAGTTGAGGAATCGACATGGGAGCTTGAGGAAGATATACGGAAGCAATATCCTTCTATATTCGATAAGCTAGAGTTAGAACCTTTATTTTATGTTTTGAGGATGAAACTTTTTCTTAGTAGTATATTATATAGTGTCCCGCTCCTAGCGGTGCACTATATAAGGCTTGTGGCTCGAGCACTCAGTCAAAATTGAGTATGGGAAAACTTTACGGCAGAATCGATCGCGGAGAATGTAATAAACCTTTCCAATTGATGGATTGGCTTCTGTTGGGATGAGTCCAATAGCTTTCGTTGGATTTTTGGTTGGCTTTCTTGGATTTTTGCTGCTTGGTTTTGATGAATGTGTTGATTGTTTAGCCCATTTTTATCGATTGCATATATTCATTCTATTAAACTCTGAGAGAAATGAAGATGGTAGTCTAACCAAATGTTGGTACCAATATAGATAGACGCGTGACCGGAGCCTAAGCAAACAAGTGACTATTCTATTTCGATATTCTCTATTTGGTGAGTGGTTCTGTCCCTTCTTCTCTACTCCTTTATGCCAATAATCAATAATGTTCTCTTGTAACATTGCTAAGTCCAATGATCGATAAAGCCACTAATGCCACAAGTTTCATACCACTATTATAAATTAATGGAATTGCATTGATAAGAGGGAAGTTCAATTATGTAACATAGGAAAGGATATAATCATTGTGTCGTGGTTTGGTTCCATAACTTAGCGGTAAATTAGAGTCTATGGACTACCAATCAAATCAAATAGATAAGTATGCTGAAACGAGAATGGGGAAACATGCATTATTGCTCTGAATGTTTCAATACCGTATACTGCTATTTATGCTTATCATATAGTCGTAGATGCATTGTATGGTTATGGACAAGTTGTGCACTAGGTAGTAAGTTTACTCGAACGGAACCTGGGGCACTGGGGACCGTTTGGCTCGGGAAAAATAGTAGTGCTTTGGTAGCGTCGGGTATAAGCGAGACATTCATTGAGACTTGCTACCTGCTTTGATTGGCACATCGCACGCCCATCAAAGTCCTATACGACATGTCCATCGTGGTGCTGCACCACAAATGACCCAGTGAGAATGAGTTGCATACTAATGATGTCTTATACAGGGACGGTAAGAACAATCCTGTAAATTTTACGGGAACGGCCATTGGCCGGGGTAAGGATTCCATATGTGCAAAGCTTATATATATTTTACTGGATGAACTGTTGCTTAAAAGTGTTGCCTATTGTAATGTTGCATTTATAATGTTGCCTATTTAACTGCTGCCTTAATTAAGAAGTATTAGTTTAGGTGAGTGGGCCAGTTCTGCTCACCAGTACAAGTTAAGTACTGATCCACATCTCTGTGGGCAAACCGGGTGAGCAAAATACCGGAGACGCTCAAGGGAATTAAAGCTTTTGTTGTAGTATTTTCAAGCTTCTTCCTATTTTCCATAGTATTTCAAATATTTATAGTAGCTACTTTCAAGTTTCCCAAAAGTAATACAGGGGCATAATGTATGGGATAAGAAAATTATTTTATGTCAGCCTATCAGTCTTTTTTTTTATGCAAAGCTGTGTAAGCCGTTCAGGCATTTTTATTTCAGTGTTGAGAAAATTATACTTTGTTCCAATGAATCAATAAAAGAATTATTTTTTGCCTATACAAATATGTGTTTTATAATCTGCTACTGTATGGTGGAACTATTTATAAAAGATATTTGACACATGTGCACATTCTTGCCTTATACAAGTGCAACCCCAGACTTGTACGGCATCACGCCCAGTTAGGACGATCGATTTTGCGGAACCGAATGCGAGGATGAATCGGTTCTGCGGAACTGGGGTATGACAGATGGTGTACCGCTAAATACTCGAGGCGCACACACCATCCTGCCAAAGCTCGAGGAGTCCCCATATGATTCCTCCTAGGACGGCACAAACCCGGTGCCCCGGCGATTGTTGGAGGAATCCACGAATACCTCGTGCACGAATTGTATGCGACCATGCAAGTCTTAGGTCTACCAAATTCACAACATGTACATGTTCAATCATGATTCTCTTATAAGCCATTGGACGATGCATAGTCTCTTGGGCGGAGATAGGAGTAGCAATAGGTACTCGAGGCGCATACACCATCTTGTCCGCTCGAGAGAGACTACCAAGGATCCAAATACCTGAATGGGTCTTGCTTAACTTGTCATGATACAGTCCCCTAGTTCGGGAAATATCTTGGCGACCTAACAGTCCCGGATACTTTCAGGTTCAGACTTGTATGAAACGACTATTCGATAGTCTTCCGGCGAAACTAGATGATGAAAGACATGTATTGTGTTACTTGATCGTGACATAAATTTATATGATGAGCATTGAAACGAGATAAGCGAGTACTAGTTTGTACGTAATGCAGACAAGAATTGAAACAGTAAAGCATAAGCCTTTACACTAGAGCGAGTCTAAAGGGTTAGTGCGAGTATTAAAACCGTGCGGAGGCATGTAGAGCGACACATAAGGGTAACTTTTAAGTTACTTTTAGCAGCAATTACATGTATATCAGCTTGATTTACGTAATATGATTAGTCATAAGCGTAAGACGAGAGATGCAACCCTCGCATGTAACTTGTCCCCTCGTGAACGTAAATGTGCCAATATTATCATAAAATATTGATGCACTAAGGCATCAGTTTCTCTTGTCAGACAGCCGGTGTTCCAACGATTGCAACCTGCTGCACCAACCAGACATTATTCCAGGAAACAACTATATAACAAGGAGGAATTTTTTGTTGCTTTATATTGCTCAACATGGAGGTCTTTTCCTATAAAGAAGATCTCGAAGAAAAGCTCAGCTTACCTAAGGATTTTGGTTGGCACATTGCGAAGTCATCTACGGGTAGTCGTGCCCTCCCAACCGAGGTTAAAATTGGAGCTGGGGTGGTAATCCTCCGGTATTCTATATCAATATGTCCTATCGGGAGGATAGTGAATCTCCGCGAACGGATGATGGCTTAACAGGGGTGGCCATACCTTCCCGAATGAGTCCGCAATTGAGAATAGGGGTAGTAATCCTTCAAACAATGAAAGTGATGCAACACTACCCATTTCTCCGAGGATAACGAGACTCAGACATTTGAGGTAGAAAGTGAGGCATCTACCTTCCCGTCTACCTTTTCCCATATAATGCCAGTGTACATGGCAGAAAATGAGCATGACGCAGGATCCAGTAACCAGCAATGCTTTGAGACATTAGAAGCCATGATGCTGACGCTGAGCACCTCGATGCAGACTTTGACTTATACAGTGTTGGAGGTCATAGAAAACTTAGTCTTGACATTATCACAGACTCCGGAATGGACAAACTTGGACCAGAGGACCAACGAGGAATCCGATATGCCTGATCTGGCTCCACATGTCGCAAGCAGCCAGACCACACCTCGATCCTCTGTCGTTATTCTGTTAGATTATATCCAGGAGACTATTAGGGATTTGCGTGCCCGCTTTGATACTTGGGATACCCTCCTAAATATAAGCTAGTATCTTTGACTCCATCTAACGATAAGTCATCGCCCCATCAATACATGAGATACTTCCAGTCCACGATGGGTCACTTACCTTGGGATGATGCCCTACTCCCCAAGTTGTTCGTCGGAGCACTATCCGGGGTCTCTTTTGAGTGGTTCTGTAGTCTTCCCGATAAATGCATTTCGTCATTCGAAGTCCTGAAGTCCCTCTTCCACACCTGATTCTATAAAGAAGGAATGGATATAAATATGTCCTCCCTAGTGGACATCACCGAAAGGGATAGAGAACCGGCACGAGAGTATATCGAACACTTTCGATAGGCGACATTAAAGTTGCCTCTCGGTATCCCCAAATCCACGCTGATGGACACATGTCGAAAGAATCTCTTACCATCAGTAAGGCTCTGGACGACATCTGGCCTATTCAGTTACTAGACGGCATTTATCATAAGTGTCTTTATTGTAGGAAAAGGTGCAAAAAATGTTCAATTATTGGGATCCCAAGCCCCTAGTATTAGGGACAAGAAAAAGCATCCTTTCACCGCTAGCAACAATCGTGACTGTAAATGGAAGCAAGCCCTGATAGTCAACGTGTCCAAAAGTCTGACCTTATTCGTCGCAGGGACGATGGAGCCATCAAAGCCAAATGAGACATATTCCTTTGACGACGATGATTTCATGGAGATCTTCGAAGTATTGATGAAGGATAACAAGATCCGACTACCTGATGTCAAGCGCCTCGATGAAGTAGACAAGGTTAACAATCCTAAGTATTGCCATTATCATCGATATGTCTATCACGCCACACCAGATTGTTACATATTAAAAAGGCACATACAATAGTTAATCGACTCCAAAGTTCTCACTTTGGACTTTGAAGACAAGACGGTCACTACAAACATGGTGTCCCTATAATGCGGCATCTTCCCGACAATAGAGGGGCAAGATGGTATTGTCTCCATACCTAGGACAATAATGGAGGTCGTTAATCTCCCTCCAGCCCAAGCAGACGGGTTGGTTCCCTTACAACTCCAAGAGGCAAAGTCATGAGGGATCATCCAGACCTCGTCCCAGACGTGACATAGCAGGCAGTATCTCTTACTCCTAAGTCCAAGGGAAAGAAGAAGACCAAGTCCTATCACGTGGTCTCTCCGTCAACAAACGAAGCTCTAGCTGGCGTAACTAGGTTGGGCCTAGCCTATCAGCACGACTACAATACTCTTGACGATACTATACCTCCGGTTTTCACTCTTGCGGCAACCGCTACATCTAATCAAGGTCTATCCCAGCTTTCCACAGCGGACATGCAAAAGCAGAAGGAGACTCATTCCGAAAAACCTCTACGGAAAGACACAACTCAAGGGCTGGAGAAGCCTTACAACTTTGATATTTTGGCAAAGTTGGCCTACACTCCAGCGAACTTATCACTCTTCGAGCTCCTTCGTCTCTCCAAAAAGACTCGTGATGCTTTAAGTAAGGCGTTGCAAAATGCCGACTCTTATTTGGCCCAAGTCAAGCCACCAGCCAAGAATCCCATGTATGCCCTCACTGCAACAGTAGGATGGAGGCAATCCCGAACATCAAATTCTCTTAGTAAGACATGTTGTTAAAGAATAATAGGCACGATCATTCCCTATATTATATAGGGTACATCGGAGCCATTAAGTTAGACTGGATACATATCAACCCTGAATCATCTCTCAGCATTATCCCACGAAGCCTGCTACAGACCTTGAGAATTCTGATGCATCGGCTGGCAGCCACTAATACCACTATCAGCGGCTTCAACACCGGGAGAAGCTACCCGCTAGGCAAGATTCGTCTGAAGTATCAAATCGGTGATCTTCGAACAAAGGAGACTTGCTACATCATCGATGTGGATGTGTCCTACAATATTCTGCTGGGGCATCCTTGGATACATGAGTATATGATTGTCCCATCTACTCTCCACCAGTGCTTAAAATACATCAGCGAATATGGCATAGTCAAGACAGATTTCGTCGATGTGGATCCTTTCAAAGTGGTCGAGGCATACTATTTCGAATCAATCTTATACACGAAAAATTACCAAGATGAAGGAGGTAACGATATCGATGATGAAGCTGACACTGTTATAGCTTCAGGCGACCCCCTAAGGGTCTGTCTCAGAGGACGTCCAGCCCAAACAGCTACTCCCCTCGTGGTCAAGCTTCGAAGGAGGTCACCTGAATCCTCGGTAGCTAAGCCCCAGGGACAAAGACGCCTGCCAGACAAGGATTCCTTTGTTGTGAGAACCCCAGGACAGTTGGTAGTCAAGCTCCACAGGAAAATTCTAGCATCGTCAGCATCACTGACAGCCACTGAAGAAGATAAACTGGAGGAGTATGTCGCAACATCTACCGACGTACCATCCTTCGATGATATAATCCCTTTAGAGGAAAATATCGTACTTTTTCAACAAAGGTCTATCTTTGAGTTACTTTATTATGGCACAATGGAATGCCACATATTCTTTGGAGTATGGCCTAGGTTTACACCTGTATACACAAGTAGTCACCACTCACTCGGTCAACCAGATCCGGATTAGCCAAGACCCTTGTTTCATCATTCCATCAAGGAAGAAAGGGGCTAAGCCTATCATTTTTGGAAAAATTGAAGGTCGTCGGGACTTCATCTTAGAAGAGACAACCAGAAAGCGACATAATGCAACTTCACCGCTATAGCATACAGACTAAGTATATCCTCCAGAAGATGGAATACGATCTGAAGAGGGAACAAGACCTAAACTACGGCAAGGGACGATGTTTACCACTGCATCACTTTACCCCCAAGGGAAAGACTGAGATGTATTACCAGCGACCAGTCATGGTTTGGGATACGTTACATCTCCTACAACTCCCGAAGACTCGGGGGAGGAAGATGAAACACAATCTCAATCTTTACAGTCTTTCCCTTGGGCCCCTGACACCAGCATTAGAGACATACTCAAGCAAACGTTGTCCATCAACATGGTATCAACAGATCCAGAAGAGGATGACGAGTACTCCATATAACTCTTTGAAGTTGAACCATGGGATAAAAAACTGGAATATCTGTGGAAGTTACAGTTCGAGTAGCGGGAACCTCCTACAGAGGACGAGGTTGTACAAATCAATTTAGGTGTTGACGTTGCTCCTAAATCCATCTTCATCAGCAAAAATATATCGACAGAAGAGCATGAATCCCTTGTCCAGTTGGTAAGGGAATACATCGACTTCTTCGCATGGAACTACAAAGATATGCTGGATTTGGATCCGTAAATTGCGATGCACAGACTCAATATTCTGCCAAATGCCAAACCTGTAAAGCAGCAAGAACGATAATTCTGCCCAAACATTATGGTTGCCATTGAAGCAGAGGTGAGTAAGCTAATAGCAAGCGGCTTCATCCACGAAGAACAACGTCCAGATTTGGTAGCTAACATCATCCCCATCATTAAAAAGAACAGTAACATTCGAGTTTGCATCGACTTTCTTTATTTGAACGCGGCTTGCCCAAAGGACGAATTTCCTCTACCAATCACAGATGTGATGATCGACAACACTTATGTCTTCAAGCGTATATCCTTCATGGACGGGTTCTCGGGCTACAACCAAATCAAGATTTTTTCAGACGATGAGAAGCATACGTCATTCCGAACGCCAGTAGGAGTGTACTGTTAGACCATAATGCCCTTTGGTCTGAAAAATGTAGGTGCGATATACCAACGAGCTATGAGCACTAACTTTTGTGACCATCTTCACAAGACAGTGAAATTTTACGTTAACGACATCACTGTCAAGAGCCATTTTTAATACGATCATCTCCATGTCCTGAAGATGGTGTTCGATATAATGCGAGCCCACCAGCTTAAAATGAACCCCACCAAGTCATTCTTAGGAGTCTCAAGTGGCAAGTTCCTTGGCTTTATTATAACTTCAAAGGATATTCATATTGACCCGGAGAAGACTAAGGCTATTCTTGACATGCATCCTCCAAAGAACCTACGAGAACTTCGTGGTCTGTAGGGAAGATTGGCATACATTAGAAGATTCATAGACAATCTCTCTAGATGATGCCGACCCTTTACTCAGCTCATGAAAAAAGGGAGTCTCTTTCGCCTGGATGGAAGAGTTCCAGCAAGATTTTGACAACATTAAGAAGTATCTCACGAACCCCCTGGTGTTGGGGGCCCCAATCGTGGAAAAGCCCTTCTTACTCTATGTCCGGGCAATGTATCATTCTCTCGGTGCCCTTCTTGCACAAAATAGCGATAAAGACTATGAGCAAGCCATTTACTATCTCAGCAGAACAATGATCGGCATAGAACATAGGTATAATTTGGTCGAGAAAGAATGTTTTTCTCTAATATTCAAAGTCCAAAAGACCCGCCATTACTTAACTGGACAAACCATCCATGTGATCTCTCGAGTGAACCCCCTCAGAGTCCTCATGACCAAGCCCGGGGCACCTAACTCTCGCCTAGCCATATGGGCAATCCTATTGTCGCCCTATGACAAGGTATTCGTCCCGCAAAAGGTTGTCAAGGGCCAAGCATTGGCCAACTTTCTAGAAGCTCATCCGGTACAGGAGGCTTCAAAGATTTACGACAAAATTCTCGATGAGTTATTAGAGTCTAATACCGTCACGATAGAAGCATTAGTTTGGAGAATATTCATCGACGGTGCTTTCAGAACATGACCCAAAGGCAATATCATCGCCTGAGTAGGGATAATGCTGATATCTTCCGATGACCTAGTCATCCATCGTGCATACTCGCTTACGGAGCCGTGTTTCAACAATATAGCAGAGTATAACACTCTCATCATTGGGCTTCCGTTGGCTAAACAACTAGTGGTTGATTACTTAGAATCCTATAGCGACTCCAAATTAATAGTTAGTCAAGTCAGTGGCGAGTACGAAGTTCGCCACGAGAAACTACTCCCTTACCATGAAGTGGCCGTCGACATAATTTTCCAAATCTTGCGAGTCTTGCAAGGTCGTACGGTCCTCATTGGAGAACTCGGTATGTCGGTAGGATTTATATCAACCTTACATTCATCTACGACAGGGGTTGGTACTACATCGGGCACCGACCTCGGGTTTTGCGAGTCTTGAAAGTTCATACAAGCATCATTAGAGAGGTCGACTTGTCCATCATGTCTTCGAATGCCTGTTGGTCAATGCGAACAGCCAACATCCTCTAAGTCAAACCCAACTTGGTCAAGTCGGATTGCATCAGCAGCTTCTCGTTTGAGGAGAAGCTCTTCCCCAGCATAGTTGCCATTTTTGTCGATATCACCGAACTTTTATCGACGTCACCGAATCAACACTCGGGGTGCAAAGTTGAACGAACTTTTTAATGATTAGGAAATTGACAAATAGTACAAAAGAATCTCTAATACCTAGAGTCTAAGTACAATAAAAAAGAATCTGGGTAAGTGTGACGGTGGAGATCGAGCACTACAGCGGCTCCTTTACTCCGTTGATGATCCGGGACCAAGAAGGTTGACGAGGCTTCAGGGAGCTGGAGTATACGACTCGATGAGTGCCCCTTGTGGCGCTTTTGCCTTCTTCTCCTCTTCTCTCTTTTTATCATGGCAGCGGTCTTCTGGGGGCTTTATGTGTGGAAGATGCCCACTATTTATAGATTTTAGAGAGCCTTACACGCATGCATGCACGCACTCATATCATGCTATCATATAGCGGCGCATATTATAATAGGATGCCACATTGTCGTTCAAGATCTGGGGTGGCTGATGCCCATAATACTCATGACATATGTCATGATGATTTTTGTTGCACCTTAGGAATACGTCCACCCGACGCATAGAGATCAACGGGATAGTAGTGGTGCATGGCACTGCTGGCGCATGGGAACACTGGAGAAGTAGTAGTGGCGCATGGCACTGTTGGCGTTTGGGAATACTAGACTAGAGTAGTAGTGGCGCTTGGCACTGCTGGATCATGGGAACGCTGGACTGGAGTATGGCACTACTGGCGCATGGGAACACTACTTTTTGCTGTGGATGGCGCATGACTCTGGATCACTTTGGCTCATGAGACTTGATCACTGCGGCGTATGGTTCTTGATTACTGTTGGCGCATGGTAGAGATTTTTGATGCTTCTACAATGAGTTGGAATATCGTTCAAGATTGAACTTAGTTTTTTAAGGATTGTTAGGATTGTTGAGGTACAATATTTGTTTTGATAGGGAGATGTCTAGTGATCTGTTGGAATAGGTTTTTGTGTCAGGAAGGTCAAAGTATAGTATTCAGATGGGTTTGCTCTAGTTCTAAATTTGTCTTGTATGCTGTGAGTTATAGCATAACCTAATGTTTGAGTAGTGCAACTATGCGTGAGACACAGTAGAGATTGAGCAAAAAATTATAATTGAGTTCAAACATAGTCGAAGTAGATTTGAATGATACAATTGTTCAAGGAAGTTTGGCCAAGGCATGAGCGTGGTGTGGATTGAGAGAACAGATAGGAAGTTGTGTCCAGCGATCTTGGATGTCATGCTAGATGTAATCTAGTTGGAGATAGAAGTGGAATAGTAGAATGAGTGTGCTCAGGAAGTTTGGGGGACGAAATTGTTTCTGAGTGGTGTATTATATAATGACCCACTTCGCTCAACTCAGCAAAACGTTTCAACGATGCAACGTCACTTGGACTTGGAGTTTTCAGCGGTTCACTCGGAGTCCCACTGGCCGAGGCAAGCCCTCGTTCAGGTGGGTGGCTCCGATGAACCTGTCTATGCTTGGCCTTCACACTAAATAATTGAACGATACATGCTAGTCGCTAGAAAAATTCTTGATGCATGCTAATAAGTGAGATGAATCCACATAACTAAGGGCTCCCATCTTGTATCATACTATATAGAATATGGAAATGATAACTTGCTACTAGAGATAGTAGTTTTCTTATGTGTTTCATGTTGTGTAGGGTAGATTTTCCTTTTTGTTGTCATAGTATACTACTTCATATATTTTCAATGCTCGTTACATAGAACATGCCACAATTTTGAAGCACTTCACATAATATAGTTCACTCAGTTAAGGCAGGAAGACTATCAATATAGTCGTTTCGAGTTAAAGATAGAAACATGAAAAGGCTTCAGGACCGTTGGGTTGCTAAGGCAGTTCCTGTACCAGGAGCTGCATAAAGATAGTAAAGCAGAGAAAGAAGAATAGCTCAGGGAGTCCAGTAAAGCTTGAGAAAAGAGAATAATTTGAACAATACAAAAGAAGAGAAAGAGACTTGCATGGTCTCGGACAACTTGTGCACAAGGTTTAGTTCCTACGACTGTCGCCGGGGCGTTAGGACCGATCCATCCTGGACGAAATAACGTTATAGCGGTGCTAGCAAACTAGCCCGGGTGAGGCAGGTGGCTTATAGCGGGCTCGTTACCTGTGCTGCAACCATCGCCGTCTAAAATAATTTTGTCCTCGAAATTAAAATAATCAAACACTAAACATGACAAGCACAATCAAGAAAGAAAGAATACCTCATGACTATTAAATAGGGTAATGCTCAAACATCTCATCAACCTAAATAGATATAATATATTTATCTTACTGCCCAAAATCTTGATTTATCATTTTATAAATCTTCAAACCTCCAGTCCAAATTATTACATTGTCCTTGATATATTACTCTCTATCATATTCTTCTTATCTCTCGATCTTAATATTTAAAATCATAAAAATCCTTGGAAGTTCACTCTCCCTTATCCATCAATATTACCTCTTTGTCATTTCCAGTTAATCTTATGATCCTCCGTCATCAATTACAAACTCTTGTAAGATATAGTTACCCAAATTTTCAATATTGTCTATTGAAAAGTCCATCTTTTCAAAATTCTAACCCCACCTTCAAGTTTTCGTATCCATCGTATCAATTTTAAGATTTCTATCTACTATGTATGTTCCTCCAAGTCAAAAAAATCCCGTATCTCATTTTATTTATCTCTTGAAATTCATATTTTATTCTCCGATATTTGGTATCCTTGTTCCAATTCAACTACTTCACTATCAATATTCTCCTCTTGTATCTTGACCTCTAGTTTTGTCACGCCCCAGTCCCAAAATATGTAGGACTAGAAATACGTGAGCATGTCAACCATATGTATATGATAACTCCAATATATGGAAAGCATACACATATATTTATTGTTTTATGAATAATAATTCATAAGTGTTATATAATTACATAAGTCACAGGCAATACTAGTCTCATCCACAAAACCAAATAGTAATAAATAACCAAATATGACAATTAACCAAGTATGAAATAGTCGAGAAGAAACTAATTGTCAGGTGGAGACAGATCCACTACCAAACTAGAATATAAAAGAAAATATAATGAGTACATCATCTAATGATCAGAGAGGCTCGAAGGGAAGGCCTCATCGAACAAAAAAGTAGAAGAAAGTCCTGATCCATACTCCTGCAAATAATCATAATCTTTCATACCTGGAAAGGGTGACAGGTCCTCAGACATAACAAGTACACAAGAATCGACATGCATGAAAGTAAATCAGTAAACAATAAATAGGATTACTAACTATCTGTGTGAAATGCACTCGAGACATCTCTAGTGGCGCATGAGGGGGTAGAGAAAGGAAAGAACAGTCGTCCTACCAGGCGTTCGAAAGAACTCGGAGGTACACGATTTACACATTTACACCATAAGAAATAAAAATCCTATACGCTCAATAGTAGATTCTCCCCTCCCAATGAACTATCTGAACCGTATACGCGGTGCAGACATAATGCAATGACGTCAAATAATATCTAAAAAACTAAACCAATACCATCTACTAACACAAGACTCGAACTCTCATACCGATGATCAGTCGACATGCTAGTCCATGCACTCACTCACTTAGACGAGTAGGACCAAATAACTCGATTGGGGTAGTTGCTGAACAGTAAAAGTATTTAAAACAATGTCAGGTCAGAAGATACCTCGTACCTTCACCATAATCCAACCCTATAACCTGACAAGGACAAGGGTTGGACCACCATACCACGTGTTAGGTCAGAAGATACCTCGTATCTTCACAAGATAATGGGTAAGTCGGTTACTCTAAGATGCGTGCATACAACTATACAAATAAAAACAAGGCATATATAAACTGAACAATACAATCAAGCAAGGTGCACTTGCCTGGCAATTGTCTGGTGCTGAAACAACACAAGGTAATAGGTACAACGCTCTAAGTAAATATGAAAGCAGAACAAATGCCTCAAGATGCTGCAACAGTTATCACCAATATTTTTAAAATATAAGAAATAGCTAGGATTGACTATCCATAAGTCCAATTTGGACACAAGGGCTAAAACGGTAATTTTGGGCAAAAATGGGGTCCACTGGTGGCCCACTTTACACCAAAAAGTGTTCCAAGGGTAAAATCTCTAAATTGGATAAATTATTGGTCAAACAAATCATAAACGACAATACAAACTCAACGATATATCCAATTTTTTATTTCGGTGAGCCAATCAAAAAATTGCTCGTTAAGTCGAATCGTGGGGCCTGTGAAACGGTATTCCGTTGACTGAATCAGAATCGAGCAAAACTCGGATCACAGGACAAGTTAAACGCTGTTAGTCAAATAACGCAAGTTTTGTGGCGATCCGACGAGCGCACACAAACTAGTTGGGAAAGTTGCAAAATACTAATACGTAGGACTTTTTACGGATACGGGTTGATTTCGGCGCGCACACACGTTCGATAAACTTAGGCTAAAGTCCACACGTCCGGATATACCATACGCTCCTTTCGGTGCAATTGGTACGCGGTGAGGTGGTCAGATTTGGCCGGGCGCACTCCGTATCGCAAGATTTTAGTTTTAAAAAAATAAGTTTTTTGTTGTTTTCGAATCTGAATAATTTAATCAATATTAAAAATTAATAAAAGCTAAAAGAACAGTAATAATCTTGATCATATTTTGAAGAAATCCTATCAATTAGATTTTGAAAATAATAAACGAGTTGGTAGAAAACAGGGCATGAATATGGGTGGTTGGATTGAATTTCAGAACTATTTTCTAACAGTTTTTTGGACAACTTTTGGCCAATTTTTTTATCAATACGGGGCACGAAAACTCGTCCTGCTTGGAGAAAATCCTAGAGGATTAGGTTGTGAGTGCACACAAAGAAATCGCTCATAAAACAAAGTAACGTGGAGAGGGAAATCTTACCTGGAAGTGGAGGTCGTGGGGTGCAGCTGCTGTGAGCGCAGGCGGCCCGCGAGCGGCTACGGCGGCGGTCTCCGGCCGGTGGTGTTAACCCAAGGGTTGGCGTCGGGGCAGGGGAGATTAGGGTTAGGGTTTAGATTATATATATATATATATATATATATATATATATATATATATATATATATCGAGAGAGGGGGGAGGTTCCGCGCGGCCGGGGGTAGGGTCTGTTCGGTATTTTTTTTTTTTCTTATCTTATCTTATCTTATATATATATATATATATATATATATATATATATATATATATACAAAAGATATGTTCGTACATAAATAAAATTCTAAGAAAATTTATAGTAATTTGAGAAAAAAAATTAAATAAATAAAAATTAGTTTTTGTGAAACACTTTTAAATAAAATATTTATATGAACAAATAAATTAAATAATTCACTTTCTAATTAACAAATATATTTATATATATAAACTTTTTACATAAATATGTATATATAAAATCCAAATATATATATATGCACATGAAATAAATTCTAAAAACATTTATAATATTTAAACAAGAGATAAATAGTAGTAAAATAGTTTTGGGGAAATAATTTCAAATAAGTATTTTTCTAATTAAATAATTCAAGAAATTTATTTTCTAATTAACTAACAGAATACTCTAAAGAAATTTATCATTTAAATAAATAAAAAAATAATTAAAATACTAAATAAAATTAGGGAGGTTCGGTCATAGGTAAGATTAGGATTTGGTGTTTCCTAATTTGGTTGGTAACCAATCTATGATAAATCTTTAAAAGTTAAGATTCAATTTGGGATTCTAAGAAAATAAATAATAGATAAATAAAATGCAAATTTTATAAAAAAGAAAGTTGCCTAAATTGGCATGGGGGACTCATGTTGCAATTAAAATTATGGATTTTTAATTTTAGAAAGTTGGGATTAAAAAATAACCATAAATAAATCATATATATAAAAAATCTAAATATTAAATGCAAAAAACTATGATTGTTACACTAGTGCCATACTAATGCTACATGATCGGATTTTGTGTCACAGAAAGATCCTACGGGTAGCATCTCCAGTGTAGGCTACTTCCTACGAAGGATGATGTAGATTTTGGGGTCGTCCTATATCATTAATGTCCAAACCATAGTGACGTATCCTAATACAATAATTGGATTTTAATTGATTATAAATAATAAAAATTATATATAATCTAAGGTAAATACAATAAATATAAAATACACACAAAATACCTATTTTTGGGTGAGTGGGTTTACAATCTATCCAACTTACAAGAATTTTATCCTCGAAATTAAAAATAAGGTATGATTTGTTAATCCTCCAAATTCGTATCTAAGTCAAGTCAACCGCAATCTTCTAAAAAAATTTAAATAACAAAATATATTCAAAATTCATCACAATCTCTTCAAAATTAAATAACTATTGTTTAAATCAAAATTTAACCTATCGTAATCTCTTTCCAAATTTAAATAATCAAGATTTAAATCAAATCTATATGACATCTTCAAATTTAAATAACCTACATCAAATTTTAAATCACCATGTCCAACTATCATAATCTCCTCTAGATTATAAAAATAAACAAATCTAATTAAATTGTATTCCTATTTTCAACTTAAGAATTTCGTACTCATCAAATTATAAATTCAATTTTCATCCTTAACATCTCAAATAGGTGATTCAACACTCAAAATTTAACATCTAATTCAAATCATCAATTTGTAAAAATTTAAGTCCAATCCATCTATGTTCAAGTTTAAAATTATATATGCATCCTAAAAATTCAAATCGATGATTCAACTTCCAATATTCAAAATTTCAATCATATGCTCAAACTATAAATATTTGGTCCAATATATCAAAATCTCAAAATTAATTCTATAGGCATTCTTATCTTTAAAGGTAAATCCTTATCATCATAATTATCCTAAAAAAAGTCTCGAAATTAAATTACTTAAATCTCTCAATCTTATCTTACTTGATCACGATCTAAGAATTTCACCTTTATTTAAAATTTGGCTCAAGTTGACAATGCAACTTCTACCCAACTTTTAATTCACCAATCTTTAAAAAACACAAGGCTATATAAAAAAAAATTCATCAATCATTCAATAGTGCTTACTAATCCTCAAAATCTGTATATAAACATATCACATATGATATGTCCTTAATTACAAAAGATAGTCACAAAGTAATGTGATTGGCCTATGGGGTATACCTAGTACTATCTGCGTGTCAGACATATATCAAGAACGAGCGTTCGTCTTTCCGAAAGAGGGAAAGACGAAAAACAATAATAAAGATTTCAAGGAGGAGGTAATAGAATAAATGTACGGGGTTCAAGGGCTATTGAAGAATTCAAAAGAGAGTTATCAAGGCAGTTTTGGATTAAAATCCTATTTTTGATAAATTCTTATTCGTAGGCTCGTATTAGTGTAGTTATGTAACCGATACGATATGCTCGAACTTGTCTAGAGGGCAAGTATATTCGTCTAACAAGCTAAGTCAACTATATCTCAATCCACGTAAAGTAGTCATGCAAAGAGCGAACCAAGTGCACTAAAGTTGGCCAGACCATAATACCCCGATTCTAATTAGATAATGTATTAGTGTGGGCCCCCAATAATACATATGTTATAAACTAGCTCGATAAAGAATAAGCTTGCAAAACTAGGCTGTAATAGCAGCATGAGTCAAGATAGTCCAAAAATATAAGTATGTGATATTATGATGGAAGTACAATAGTTCAAGTTCATCAAGAATCTAAGACTCGTCAAGTATTTTGTGCCTCTACAATTGTCATTCTAACTTATTGTCTAAGTCTCTGGTCGACCAAATGGGGTATGGGCCTCTAAAGTTCTACAGTCTGGATACACTATCTTATGATGCTAGCATATAGTTATTATCATTCAATCATACTTCATTAATGGGTCAAAAGGACTATGGGATACTAGGTTGTGAGGCATGCTACCCAACTTACAAAAAATTAACTAATACTTGTAATTAACTTTTGGGGATAAAGTAGAAACTCTTGTTAGGGTATACAAGGGAAAGATATTGGTACTTATTAGGGTATCCAATGGAATTATATAGGTAATTTTCCTCGTGAGTCTAAATCATAGAGGTTATAGAATAAAAGTGTTAATATTAAGAATGGAGGAGTTACAGGCTCTCAAGTGAGAGATGATATAATCTGTATTGAGATATGTGGAGCAGATTACTTACTTTGAAACTAAAGAATAATCATAAAATCATAATCTAAAGGAACAACTCAAAGTATCAAGTTCAAACTACTAAGCACAAAAATTAAAATTCTAGATTACCAAACTATATATCCTAATATAAAAGGATTCACTTGGCATACAATTAGAAGAGTAATATGGCAATATTTGAAAGACAAGGAGAAAATTTTAGTCATCGCACAAATAGCTCGCATTAAGGTTTCGGAGAAACAAGATATGAAAGTAAATAGAGAGACTCTTGATAATATCAAGATTTCCTAAGAGAAGTGGTATGTTAGTCTCGGTATTTGAGGTATGATCAAGGAAAAGGTTCTAATCATTCAATCGATTTTAATTGAGTAAAGAGCTATGACAATTGATCTATGATGGAGGGAGAGATTAACTCAATATGGAAAAGTATATACATAGTTGGATGAGATGGCACGGTCGGTGACTCATGAAGACTTAAGTATGACCCAACGATGATCATAGATTATAGGGGATCTACTAAGCTAAAGGTATGGTACCCTTGCTCTTACTAAGGTATCAGTTCATTCCTTTTGGTTTCCTAAGGTACTGCTCTACTAATATCAAGATAAGAATCTAAATTTATAGTCCTATTATATTATCTCAGTAAGAAAGGTTTAGTCATAATTTTCAACCTTGGATTTTTATTGGTTCCTCAATACTAGGGTCAAATAATATGGTCAAATTTCTAACTAACCATAGTAGGGTCTCTACTACTCTCATGTCATTCCTAAATATATCAAGGGACAATGGTCAATTAATTTACAGGTGTTGGATGCTAGGGTTCATTAGGTATGCTAAACATTTGGGAGCTGCCAATATTCTAATTTATTTTTCTTAGCAGATATGCTATCATAATTATCTTCTAACCCTAAAACAAGGATACCTATATTCTGGCAGAAGGCTATACACTCAAGGAACTATTAGAGAAGTACATTAAATAGGAAGAGTTGAGGAAATAAGGATACCAATGTCAAGAGAATTAAGCGGGTACAATTTTGAAGGTCAAGGAAGGTAGGTAAGTTTAAGAATTCAGAAAAGAAATAAAGAGGAAAGTCAGTAGGCGGATGAGATCCTATACTCTAATCATAATTGCAGGCTTGCTAGGTATAGTAACGTAACCGAGATAATATACTCTTGACATGCATGGCAAATTCATCTCTCTGCAAGATATGGACGAAGGATTAGGAGAGGTACATGAATCAAGCAGGATACAATTATTTAAATAGAACGGGTTGGAAGGAAGGTGAGTCATAGTCAAATACGGATAAGACCTAAAACTCTAATTCTAGGTGTATGCCCGCTCAGTACAGTTACATAACCGAAACGGCTAACTCGACCTGCATGGGCCACCACTAAAAATATATCATGCCCCAGACCCAAAATACTTAGGACTATAAATACGTGAGCATGTCAGCTGTATGTATATGGAAACTCCAATATATGAAAACTATACACATACGTATGCTATTTTATAAATAATAATTCACAAGTGGTATATAATTACACAAGTCACAGGCATTACTAATCTCATCCACAAAACCAAATAGTAATAAATAACCAAATATGCCAATGAACCAAGTATAAAATAGTCGAGAAGAAACTAATAGTCGGGTAGAGACAAATCCACTACCAAACTATAATATGAAAGAAAACATAATGAGTATATCATAAAATAATCAGAGAGGCTCGAAGGGAAGACCTCCTCGAACGAGAAAGTAGTAGCAAGTGCTGATCCATGCTCCAGCAAATAATCACGATCTTCCATACCTAGAAAGGGTGCCAGGTCCTCAGAGGGATATAACAAGTACACAAGAATCGACATGCATGAAAGTAAAGCAGTAAACAATAAATAGGGTAACTAACCATCTATGTGAAATGCACTCGAGATATCTCTAGTGGTGCATGAGGGGGTAGAGAAATAGAAGAACAGTCGTCCCATCTGGCGTTCGAAAAACTCGAGGGTACACGATTTACACCATAAGAAACAGAAATTGCATACGCTCACTAGTAGATTCTTCCTTCCCAATGAACTTTCTTAACCATATACGCAGTGCATACATAATGTAATGACGTCAAATAATATCTAAAAAACTAAACCAATACCAACTACTAACACAAGACTCAAACTCTCGTACCGATGATCAGTCGACGCGCTAGTCCATGTACTCAGTCACTCAGACAGTGAACGTGTTTGAAATAGTGTCTGGTCAGAAGATACCTCGTATCTTTACCATAATCTAACCCCACAACCCGACAAGGACAAGGGTTTGACCACCATACCATATGTTAGGTCATAAGATACCTCGTATCTTCATAAGATACTGGATAAGTCTGCTACTCTAAGACGCATACACACAACTAAACAAATAAAAACTAGGCTTATGTAAACTGAATAATACAATCAAGCAAGATGTACTTGACTTGCAATAGTCTGGTTTGAAACAACGCAAGTTAACAGGTATAACGCTCTCAGTAAATATAGAAGCAGAAAAAATGCCTCCAAATGCTGCAACAGACATCACTAATATTTCCAAAATATAATAAATAGCTAGGATTGATTACCCAAAAGTCCAATTTGGACACAAGGACTAAAACGGTAATTTTGGGCCAAAGCGGGGTCCACCGATAGCCCATATTGCACCGAAAAGCATGCCAAGGATAAAACTCTCTAAATGGGACAAATTATAGGTCAAATAAATCCTAAACGATAATATAAACTCAACGGTATATCTATTTTTGGATTTCAGTGAGCCGATCACAAAATCAC